>QEPC01008520.1:4082593-4122782 GCA_003113815.1 Sphenodon punctatus | reverse complement strand
CATCGCACCCCAAACCCTCTCATGATCTCCCCCAGGGCTGCATATATACATTAAATAATAGAGGAGACAAGATCGAACCCTGTGGAACTCCACAGGACAAGGTCCGGGGCTTGATGTTTCAGACCACAGCACCAACCACTGGCTTCTCCCCGAGAGGAATGAGTGAAACCACCCAAGGACAGTCCCATCCATACCCCCCAGGTCTCGCAGTTGTCTCAGCAGCAGCCCATGGTCCATGGTGTCAAACACGGCTGAGAGATCTAGCAGGATCAGAAATGTTGAACATCCTGCATCCATTTCCCGGCAGAGATCGTCCACCAAGGTCACCAACGCCATCTCAGTACCATAGCTGAGGCAGAACCGAGACTGAAAAGCGTCAAGGAAAAAAATGCTATCCAAATGCACCTCGAGCTGCAGTGCCACTGCCCGTTCAATAACCTTCCCTAAAAAGGGAAGATTAGAGACGGGTCGGTAACTGGCGAGTGCATCCACATCCAAGGATGGCTTCTTCAGCAGGGGGTGCACCACAACCCCCTTGAGACTGGGTGACAGTCTCCCCTGCCAAAGGCACACATTCACTACCCTTGCCATGCCGTCCCCAGAGTCTCCCTAGAGGCTTTAACCAACCAGGATGGGCATGGATCTAATTCACAACTAGTGGCTCTAACAGTCCCCAGGACATTCACCACATCGGCTGGCATCACTTCCTGAAACTCATCCCAGAAAGATCGATCAGACAGTGCCTCCATAACCTCGTGCCCCTCACCTACTGCTTCTGAGCGATCTTGTCTGCAAAGTAGGTGGCAAACTCCTCACAGCAGGCCTGGGACAAGTCTTCATCCAGGCGGAGGGAGGCCGGTCTGACCAGTCCTCGCACCACCCAGAACAGCTCTGCTGGACACAACTTTGCAGATGCTATGAGGGCAGCAAAGAACTCCTTCTTTGCTGTCCTCATAGCCTCAACATAGGACCACAAATGGGTCCTATGGAGAAGTCAATCAGATTCAGAGTGAGTCCAACACCAGCATCGCTCTAGTCTCCCACCTACCCGTTTCATACACCGCAGCCCCTCAGTAAACCAAGGGGTCCTGCGGTGACGAGATGGAGGGAGAAGACGTCTTGGAGCCACCCTGTCAATTGCCTCCCCCAGCAAGGTGTTCCAATGCTGGAGAAGCTCATCGACAGAGTGGCAGTCCGGGTCTAAGGTTAACTCCCTCAGAGCCTCCTGGAACCGTTGTGGTTCCATCAGCCTCCAAGGGTGGACCAACCTAACTGGTCCATTCCCCTTCTGGAGGAGGTGCGCTGAGAGGCTGGCCTGTAGGAGATAATGATCCATCCATGACAAGGGCGTGACCCTCACATCCCCCACTAATGGATCACCCGCCTCAAGGCCAGAACAAAAGTTCAGGTCAAGGATATGCCCCCCCATATGGGTCAGGCAGTTGACCACTTGGGACAAGTCCATGGTTGCCATGGCGGCCACAAACTCACGCTCCTCTCCTACAAGGCCAGCATCAGCATGGGTGTTGAAGTCCCCTAGGACCAATGTCCTGGAGGAGTTCAGTGCCACCTCCAAGGCCAGCTCTGCTAGAGCAGCAAGGGATGCTGTCGGACATTAAGGGGCCCGGTATACCAGCAGCACCCCAAGATTTCCCCCATATATATAAATGGACCATTGCTAGTCCTCAAAGTGTCCCATAGAATATTATGCACCTGCTGGAGAGATGTATTTATTCCAGATTACTTGGTCCCCACTGGTGCTAGCTAGAGGACCATGTGTGTTAGTCTGTTTCTTGACACTTTCTGAGATTATTCTGACACTTTCTGATAATTCCGATGTCGCAAAGCAAAGGGCGCAGAATTAGCAGAATGCTAGTGGGAAAGCTGTGGAAAGTCTACGTCCATGGCCAGGTCCCATCCCACAGCCACTTCAACAACACCTCATGATAAACTACATCAAAGGCCGCTGAAGGTCTAACAAGATCAACAGAGTACAATTCTACTGCCAATGTACAGGTGAAGATTGTCAACCAGGGCCACAAACACAGTCTTAGTGCTATACCCAGGATGAAAGATGGACTGGCATGGATTTAAAAAAACGGATAGAGTTAAGATACACCTGAAGCTGCTAGGACATCTACTAAACAAAATTCATACCAAATGATAACACAGAAAGTACATAAAACTTAAAGGAGACTCTAAAGCATCCTTCCTCAATTCCTTCCTTATCCCTCCTTTGCAGTCAAACTAGCAGTTCCCAATTCACTGTGAATACAAGAAGTTTTATATGCAAAGTAAGTAGCAAACACATTAAGCAGGCATTAGATGACTCAGATACCAGGTGGAGACAAACTGGTTTAGCTAGGCTGTTCACCATGCACAACAGCTCTGCTGCATGGGACTTTTCAGACGCTATGGTAGCTCTCCTTACTGCTTTCCTAGTCACTCCATAGTCCTTCAAAAAGATTCCATGATTTAATATATCAAATTCAGCATAGGTTCGTAGAGCCGGGGCCCATGTCATTTTTTGTTTTCTTTATTTAAATCTGTCATTTTTGTTTTCATAAATATCAAAGTTTTGTTTTCGTTTTGCTTTCATTTTCATTTTCCATTGGTTTCAATGGAAAACACAATTTCGGCCTTAGCTTTTTTGTTTTCATTATATTTGACTGAGACTTGGAGGGATTGTACCTCCAATTTAAGGCATTAAGTGCACCAAATTACAAAACAATTGGATAAAGGAATTCAATTTTATAAGCAGTTGAATTATATTATTTTGCAAAAACCTTTATATACATTCTTAGCTGTAACTTCTTTGCCTCACATTTAATATAGATGAAACTTGGCAAGTTTATATGCCTTCCCATATTTACTATTTCTGCCAACTTTCAGAAGTATAAAATAAAGGTTCCTGGTGATATAAGCAATTAACCTATACATGTATGTCTGACTGAAACATCTTTGTAATCAACCAGTGTGCATGAAATGTGGCAGGGATGTATATCATGCTTTCAAGATCATCTCTGCCAAATATCAGAAAGATATGATAAAGGGTCCCCATTTTATATGCAGAGAAGGAGCCTATGCAGGGATTCTCTTATGTGTCACTGTGGTATAAGATTGGTTTGTGATGCCAATTGGCCAGCAGAAATGTCAACCAAATATCCTCATTCTGTGCTGTGACTGTCCCAACATCTCTCCCTCACTTTTTACTGGGAAGTCAGAAGCATCTGTTTAGGAAAGAGTCAATAGAGATTCTCTTATGCCCTCTGTCACAGTGCTTCAGGATGTGATTGTGATGATAACTGGCCAGCCTGGATGTGATTGCTGGGATGCTATCCCCAAAGTCACAGTTATGTCCCTTCTATGCCCGCCTGAGGGCCGCCCCGTATGCCCGCCTCGAAGCCACTACTGATTGGTCCAGTAAAGCTGGAAGCATGCAGTAACTGGTCAGTGCAGTAAATGGTCCGTCAGTCTTTTGTGTTGCTCCACATCTTCCCTCCTACAGCCTCCCTCCCGCTGCCATGCCAGGTGCCTGCCTCTGACTGGCCCTGCATGTGCTTCTATTTATCTGAATAATGGTCTTCAAGGGGACAACTTCAATTGTTTATAAAATTAGGTCCCATTATCAAATTTTCCTGTAGTTTGGCAGAGATGACAGGGAAGGTATGTGATACATTCCTGTCAAATGTCTTGTAAACAGAATGGAATATAAAAATGTCACAGATGGAAATGTATTTTCAAGTTACATCTTATACCATCAGGACCCTTTATTAACTCTTTCTGAAAATTGGCAGGAGTGTTAAGCTTGAGGGACATAATATTCAAATGTTTCATGCAAATTGGATGGAAAATAAAGAAGTTGTAGCCATGAATGTGTATGGAGCTTTTCTTAAAATCACAACATTCAATTGCTTCTAAAATCGGTTCTCTTTATCTGATCTTTTCAAACTGTGGTACACATAGTGCCCTCTGTTGGGGGTACAAGCTCCCCAAGTTTCATCAGAATCTAATAAGAATCACAAACGTTATAGCCAAAAATACATTTTTCAGTTTATTCCCTTTATTTCAAAAACAAAGTCATTTTCATTTCTATTCTTATTTGTTGTTTTTGTTATTGTAATAATGATAATTAAAATGACACCATCACTACCCAGCGTACCCAGGGGACTTTGAGCTGGGTGCCCCCGGCCGACCACAAGGGTCGTGAAAAAAACCGAGGCCTGAGGTGGTCTAGCAGGTAAACAGGACCCAAGCTGTTTAGGTCTTTATAGGTCATAACCAGCACCTTTAATTCGGTCCAGAAGACACTAGGCAGCCAGTGCAGAGTACGGAGCACAGGTGTAATGTGCTCACGGCAGCCCGTCCCTGTCAGGAGGCGGGCCGCCACATTCTGCACTAGCTGAAACCTCCGGACTGTCATCAAGGGCAGCCCCACGTAGAACGTGTTGCAGTAGTCCAGTCGAGAGGTAACAAAAACATGGATGATTGTGGCCAGATCCGAGTCTGAGACATACGACCGCAACCGTCACACCAGATGTAATTGGCGAAATGCTCCCTTTGCCACAGCCTCCACCTGCCCATCCAGGCGAAGCTGCGGGTCAAGGAGCACCCACAGACTATGAACCTGAGCAGCCAGAGGGGGGAAGACCCCGCCAATGACAGGAGCCACCACCCCTTCAGCTATCCCCACCAAAATCACCTCCATCTTGTCAGGATTCAGTCTCAGATTGCTCGCCCTCATCCAGTCCGCCACAGCTGCCAAGCACTGGGTAAGCACCGAGACTGCTGGACCTGAGTCACTCAAAAATGAGAGGTAAAGCTGTGTATCACTGGCGTACTGATGATATCGTACGCCAAACCCTCTCATGACCTCAGCCAAAGATTTCATATACATGTTGAACAGGAGGGGGGACAGAATAGAACCCTGTGGGATTCCACACATGAGATTCCAGGGAGATGATGTACATTCCCCAAGAACCACCTGCTGAGTTCTCCCAGCCAGGAATGAGCGGAACCATTCAAGAACAATCCCCCTCATCCCGGCCCGGTCCCGCAGCCTCACCACCAACAACTTGTGATGAACGTTATCAAATGCCACCGACAGATCCAGTAAAATCAAAATTGTGGATCTGCCCTGATCTAATTCACGGCACAGGTCATCAACCAAGCCCACAAGTGCAGTCTCCATGCCAAACCCGGGGTGAAAGCCAGACTGCGAGGGATCAAGAAAACTGACCTGGTCCAGATGCCCCTGTAACTGCCAGGCCATCATCCGTTCAATAACCTTCCCTAAAAATGGAAGGTTAGAGACTGGCCGATAGCTGGCCAGGGACTCAAAGCTCAAAGATGGCTTTTGAGTAGAGGCCATACCACCTCCTCTTTGAGATGGCTCAGCACCCTTCCCTACCTAAGGAAGGCATTGATCATCCCTGCCAGCAATGGCCCTAATGTCTCCTGGCTGGCTTTCACCAGTCAGGATGGGCATGGATCTAATTCACAACAGGTGGCCTGGACTGTCCCAAGAACATCCACCACATCTGCGGGTAACACCCACTGAAACAGATCCCACAACCACAGACATGGCGGGACTTCCTGTACCTCTGATTCATCCACTGTCATTAATGCAGCATCGAGATCGTGGTGAATCTGAACAATTTTATCTGCGAAAAAGTCAGCAAACATGTCACAGCGGACACTGGAGAATTCCAGTTCTAGGCAGAGAGAGGCCGGACTGACCAGCCTCTGCACCATACGGAAAAGCTCCACTGGACGTGACTTCACAGACGCAATAAGGGTAGCAAAGAACTCTTTCTTTGCTGCCCATATTGCAACAGCATAAGCTCTTAAACTGGCTTTATGCTGCAATCGGTCAGTTTCAGCACGATTTCAACGCCACCATCACTCTAACCGCCATCCATCCTGCTTCATTTGACAGAGGTGCTCCGTAAACCATGGCAGCCTCCATCATCGGCTTTCTGGAAGTGGACGCTTGGGAGCGATTCTGTCGATAGCCTCAGCCAACAAGCTGTCCCAGAAGGCAATGAGGTCATCGAGTGACCGACCATCAAGATCAGGAGGCATTTTCCCTAGAGCATTCCGGAACCTCTCTGGTTCCATAAGTCTCCAGGGGTGGACCCAACGAATTGATCCTGCACCCTTCCAGGGGCATACATGAGCCAGGAGATTGGTCCCGATATTCAGTCAGAGAGGCAGGCTAGTCCAGTGGTTGGGTTGCTAGCTGGAGAATAGAGTTCAGTTCCCTGCTCTGACCAGTTCTGGGCCAGGAGGTGAGGCTTCTGGGCAGGGGATGTGGGCTAATGGAGCAGGCGTGGCCCTTGTAATTCATTTTTTTACAATTTAAGCACTGCTCCCAATCCCTCTAAAACCTTTCCCATACATATAACAACTCCCATTGCAAACAGGCAAAGCAAAATAAAATAAAAAGCCTTTAAAAAATGGTAAAACAAATAAGAAAGCCAGTGTGGTGTAATGGCTAAATGCGTGGTACAGGGGGTGGGACCCTGGTTCAAATATTGCCTTTGCCAGAAACCCTCTGGGTAACCGTGGGCCAGTCACAATATTCTCTGAGCCTAACCTACCTCACAGCGTTGTTGTGACGATTAAAAGTTGTGTTATATGTAAGGCGCTCTGAGTGCCATAGCAGGGGAACACTATATAAAAATAAAGATTATTATTTTAAAGATTACATATTCATGAATTCTTTCACTTAAAACAATTTTGGTTTGACTCAAGTTTTCCAAAAATTCAATTCCACATTAGCAAAACAAACAAACAAAAATATATCTAAATTTCTTCTATGGGTTCAAAGTAAAAAAATTAAAAGTTTTTCCGAGGGTAGAAAATACTTTTCCCTGAAAACTTGAGATGTTATTCTTTGCACCTTGGTCAGTGACTAGAAAGGAGCTTTTTTTTGCTGCTCCTGTCTCTGTCACCTTAATAGCAAAGCAGGTTATTTTACCATTATGATTCACCATTTCAGTAATGATGCACTGATTAATGCTGGATTCAAGTGTGTTGCATGCTGCCTTTAGAAAGCAGTCATTGCCTCCCAATGGTCTGATTTAATTCATTAACCTTACATTCAGACCATTCATTTTCTGGTCACTGTCTCTTTTGGTAATTGGTATTTCATTTCTCATTGTCAATTATAATTATGACTATTCTGTGATCTCTAACAATAGTAGGAGGTCTTGGTAAAGTTCTCTATTTTTACAGACATCAACAGTCTGAAATTTTGGGGGAATAAAAGCATTCAGCAGGACAAATAAACTGCTGATTGTTTTGTATCCTTATATTTGGGATTACAGCTGCTGGCCCCCCTTTCTTCTTGTTTGTAAATCAAGAGAGGTTCTACTTTAGGCAATGGGCTTACGCTTGCGCTATGGGAAATGGCCCACTGGGACCTGCATGTGTGTTCTCATCCGGGGTGAGGCAGCGCTAGGCCACTGCTTTCCTGGCTCTCCCTTTCCCTCCACCCTCATGGAACCCAAGACAGCAGGGAGGGTGAGCAGCAATGGCAACATGTTATGGGGGTGGGGCTCCTGAGCTAGGGAAGGGGAATGAGGAGCAGAGGGAGCTCTGGTTGTTGAGGTCCCTTCCCTCACCTTGCTGTTCCTGCTGTTGATACTTCCCCTGGGGAGACTGAGCCCAACAGTAGCATGAAAAGGAGGGACAGAGCCAGGAGAGGGGACAGTGGGAGAAGCTTCAAATGAGTGACATGGCTTTGGAAGATCAAAGTGTTCAAACACACACACAAAATCCTAGTTGCATCCCTGCAGCTAATTCTCAAAGTGCTCCCACCGGCACAGGCCCTGTGCTTTGAGGACTGGGGCTGGTTCCGGAGATGTTTGCTTTATAAAGTGGTCACACTGGGTGTTTTGCACTGTTTTCAGACAGACAGGGAGCGGGCCGGGCCGACACCTATGGCACCAATGCAGGCCCTGCAACATGTATGTTTCATAATTGGCCTGGAAAAATATACATAGGTGGCAACCATATGGGTGACCCAAACCGGAGCTGCACACACCCATGGATTTGGCAGCCTAGCACGTGTGTGAACCAAGCATGCCATGCAGGCAGCAAACATGCCTTCCCCCTGCCCTGGGAACACACAGACAGATGAGCCAACCCCACGCTCTAGCCCCGCGGTTTGCTCTGGTAACCATGGTAATGGGTATCAGTGGCAGCAGCCGCTCTGGCCATTTGGTCCTCCGGCATCTATGATCCAAACGGGACCATGTTTGACTGGGACTCACAGGCCCGTTTAGAAGGACAGGGGTTCCAGCCGTGTTTCCTGTTGCTGTGGGTTTGGCCAGCTCCGTTGGCGAGGTGTGCTCCAGGATCTTCCCGAGTGCTGTTTGCAGGGCTGCCCCAGAGTAGCCACAGCCTGCTGTATTTTGCACAGATGGATAGGTATACCTGGGGGTGAAGTGGCCTGGCTTGGGCAAAAGTGGAGCTGCTCTCCATCTGTTTACACCCACTGACATGAATGGAACTGTATGTGAGGGTAGGAACTTCTCAGGTAGGTTGGAATGGCAGAATCAGGCCCTTTATATCATAGACCTCATTCGCACAACACCCTTCCCACTTGCAAACTTGCCCCTTGTTCCTTAATTGCTGTTTGCCTTGTCCAGTAGCAATCAGTTGTGTAACTTTGGGATAGATGTTAGGGGTGTGTTGGCTGCTTTCTCTATCCCTGACCCAGAGAAGCCTTGCTCTGTGACCTACTAATGCCGTGTCTTCTGACCCAGAGACCCCCAACAACAGTGAAATCATCTGAAAACTAAACTCTAGCATGTCTCACATTGTAAAAGGAGGTTATTGTTGCAGAAGGATTATTATCCCACAGTTTGCATATTCACAATCTATTCCATTTGCAGCAATGGATCAAGTTAATGGCATACATACTCCAAATCGCACTTAGGCCACTTTCAGACCTAACACACACCCCACACACACACACACCCCGTGCATATTTTGGCTACGGGAGGGAATGTGCAGCCAGGATATGCACTGGGATTGGCCAGTCTGAAAGCCCCCACCACACACACACACATGCGGCTTTGCCGGCAGACACACGCAGGGATGCGGAGCCAGAAATCCAGCTCTACATTCTTGCGTGTCTGCTGATCCCCATGCATATCCTGGCTACGCATTCCCTCCCGTAGCCAAAATACATGCAGCGGTGTGCGAGGTCAGAAAGTGGCCTTAGTGGCTAACCAAGAACAGATCTCTGCTCAGCAAACATGCAGAGACAATTAAGGCTCAGCCTCTTCTCTCTTAAGCTTCCACCTGGCAGTATCTCTTTTCCGTAAGGCTTCCAACAGCATGCCTCAGTTTCCCCACTCTCTGAAGACACTCCTGTGAAAAATGTTATGAGGCAGAGCCCATATACAGTTGCTTTGCAAGAACGTTTGGTGCAAGAAAGATGAATGATATAGAAGATGCACCTTTTAAGTCTCAATGTCCTATTGGCCCTTTTCACTCCAACACTGATAAAATGGGTGTTACATTTTATTATACATGTTGCAGGGCACCCATAGAGCACACCTGCAGCCCTGCAATGTGTATAATGAAATGTAACACCCATTTTATTAGTGTTAGGGTGTCTGTGTGAAAAAATCCATTGTTAAAAAGGCAAATATTCCCTTTGTCTCTCTTGGCAGAAAGACACACCCTAGCCAGCTCTGCCTTGAGGGCATGCCTCCCCACCCCAGTTCCTGAAGTCCCACTAAGACAGCCTCCCCTTGTTCCAAAACCCTTTGTCTTGCAGATTAAAATCAATAATCAGGCTATTCAACCACTGAGGGGTTTTTAAGATGCAGTTTTCCCCATGCTCTCTTCCTCACACTGAACTCTGCCTGAAGTTCTGAATTAGGTCCAGGACTCAAAAGCTTTGGGGATTTTTTTTTTGGGGGGGGGTGACGGGTTAAGTCAAGCATTCATGTTCTCTTGCTCCAACATTTGGGAGGATGTGTCCCTTACCTAGAGTGGCCAGACCTCCCCTTTAAAAGAGGACACTTATGAAAAATACATGGTGCAGGGCTGCACTGGAGCAAATGCAGCCCTGCAAGATGTATTTTTCATAAGTGTTCTCTTTTAAAGGGAAGGTCTGGCCACCCCACCCTTACCCCATACACCTCCCCTGATAATTACACCCATGGTAACAATGTATTCACATGCAGTGCATTTGGATGTTGATTACCCTGCATTTCAATGGCCCAGCCCTGGCATAAGGTGACAGAGAACATAACATCCTGAGGAAACACAGATAAGATAGTAGCAGCAGTTTGACTCAGCTCTCAGAATGTACCTTTGGGAAACTACTCCCCACTCTAAAAAGGTGTGCTGTGAATGAACCCACAGAGATCTAGTAGCTTGATTATCCATTTTTTTTAAAAGCAGGTACATATGGAATCACAATATCTTTCAAAGCCAACCAGCTGTTTGATTTTGGGTAGAACATGAACGAAAACAGCTCTAATAAATACATTTCTTGTATAGTACTTTTTTCGCTTTCATTTCACAGAAAAGACAGAGGACATCTTTATACATAACAAAGATCAAGTGTCAAAACTCCTAAGCATGTGTTTGGCTTTGTGTGTAAGCACCATAACAATCCTTTGGCCACCCACAGAAGACGTGATGTGAACACTGTTGCATCATAAAGACAATGTGCATGTTTCAGCTGAATACGTGGCCAACGTTGTGTCTAATGATATCGCGTGGCGTGTTAGCAGGCACAACATGGGGAACGAGACGGCAGCGCTTGCGTGCTGAGATCGAGTGGCGAGCAAAACACCGATTTGCCCCAAGATGGGCTGTGCGTCTAAGCAACACTGCACGGTGAACACAAGGCCAAATTGGTATTCATATCAAGGTGAAAACACACATTCAGAGACCCATTGATGTTATGTCTAAAGATACCCAGAGTTAAGCTTTTAATGGAAAACCTGGTTTGTTTGTTTTTTAAAGACAAGTAATCTTTATTCTCTAAAGAAATGCACCAAGTCAAACCTTTCAAGGGGTCAGAAAGCACGCCTTCTTTGTATTCCTTTTCAGGTTCTAGCTGAGTCCACATAATTACAGGAAGCATATTGCTACTTCTGCCAGGAAATTATCTTCCACACAGCTGAACAATGAAAGCTGTTGGAGCAGGGGTCATGAACATTTTTTTTTTTACCCTGACAGCAAAACTGTCTGAGTACTGAGAAATGGCATGATGGGGACGTACCCTGATGTCACATACTTTTTAAATTGCTGACACTAATCACAGGTTTGATGTTGGCAATCAAGGCTGATTGAAAATGGGACTTACAAAAGAGAAGTTTCCTCCACAGCTGATTAAAAAAAGCAACACACCAACAAAACACAGCCTGAATGCGGTGGAGTCAAAGAAAGTTTTACTTTGGTAAGAACAACATCTGTGATCCACAAACCACTTTGTCGAAACGTGGGCCCACAAAACCAGTCTAGCCATCAAAACTGCACTACTCTGACCCATTTTGAATGGGTTACCCACATTACTGAGTTACCATTACCTGATTACCATTTTGTGACATTTTAGCAAGTTGCCATTTCCCTATCCATTTCTATTCATCGATGCATTGTTCCATGGCCCCTCTTGTTTGGTTTGGTTTGGTTCAGTTCGGAAATTTGGTTCGGTTCAGAAGTTCGGTTCGGTCGACCGAACTACTCCAGTTCGGTCCGAACTTCCAAACAAAGTTCAGAAATTCAAACCCCATTGAACTAAATGGAATATTATCTTTTAGGGATGGGTGAACAGAGCCAAGTTCGGAATTTCGGTTCGGTTCAAAAATTGAATTCAGTTCAGAAGTTCTGTTCGGTCAACCGTACTGGTCGAGTTTGGTTCGAACTCCGAACTTCCGAACCGCGTTCACCCATCCCTACCCATAAGGCTTCAACGGGTTTACTCTGGAGTAAGTGATTTGTGAATCATGGCCTAAAAGAGCAGCTTGTAGGTTTGCAATATCAAGGGCCACAATTCAGGGCAGCATCTAAGCCAGGAATATCAAACTAGTGTAGCCTCAGGGACTACATTTGATTTTCATTGGCATACCTCAGGCTATAACTATCAGCTGTGTGGCCTGGCAATTTCTGGGTGGGCAGAGCTAACCTGCTCCTTGCCACATAGCTGACAAATGGTGGAACAAGCAAGACCTGCCCACACGCCAGTATAAAATGGGCCATGCACCCATATCCAAGCACATCTTCAGTCCCATCTATATTTTAGAAGGCACATAAGCATGTTGGGCTTTGCTTGACTGGCTATGGGAGGCTCGTGTAGAAGGTATCAGTCCGGTTATGTGCAGCAGGAGGTGTCATTCTTTCCAACCTTCCCCTCCGAACCCCACCTCTCAGGGAGTAGCTGGTCGGCATGTGCCATGGAAGAAAGATCTCTAAATAAATGCCTTGCGCTCAAGCTCTCTCACAGTGATTGAGAGACAAAGTGGTTCGAATGATATCTTTTATTGGACTGACTGTTGTTGTTGGAAAGAAGCAAGCTTTAGGGCCGCACAGGACCCTTCCTCAGGCATGTAGTGTAGGCAGTAGAAATATATAAATGGTGCAATCCTGCTGCTGGTTTATGCTGGCAGCAGGGACACGATACAACTGGGCAGCACTCACTCAGGCGCTCATGCACCCCACACACACAGCAAGCCGCGTGTGGCAATGGCGCACCCCCTCCAATGTGACCCCCAGAGCCCACACACATTGCAGCCCTGCGTGGCTTGCTGTGCGTGCAAGGCACATGCGCGCCTGAGCAAATGTGTTCACTGTTCACTGCTTGCAGCGTAAGCACGGGCTGGCATAAGTGGCCCATAGGATTGCACCCAAAATGAGCAAATGTAGGGCAGATATATATGAGGCGGCATGGAATAAGTGGGAGTAGATAGGACAAGGTGGGGGTGAAGGGAGAGAGATGTGCCAGGCAGCTTCTTTTTAAATGTTTGGCACATCTCTCTCTTCCCCCCCACCTCCCAACTTGTCCTATTCACTCCCACTTAATCCATTCCCCCTCATATATATTTGCCCTACATTTGCTCATTTTATATATTTCTATTGGCTACACTACATGCCTGAGGAAGGGTCCTGTGTGGCCCAAAAGCTGGCTTATTTCCACCAATAACAGTTGGTCCAATAAAAGATATCTTTCCAACCACTTTCTCTCTTTGTCACTAGGGGCCACACGATGACCACACTCTTTCTGAATCACAGTGATAACTAGCAGCATTCCTGTCTGCAAAGCTGGATACATTACATACCTGTTGGGATGGTGTAGGCCTAATTAATCCTGCCTTTTTGAACAAGCGATTGGACTTGATGACCTTTGAGGTCTCCTTTCCAGTGATATGATTTTATGTTTCCTAATGAATACATTCAGAGTTCAAGCATTCAGAATCCGGTTAATCAGAAAGTAGTCACTTTTTAAAGAAGTTTGCTTTGAAGCTGTAGAAGAAGAATCTATTAAATGTGCAAACACATCATCAACTTCTACAATAGATTTGTTTAAACCCACGAAGCATTACACACATATTTAGCAGGCAAGGTGTCAATGGATGCCCTCCAGGGTGCCTGTAAGAAGCCCACTCATTTTTCAACGTCTCTTGCATGTTTCCCCATTGGCAACCTTCCCTGCTGGTCTCCGACATCTGAAGTATTTGAAATTGACATTTTTCTTTTAAAACTTTTTTTTTCTTCCGTGCCCTCCTGGCAATCGACAGGCTCTTATTGCTTTCTCTTTTGATTAAACTAAAAATTTTATGAGCATATATTAAAATCTGAATATGACTGCCGTTCACCAGCTTTATAATGTAAGACACATATGACTAGTTTGCACGGAACTGGATACCGTTGTCTCTGTTGTTTCTCTTAGAAAAGCTCAGTCTGCAGTGGAAAAATTTATCAGGAATCAGATCATACAGTATTCCAAAAACTATTTTTATTCATCCTTCATAGTTCAGTTAGCTGCACTAGTCTGCAGAGGCAAATTCCAATGGAAGAAGAATCTATGGATTTCGTTAACTCTCCAGCTATGACAAAGCTGAGATCTTAAACCACTAACTCCAAAGTTTTGCAATTGAAGTCAATGGGGTTATTCCAGAGCAGGTAGCCTGAGGTTTGTGACCGGAGGATACCACCAATAAGAACAGAAAATGATTTGAGAGAAAATTGTTATATTAGAGATATTTATCTTACATACAGTGGGATATGTGTGGTAATACGTGCTCCTCTTCAACCTCAATCTATAGCAGGTAGGAATGTCTTTAGCAGTGGTTCCCGAAACTTTGCTTTTGAGACCCCCTTTTGAGGCTTAAATATAATTCTATGACTCCAAACATCAAAGATATACAGGGTATATTAAACATCAGTTGGGATTATGACCCCCATTGACACATGGTGATTAGTACCCACAGGTTGGAATCCTCTGGTCCTCAATATGACTGGCTGCAAAGGATACATTTATTTACCAGAAGAATACATTTAATGACTAATTTAATCTGAGGCTCTAATGTATTCTGAAACAATTTCATTTCCTTCCAAGATAAAAATGTGTTTTTATGATTGCTACGTTATTTTCAATCATGATTGCTAAGTTAGCACACTTTATGCTAAACAAGACAGCTACAATTTCAAACGCTTCCAAGCTTACCTATGAATATTTCTTGGTAACAGATAATTTAATAATAAAATACTAGCTCACAAGAGAAACATTAATTTTGGCAGAAATAAAAAGGTACCACATTTGAAGATTCCAAGTGAAAAAATGTTTTTAAAATGAGGACTCATCAGGCAAAGTCTAAAGCCTTGTTCACATGAACAAACTACCCTGGAATTGTTACCCCTCAGGATATATACTCTGGTGGATATAATCCACTTGGCACGCACTCAGAAGAACAAGGCTAATTGCTCATGGGAAAGTACCAAGGAGAACAAAAAATGAATTGATAGAAAACTATTATATTAGAGAGAAATATACTCTGTGGGAGAGAAATGACCATGCAAAAAGTCAAGTTAACACACATAAAGAAACACCGCCCTTTCCCTGTTCAAACAATTGCTTATCTGTGGGAATGAATTACTCCATAGTATGTACTCCTCCTAAATCCCCAGGGTACCCGCTCACCCCACTTTGCTAGAATTAGTGTGGATGCATTCAGACATCAAGATAACCAACCACAGACTCCAGGGGCTACACCACTGATTTGCCGTAGGATTATTCTGTGGTGGAATTTTTCATGGTGACTTCACAGCCCTACCATGAAAAATCCCTGAGGAGATTGGTAGTAGAGGCACATTTGATATTTTTCTGTGTGCTTCTAACACCCAGTCATATTGGTAATAGATCTGTTCAGGCATCATGAAAAACGCTGCCACAGGATAAACCGGAGGCAAAGACGTGGTGCTGCCTCTGGTGTCCACATGTGGCATTTGCAACTTGCATCTGAAAGCACCTTGTGTCTTTGGGTGTCTTTGGATAGATCCGGGTTTATACAGACCCAGCAGCTGCTGCGGCCCACAATCCACCTGCATGGTGCCCCTCACCCCACACCATAGGGCTGCAAGCAGATTGCCCCGATGCTCTAGGCCGCTGCTCACAACTCTATGGCATTGCCTGGGGCAACCCCAGCAGGGAGCGGAGCTGCAGTGGTCGTCCACCAAGTAGATGGACTGCAGCTCTGCCTCTGGCCAGTGCCCCAGGCTTGGGTGGCCCGCTCTGTTGGCGGTGCTCCAGGATGTTCCACAGCACCGCTAGCGGGGCTAGAGCCAAGAAGGTACCGCCTGCTCCAATTTTGCTCCACCTGCACATCTAGGAGCCCACCTTTACACAGACAGATCACCTGGGTGTGAGGCAAAGCATAGCCGTGGATGTCATCTGCTTAAAAGCACCCTTTGTGTGAACACAGGGTGGAGATAAAGCAGACGTCAATAGGGGTAGTTACCCCGGAGTCCGTGATTGTGTGAACAATGCCTTAAGCATGTAACTTCACTATCTTAAGTAGTCGATATTACTACTCACATGAGAAATTTACTTGTGTGCTTAAATAAGATATTAGGGCCTTCGACTGACAAAGGTAAAAAAAACTGTGTACGGATCCCAAGATTTACCTAAACTTAGTTTATTTGTATTGTATAATTGGGGGGGGGGGGGAGAATTCTTAAGCTTTATTCAAATTCAAATTTCAAATTTATTTCAGAACGTGACCATTGGTCATTGTCCACAAAATCAGACACATACAACATACACAAAAACAATAGACATAACAGCATAAAACAGCCCTGATATCAAAAAAAAGGGAGAAGCGGAATATAAGGGACCAGCCCACCACCAAAAATAAACTCCCCAACAAGGCCGAAAGTTTAACTTAAAATGCAATAAAACTTTAAATGCAGAAAACATCTTTTAAATTTTACTCATAACAGCACAGCAATCACATAGCCACCCCACAAGTGCTCTCAGTAGATACAAGCAGCACCAGATACCTATTGGGCTTGAAAAGAAAGGAACTTCCGACATGCATTGAAGGCACAAACCAAAAAGGACTTAACTGCCTGGGTCACTGGTTTGACAGCATCCGCCAAAAGGAAGCGGGTCATTTCATCCGGGGTGCGCCGAGGCAGATGACCTAAAAAGATTGCCAACCACAGGTCCCTCTGGGAGTCATACAGATGGCAGGAGCAAAAAATGTGCCCTATGCCCTCGGTCTCCTGATTGTCGAAAGGGCAAAGTCTTAAATGCCGAGGGGTACCACCATAGCACCCCTCCAGCAGCCGCGTAGGGAAGGCATTTAGCCAAGCACATAGGAACAACCACAATTTCCTAAAGGAAATCTTGGCCAGCAAATAATTGGTAGGGACTCCAGGGCCCAATGTAGAGGGGACATAGTCAGACAGAAAGGAACACGCTGACACTGCTGCAAAATCTTCCTGTCTGCTAATATCGATAAGTCTTTCCTGGACTAAGGCCTTTGCAGACCTTGGTTCCCTGGAAAGTAGGGCCGCTGCCTCAAGGCCCAAGGAAGATATCTTGGCACAAATCAAGCCCTCCCAAGAACTTGCGTATGGGTCTAAATTCAAAAAGGCCAATAAACTCCCCGGAGGGGCATGGTGAATGGCAATCCACAGATTTATCACCTGGAGCCATGGATAAACATCCCAAGATATTTGCCCCAATTCCAAGCGAATGGCCGCAGCAGGGACTCCGTTCGGAACCCTTAGAAGAAAACGGAAAAACCTTGATTGGAAATTAGCCAAGTCAAATAAACAGTGGATAGCCCAAATGGTGGCCCCATATAGCAATTGGGCCTTAGGTTTAGCCTCTAAGACCTGGCATGCCGGGGCAAAAAAACCACCTTCCCTTTTATGAAAAAAACATTGTATCACAGAGATACACCCACGGACCTTGGCTCCAATCACTGCAAAATGTAAATTCCATCCCAGAGAAGCCTGAAGCCTAATCCCCAGATACTTGTAACTCCCCACCTGCTCAATCTGGACTTTGTTGATAGCCCAGGTGAACCTTTTCCTGGCTTGGCCAAACACCAGGACCTTGGTTTTGGAGTGATTTATTTGAAGCCTGTTTTGGAGGCAATAAGCCGCCAGCAGATTAAGCTGCCACTGGAGGCCAACCCTAGTTTGGGATAAGATTGTCACATTGTCGGCATATAATAATATGCCAGCCAGGTGCGAGTCCAGTTTTGGAGGCAACAAATGAGAGGCAGACATCAAGGGGACCAAGTCATTTAGAAATATCTTGAAAAGGGTCGGGGCCAGCACACATCCCTGTCTAACCCCAGAGGCTATACCAAACCAGTTAGACAAAGGACCATACTGGTCCAAGCATACTGCCAGAGTAGAATCACTGTGGACAGCTTCCAACAGTGTCAGAAGCCTTCTATCAATCGAGGACTTCCTTAATTTTCCCCAAAGGAGTTTTCTGTCCACCGAATCGAAAGCCCCTCTAAAGTCCACAAAGGCACAAAATAACTTCTGGTGGCCTCTCGTATATTTTTTGGCCAAATGCACCAGAGTCAAACAGTGCTCGACCGTAGACCTCTGGGCCTGAAACCCAATCTGCTCTGGGTATATAAAGGATGCCTCTAACAGCCAGTTCTCTAAGCGCACTAACAGCTGCTTACCATAAAGCTATAGTGCTCAAAAGGCTGATTGGCCTATAGTTGGCTGGATGAGACCAGGGGCCACCCTTATAAATAGGGACTATTATTGCGTCACCCCATCCCCTTGGCATGAGGCCACAGGCATTTATATGCGAAAAAAGCGCTGCCAACAGAGCAGCCCACCAAGTGACTTGCGCTTTCAGCAGTTCCTCTGGTATAAAGTCCGAGCCTGGGGCCTTATTAGACTTCAAGGAAGCTATCATCAAAGCAACAGATTCAGGAGAGACTGGTTCCCATTCGGGAAGGTCAGAGGGGAAGCTAAAAGTCTCACCCACACCCTGTGGTATCGGAAAAATGGATCGATAATAGGGTTCCCAGGAACTGGGAGGGACAGCACACCTCACCTCCTGCCTACCAGATTTAAGGGCCCCATTTACAATACCCCGAAAAGTCTTAGATTGGCCATCCTTGGCAGCTACCACCAACCGCCCCCACAAGGCCTCCTGATAGGAGGACTTCTTAGAGCGCAACAACGCTTTATACTGTTGGCGTAGCAAGACATAATTCTCCTGGACAGCCCGAGACCAGCTTACTGCCAAGGAAAAATAACAAGCTCTTAGTTTAAATTTAGCTAGCCTACAGTCTGCATCGAACCAGCTCTGGCGTTGGCCCTGAGTCCTGCCAGCCGCCTTCCTTCTGTCATTGGACTTCGATAGAATAGGCACCAGCTGGCCCACGATCTCACTGAAGGGGAAGGCAGCTATAGCCTCCTGGTGACAGCAGCCCAACAAAATCCCATTTCTCAGGCCACAGCAAATAGGGCCAGCCAAAACAGCCAGAACAGCTTCTGAAAGGTCCAAATACCATACCACCCTGACCCTGACCTCTTCCTCCCCTCTAAGGGTAATCGGCGTGTCAGGGCCCAGGGGGCAGGCACCCGGCACTAACTCCAAGGAGATTGGAAAACTGTCCCCATAAGGAGCAAACTCAACACAAAAATTGCTTAAATAAGGAATAATGCATGGGGAAATCGTGGCTAAGTCCACCACACTGGCCCCCTGGTGTGCCACAAAAGTAAACTCCCCCACTTGATCCCCTGGCATAGAGCCATTTAAGATAAACAAATTAAAACTCACCAAAAGGTGGGCCGAGACAGGCCAGCTTGGTTAATGGCAAGGTCCCTGGAACTCCTGGGGAGAAGGCCCAAGGGCAGAGGGCGGACTCCCAAATTGCTAGCCTCCCCCAGCGCCTCGCCATTTGGGCCAACCCGTGCATTGAGGTCCCCAGCTAGAATAATCCCTGCCTGGGGATACAAGTCACAAATCTCCATAAGCATTTTATCCAACTGGCCCCAAGGGGAATTACTGGGACCGACTGAATTTATAGGAGGCACATATACCGAAATCACCACGAGCTGGAGATCTCCCCACTTTAGGGCCACACCCACCACAAAGGGAGGACACTCAAAGTTGCCCAACACCTGTAGTCTTGGATCAGATGATATAAGGCATGTCACCCCACCCCCACCCCGAGGCTGCCCCTTGGCAAAAATAGCTATTGCCGGAACAGAAAAAGAAAGAAACTCCTGCAGTTCGACTGGGTCCTTCATCCAAGTTTCCTGGAGTAAGACAATCTGAAAATTGTCAAAACAAGAATAAAATGAATCATCCTTGTCCCGGGCCCTCCAACCGGCAACGTTCCAAGAACAGATGGCCACATTTGCTGGTGAAGGGCCCTCCCCCCTTCAGCTCTTCCCCAGAGGTCTTGGCCACAGGGTACCATTGTTAATGGGATTTATACTCTGAATAAGATTGCAGATAGACTCCCGCAACCCCACTAGATTTGGGGAAGTCTGGGGGACAGTGCCCGGCCGGGTAACTGGCAAATCTGGCCCAGCTAAAATGGGGACTACCTCCTCCAATGGCGGGCACTTCTCTGCCTGTTCTACCCCCAAAGAAGACTGGGCCCTGATAGTACCCTTTGACTGTGAGGCAGATGTCAGTGCCTCTTTGACGCTATCACCTGACAGTGATAGCGAAAGCCTGGATACAAGCCCTGCCCCCTCCTGGGGGCGGCCCTCATTCGCTATATCCAGGAGCCGCTGTCCAATAGGCGTAGAGGTGGGACATAAATCCGCTCCCACACCTGACGAGCTAATCCCTGCCTGCAAAGCAGGCCGGGATCCAACACTCGGGACCCTTTGTCTATTTACAGGGACCTGGGCAACCCCCAGAGCTCCCGTGGGGGGCAATAGAGGCCTGATTCCATCCGAGAAGAAGACCTCGCTGGCCCAAATCCCCCAGGAATTTAGAACCGCCACTGAGGCCAAAATTCTACTGGCCCAAACCGAAGATCTAAACACCACCACCAACCTATAAGATCTATCCCGGACTGGGAGCAACTGGAAGGATGATATCTGCCACAATGGCAGATGAAACTGCAGCAAAAAATTTAAATGGGATTGGATGGCCACCTTTGAAGCCCAAAAAGGAAGGAACCCATCCACATTGGGCAAAATCCTAAGGGCCACAGCAAAAGTATTTACTTTAAAAGGAGGGTTACAGGGGGCAGGACAAAACTGAGCTTTACTAGATGGAACCCTCCTAACACCCTCCCCTAGGGAAACAGTTTGAGACAAGGCAGCCGGGGAATCTGGCTTGGGACAAAAGCTTGGCCCAGCCTCTGCCTGTCTGTTTCCCAAAAGACCCACAACCCTACCCTCAGCTACTTCAACAAGTTTACTTAAAAGATCCCTCTGCAGTCCCAAGGACTTGTTTATACCCTCCAACTGGGTAGAAATTAACTGTAATAAATCCCCAGACCTAGCACTTTGTTTAAGGAATAAATCATAGGTGCTAATGTCCACCATTGGCAAAGAGTCAATCGAACCAGCGGCAGGAGAGGCCTGGGCCAAATTTAGAGAGTCCACAAAAGTGCCAGACCCGCCTGGTGAATCAATATTTCCATCCTCATCTGGCGGTACGACCAAAGGACCCTGAAGGGGGAAGAGAAGAAATGGTCCAGCTTCAGTTGTTTTGGTGCCAAAGTCTGGTCTGGCAAATCAGCTGCCACCGGGTGAACTCTCTTCCGAGACATCTCGAAGGAGCCAGAGACAACCACCGCCCCAGCTCGAACAGCACTACCGCAGCGAAGACAGACAGCCCGCCCGGCCGCATGCCTAAGGCTGCGTGCACAAGGGCACGCCCTTCCGTGCGCAGCCCGAGCGCGTGCCTACGGCGCTGCCGTGGCCAGTTACTTAATTATGAAGGCGGGGGAACAAGGGGGTGGGGCTCTATGCCGATCCAGCAGCTGTGGCTCCTCACGACCCTCCAAGCTGCTCCTCCGACCCTCCAGCCGCAGGGACTCCCAGACCCAGGAACACGACCCCTCCAAGGGCAGGGACAACCTCCCCGCCAGCAGCCAGGCTCCCGTCTCCACAGCAGATCATCCTATCATTATTTTAACTTAATTTTGGTCACTACACAATATATAACTAATTTGATGACTTTATTACTCTTAAACACAGGTCAAATAAAATCACTGTAGGATTTTAAATGGTCCAGTCATTAAATCAGGGGTGGGGAACCTTTTCCATCCCACAGGTCACTTGGAAAATTAATACAAGCTCTAAGGGTCACACAGAAGTTGGGGTTGGGGTGGCAGTACTTAAGAGGGGCACTCAGGAAGAGGAAGTTCCAAATGATGAATCTGTACCATTATTATTATTATTATTATTATTATTATCATCAAGCATTTATATAGTGCCAGCAATGTACCTGGCGCTTTATAAATTAATTGAATAGTCACGGTCCCTGCTCTCGGGCTTACAATCTGAGAGACCGGGGGAGGGGAGGGAGGTGAAGGAAGGGGAACAGAGGAGGAGACAAGGAGTGTAACATTCATGAAGATGCCAGGTCCCAGGTGCACGCGCTTGGCTTGATTACATCAAAATTATTGTTGGTTGGTCCATGTGGTGAGGATATGAGTACATATGAATGAGTACCATGAATCTGTCCCCTATCCTTGTGTGCATCACATGCCTTTATCTCTGCAACCTTCCCCTTTCAGTGCTTGGGAGAAGGCACTAGATCCATGGGCCAGATTTGGAAACAGAAAAAGGCCATAAAAAAATTAGCCATGAGTTCCATATGGCCCCAAGGCCCAAGGTTCTTCACCCCTGAACTAAATATTTAATATGGCATTATACGGGTACGATAATGTAAGTTCAGCCAACATAAGTGGCTGTCAGGATCAAGTCCAAACAGCGCTTTCTTCTATCCAAGTGCACTTTATTTACAGTGTGCTACATATCCATCATGTTTATTCACATCTCTTGACGTTGACTCCCTGGCCAGTTATCAGCCAGTCTCTAACCTTCCCTTTTTAAGGAAGATTATTGAATGGGTGGTGGCCCAGCAGCTCCAAGAGCCCCTGGACCACATCAGTTTTCTTGATCCCTGGCAGTCTGGCTTTCGTCAGGGCTATGGCACTGAGACTGCACTTGTGGTCTTGATCGATGATCTGCGCCGGGAGTTGGACCAAGGTTGGTCAACACTTCTGATTTTGTTAGTTCTAGCAGAGGCTTTTGACATGGTTGACCATGAGATGCTGGTGACTCACATGCGGGGAAGTGCCGGGGTGGGCGGAATTGTCCTTGAATGCTTCCTCTCTTTCCGAGCCGGAAGAACTCAGTGTGTGATACTGGGGAACTTTTCATACAGGATCCCACGTGTGGAATTCTTCAGGGAATCATTCTGTCTCCTCTCCTGTTCAACGTGTACATGCAGTCTTTGGGTATGATCGTGAGAGGGTTTGGGGTTCGGTGCTATCAGTATACTGATGACACCCAGCTCTACCCTCTCGTTTTCATCCGACCCAGGCCCTGCAGTCTTGGTGTTTGTCCAGTGCCTGGCTGTAGTGGGGGATTGGATGAGGGCGAACCATCTGAAGCTGAATCCCAATATGATGGAGGTGATGCTGTTTCGCCAGGTGACTGTTTGGTGAGGGGGGTGGCTAGTAGGTGGGGGGCTTTGGGGTGTGTGTATGGTATTTATTTTTGGCTTCATTTGTATGTAGATTTTATATTTTATTGTATTCAATTTTATATTTTTGTACTTGTATATGTATTGCTTTTATCCATTAGCTGCCCTGAGCTGCCATTGGGCAGGAGGGGGCTGGATATACATTTTATCTAAATAAATAAATCAGCCTTCACAATAGTTCATCTTTCAGCCAATCCCCTCTCCAGACTGAATTCTGGCTTCCTCAGAGTTGGTGGACACCTGATGAAACAGGCCCCTTGGCTGGGTGCAACTCAAACCAGCCCAATCTGACTCTCTTCCTTGCAGGGTGGCTAGATATACAAATTTTAGAAGACGCTTATGAGGAAAATAGGTTGCAGGGCTGCATTGGCATTAATGAATCCCTGCAACCTGCATTTCTCATGTGTCCTCTAAACTTTGTGCATCTGGCCACCCTACTTCCTTGAGACCTCTGGCCTGGCCCCTTTGTCCTCCGGTTCCCAGGGGTGGGTAGCCTTCATGGCCCCTTCCAGGTAGGCCCTCAAGGCAAGCCACTGCCCTGATGCAGAGTCCTCTGGCTTGTTGCCTCTTCCTGGTTGTCTAGCTGTGAGTATCCCAGCTCACCATGATATTGCTGAGGCTCAGTTGGCTTGCAGAGTCATGCCCAGCTGAAGCCACTCAGCTGACCTCATCACTGGTTCCTCATCACTTGGCACTTGAAAGAGCCAGATGTTTGCTGGAGTTTGCTTGCTCTGAGGTCTGCAGTGACATACCACAGGCCTATGGTCCTGGCCCTGGCCCTGGCCCTGCAGAGACATGCAGTGATGGTCACAAGAGGTTACATTAAGAACAAAATGGTAAGTAAATAGGTAGAAGATTCTGGACTCTCACTTAGGAAGAGGAAAAACATTTGAACACTAACCATACATTGATTTTTAAGGTAGTAGGAAAAGATTGGTTTTCGTTACTACATCTGCTGCTAACACACAACATGCTCTAAAAATCATAGCCAAGGATTTTCTGGAGATTAATTAACAGCATTAATTTGCTCAATTAAACAGCGTTGCGTTGACTGCCAATGAATCTGAAAGAATTAAAAAGGAGGTCACTGAAAACGTTTCCCCCTTTGTAATGCCTTTTAGGACCTTTTCGCATGAGACAACTCCACCCATCTCCACGCAGTTTTGCTGCATGGAGATGGGTGGAGGGCACCCGTGGGAATGCCACGGTGGATGGGTGGAGGTGCGTACATGCGCTCGTGCTCCACCCATCACCCACGCACAGAGGCATTGGGGAAAACGGAGGTGCCTCTGTAGGTGGAGATGGGCACGCACCTGTGGGATGGCCCCACACCCACCTCAACCCACGGCGTCCCACACACACACATACCACGCACCTGCGCACCCAGTCCATTTTAAAAGGCCCTTTGGCTCTTCCATTACAGTGGAGACCTGCTGTAGGAAAGTGCTTGGAGATGCTTCGCTTTAGCAAAGCTTCAGTCATGCTTCCTGAGAACTTCCCACCTGGGAATTTTGCTCCTCCTCTGCCGTCACCCTCAGCTACCTCAGAGGATTTTAATAAACACCACAACAACCCACTAGGACTAGTTTTCTCTGCCAAAAACTGGAAAATCTCTGGAGAAAAAGCAAAACAAAACCTAAGTTCTCTGAAATAAAAACATCAAAATCTGCATTTTTTGACTGTGCCAGGAAGTGTTTATTGCAAATTATTCATTTTTGTGACAGTTTGATGCACTGGTTGCCACTGCCATTCAAATAAAAACATAAAATATCCCACACCAATCAGCCCCCCCACGGAGCCCACATCTCTCCCTTTGCAGGTGGTGGGGTGGGGCCCCCAACTCTGTCCACCCAGGCAGCCCGAGCATGGACCCCAACACGCCTCTGCCTCACCAAAAGCCAGACATGGCTATATTCTTCTCACATTAAATCTCTTCTCTTGGATGCAGGCACACACCAGAACCTACACAGAGCTTCCACCTCCTTTAAATTTCCATTGCCGCCAGAGAGTTTTTGTAGACCGAAATGTCCCAGAAAAACATGGAATTCCACATTTTTCTCTGATAAATCAGGAATTTGGCATTTTTCTCTGATAAAATGGGAAATTCATGCTTTTCTCTGGTTTTTCGTGCTAAATAGAAAACCAGGAAGCCTGCTAATAATACACCAACGGGGCTGGAGGGGAAGATATGCCCTAAGATGCAGCAGGGAGACAGGGAAGCCAGTCACTTCCACTCTCCTCCGCAGACACTTGAGTAGTTAAGGAAGCTCACCCCCCTCTCCTGTGAGCCCTGTGCAGTCTTTACAAGGCAGAAGGCGGTGGGGGTGTTCTGCAGAGAGAGATATCTCCCAAGCACAAATCCAATCAGAGCTGATTTGCTAATCAATCCACACCCAACTCAGCCCCCCAACCCTGTTCTCCAGCCATCCACATAGCAACAGCAGCTGCCTACAACCTATCACTCTCGAGTCACCCCTGCTCTCTTACCTTAAGCTCAGTCTTTCAGTGCATAATGATAGGAAGTAGATTCAGGGGCCAGATCCAGAAACTAGAAAGGTGACAAGAAAAATCTAGCCTTGTGCCTGAGTTCCTCACACCCACCTTAGTTCACAAGGCACCTTCATAGCCACTGAAAGGGGTGTGACCACAGCAGGCAGCCAGGTCCCTTAAAGGGTCAGGCACCTGGCAAAGCACAGCCCACTGCAGAGGGGTTGCACCCTGCAGGGAATTATGGCCCCACCCAGTTACAGGGCTCGAGACTGAGTGGCAGGCCAGGGAGGCAGCCAAAGAGAGGGACAGCAGCATCACACAGTAAAAATGGACTTGTAATCATACAGTTGCAAGAGCAGGAAGGTGAGTCCTCCACCCTGCCCTTCCACATGCTTACTCAATGCACTCCAACCCCATGAGCACAAATTCCTTGCTCCTCCCTCCTAACCCCCACTAGGCTTTGTTCACCTGCCAGAGGGGATGATGTGCAACCACAGGGAAAGGACTAGGAGTGTGAGGAAAAGCAGTGTCTTCCACTCACACTTCATGTAAGTGTCCCCCACACATAAGCACTAGGAGGCAGCATTTGATCCCCACACCCCAGACTTCGTCTCCCCCTACTCCTTCAGCATGCTCTGATGTCATGAGCCGGTGCCCTATAAGGAATGTAATCAATCAGAAAGGAACACAGCAAAGAGCCTGTCCTGTCCCTTTCTGGTGTGGCCACACCCCTTTCATAGCATCATGATGTCATGATCTCCATAGGGGACAGTGCCACATCAGAAAGGGGGCAGGAGAGCCCCTTTGCCTGCCCATTTAATGACATGGCTTTGCCCCCAAATAAGATTGTCACCTTTGCCCTCACATTATAACCATGTCGGGCTATTAGCCCAAAGGAGCCATAGTGTTTACATCCCTTTAACAACTAGCAGTCTGGGGCTTTCGTAGGAATATAAATAAGTTATTTTTGTGGACTGTCAGTCTGATCAAATGGGATGGGGGCATTGTTGGAGGGAGGGAGGGAGGGAGGGAAGGGCGAGGAGCCTGGTTGTGTGGGTATGAGGGACTGGTTGTGTGTTTGAGAGAGGGAGGCCTGAGTGTGTGGAGGTGTGTGAGTGTGAGAGATGAGGGCTTGTGTGTGAGTCTGTGTGTGTTTGTAGCTGTGTCTATGTGTGTGTGTACGATGTCTGGATGAGGGGCTCTGTGTGTGTGTGTGTGTATGTGTATGATGTCTGAATGAGAGGTTGTGGGTGTGGGTGTATGTTAGGTATGGGCGATGCGGATTAAGATTAACCTGTAACTACCTGTAACAGGCAGTTGCAGATTAATCCAAAAAATGCTGCCCAATTACAGATCCATAATGATCATCTTCATAATAATACATTTACTGCACATGCACAAAATTACCAAGAGGCCATTCTGCACATGTGCAGCCCTTTTCAAAAATGGCAGCGACAGCATCACGGACATTTTTGAAAAGGGAAGCTGGTCTGCGCAGGCGCAAATGGCCACCACATGTGCACAGATTGGCTGTCCTTTTCCAAAATGGCAGCAATGTTGCCACCATCATTTTTGGAAAGGGCTGCACGTCTGTGGAACACCCTGCAGCCATTTTGCACATGCAGTGATTTTAAAAAATATTTTAATTATTTTTAGGTTTGTTTTTTTTATTTGTATTAATTTACATACAGATCTATAAACTGAATCCATATTTAATCCATAAAAAAAATAATCTGGATCCGTAATGGATGTGAATCTGAATTTTCATCCATATGCCCATCCCGTGTGTGTGTGTGTGTGTGTGTCTCACACCCGCAGGCACGTTTGGTTGGTGTCCCTCCCCAAGCCGGAGAGTGGAGGGCTGACCGCTGTTTCCTTGCCTCCCCGGGGCTTGGGGTGTGTGGGAGGGTTTGTGGGGGGTTTGGTTTTGTGAGGGGGACTGGATGTGTGCACAGGCACTTGTTCTTTCCACTGACAGACCCCTTGAAAATTATTTTTTCCTATCCACTCCCTCTCAAGTCCCTGCCTTCTCATATATACCTGCCCTGCATTTTCTCAGTCTATATATTTCTGACTTGTCTTACATGCCTGAGGATGGGCCCTGTGTGGTCTGAAAGCTTGCATATGCTCTCCAACAGAAGTTGGTCCAATAAAAGATCTGACCTGAACTAATTTGTCTCTAACTCTAGTCAGAAGACGGACTGTATCTTACTGGGAAAGAACAACGTGGTAATTAAACTAACACTGCATGGGCAGAGGGGCCTGTAAGCATCAGAAGTAGAAAAACACATTGTGCATTTTGCTTAAAAGCAGCTTCTTTGTAGAGCAAAGAGCCTCCAATGAGGTGGTATAAATAGCAGCTCTCAAGATGAAGTATGCTCAAAAGATCAGTCAACATCCATCAAGGCTGACCTAGACATGTGGCTAAGGAAGTCAAATTAGACTGGTGACTGAATACTGAGACTGAGGATAATCATTGTGCAATGAAATAGAATGAGTGGCAATTAAAGTGCAAAAGTGAGGAAATGGGGAATTAATGGCTTATCATTTTCTTCATGTTGCCCAGACAGCGGTAGGGAATTCAGAGTGACAAGTATCAGGGGGTGAAAACAACTCTGACACGGGCCCGCTATGCCCCCATCTGGGCTGGGGAACCACCCACACATCTGTTCCCTGCCCACCAGATGTTGGCCATGGGCTGAGTAGGCTGCTGGTCCAAAATGAGTTCCCTGGATGATCCCAGGCACACATCCAAGGCCAAGGGTCTTCCACGTGGGTCACAGTGGGCCAATGCCTCTCTTTGGTCCCACCATCCCTGCCACAGGACTAAAGGCACCATGGCTGGTCACCATGGCTGCCATCATGGCAGGAGGCAGGATGCTGGGGGGCAGGCCAGAGGTGCACATCTGTTGCGAGAGTCTCCCACCCAGGGTGTGCAGGCAGTGGGACAGCTCCTCAAACACAATCACATTTGGTTGGTGTCTCTCCTCAACCTGGAGAGTGGCAGCCACTGTCTTCCACGCTGGGGTGGGGAGTCGCCGCACCGCCCACGTGTCTGTTTTCACCCAGGGAGTGCACTGTGGAGACCGAGAGCTTGTGTACATGGATCAGTGTGCTGTAGCAGATTGCTAATTGCCAGCTACAGGGACATAGCTACCGGTGGGTCAAGTGAGCCACTGTCCCCAGGGCCCAGTCTTTCAGGGGGACCTAGTAGGGCCAGCTCTATCAGGACATCAAATAGTCCTGCTTTGTCTCTGCCAGATCGACCTGTACCTTCCCCAGAGAACCAGAAGCCAGTGCCATGTCTGTCAGTAGCTGCTCCCAGTGTCTGTGAGGTGGGGCAGCAGTGGATTCAGTTCCAGGCTCCTAGGGGCAGCAGTGAATGATCATGGGGTGGGCTTGGCTCTCTTCAGCACAGGCTGCAATCACTTGGCTCCTCTATTGCTCAGTCCCTCTAAGGCTCATCCTGCAGCACCAGTCTCATTCAAACACTAAGCAACCGATCAGTGAGGGAATTTATTCCAATTCCAATGTATCTCCTTTCCCCTTCCTTCCCCCTCAAGCCATTTCTCAGAATTCTCCACCCAAGAAAGCCAGGCACCCCATAGGCAGCAGCCCCTTCACCCCTTCCCCTCATCTCCCTCAGACCGGTTGCATGGTGAGGATGAGGAAACAGCTCAGGCCCCAAGGGGGCAGACATGCACCAGGAGACGTTGGGTGATTTCAGACGTTACGGGGCCTGTTGGCCTCGTACCGAAATCACCCCATTCATTCCCCGCCGGGGTCACCCTGTCATGCCATAACAGACGTGCCGGGGGGATCCAGGTGGGGAATCTGGGAGGGGGCGGGGCCGCACGGTGCAACGTGCGGCCGCACGGCCCCGCCCCCTCCACGCTCCCGCCGCCCGCCCTCCGGAGAGACGGGCGGGCGGCGGGGCCAATGCGGCCGCCGCGTCGGGCCGGATTCACCACAGCCTGGGATCCCGCCGGGGATCCCGGGCCGTGGCGCCCAGCCAGACGTTACTTTTGTTTGGTCCCCACTGGGGATCTCTTTGACCACGCTTCCCGGGACATTCCCCCCGCTAGCCCGGGAAGCGTGGTTCAAATTGACCCCATGAGGGTATTGAACGTGGCGAACATCTGGCGGCCGCCAAACAGACGTTCGAGACACATTGACCACAGGTGGGTATTCACCGTGGTTCACTGTGATCTCGTAACGTCTGAAAATACCCATGCTCGCAGGAGGTAATGATCTGTTCATGACGAGGGCTCTGCTAACAGGTCCCCCATCAAATCCTTCGCCTCAAGGCCAGTGAAAAAATCAGGTCCAAAGTATGTCCCTCATTATGCGTTGGGCCATTGACAATATGGGACAGGCCTATGGTTGCCATGGAGACCATGAACTCACCCTCCACCCCACCAAGACTGGCATCAGCGTGTATGTTGAAGTCCCCCAAGACTAATGCTGTCAGGGAGCACAACACCACATCCGACACCAGCTTTGTCAGGGCGTGCAGAGATGCTGCCATACTTTAGCAGCAGCAAAATGTGTTTGTGTGTATGTGATTGCGTGTGTCCGGCTGGTTTTAGATGAGACGTACCCATGGAGGTCCACCCCAACCACCCAAGTGCCCGTTTGAATGCGGCATGGAATGCATGCACTTCTGTGACCCACGCCCCGCCGACTCATGCTCATGCACAGAGCACTGGGGGGAAATCCAGGATGCTTCATACAGAGCAGGCCCAACCATGTGTGGGTAGGGGCACACACATTGCACACCCATCCCTGGCCAGTTTGATTCCCACCCTCGACTCACCGGACATGCATGGACGCTCCAACTCAGACCTGCCCCCTAGCTGTGCCTGTGTAAAAAATGGCCCATCTGTGTCTGTGTGGAGAGAGAGTGTGTGTGTTTTCAGATGGAACTGCTCTGGGGGTGCTCCCCCACCCTCCACATCCACCTGCTCCCAGCCTCACAAGGGTATGGATTAGATGGACCTGGCTGGTATCCCGGCCCACAGTCTGCTGGTGCAGTGCCCCCCCTCCTCCACGCACTACAGAGTTGTTGTCAGCTGCAGTATGGGCCCATACATTAGACGAATAGCTGCTCTGCTTTGGGCTGATGTCCCAGGTTTGGCCAGCTCGCTCTGCCGGCAGTGCTCCGGGATATTCCAGTTAGAGTGTTGCAGACAGGGCTGCTTTGCTTCAACATCTGGCAGGGTACCTTTAGACAGATGGACCACCCAGGGGTGTAGTGGACTGGCATGGCCAGCTCCAGAGCAGCCTGTCCATCTAAAACCATCAGGAGAGTGTGTGTGTGTTGTCAAAAAGAGAGTTAGCATTTCATTTAACCTGGTTACCTAATGTCATGCAATGGCAACGGTTGGGGAGGAGGAGCCTTTTGTAGCAGTGAAAGGGACAGAGTCCCCCCCTCCCCCCCCCCATTTAGAACACTCTTGGAAACTAAAAACAAAGCTTATACGATAGAAACTGCCAACCTATCTGATGCCCGGCAGTAAACACAAAGAGGGAAACAGACTCGACAATAATAATGAGCAGTATCTCCAGATCAGATCAAACTGACAATGGAAAGAGATGAAATGTGCCTCGGCTGAGATTTCACATAATATTACCAGGCAGAAAACCTCTCAGCAGAGTCACTGTAATCGAGAGGAGGGGGGAGTTGGGGGAGGGCATGTGAAAAGGATAGAGAGCTTGCTATGAAACATTGAAAAATACCCAGCAGCAAGTGGCAATCTGCAAACGTTACTACAGTGAAATAACAAGGACAATTCTCCCAGTATGGTTGAAAAACAGGAGGGGGGCACACTCATTAGATGCCATTAGGCCTCGCGCCAAGATGAATGCCACGTAGTGCACAATGCCAGCACTTGGAAAGCACGGAGGCTGCTCGGGGCAAGCACCTCGCGGCCACATTGGAAGGTTAAAAATCTTCATATTTCTTTTAGGGAGAATGGGTTATATGCTCAAATTAGCATTTTGAAAGTTAAAGAAAGCTTTTAAAATTTTCCTGTGGGGCTGGAGAGAGCTAGAAATGCTCTTCGCAGGCGCAACGGTGAGACAGAGCAGCACAATGGCAGGCAGCGTTCTTTTGGGACAGGCGCGCTGTTAAAGTCACTGCACTTCTGCTATGAAACCAAGCAGGAAAATCTAGCACTAGATACCACAAAGGAGTAGCTGCCATTTTCATTTCATTTTCTTTTCTTTTTTTTCTTCCAGTTCACTACTTATTTATCTTTTTATCCCACCCTATCCCAAGAGCTCAGGACAGGTCACAATATATAAAAGTATATAGAAACGTATACATCAATAAAACCAGTTAAAATTCCTTATCCCAAATCTGCACAAACCCTATCTCCGCCTGCCAAATACCTGGTCCAATAAAAAAGGTTTACATTGCCTCTGGACGATGATCAGGCTCAGACTCATATGAACTGCCAAAGAAAGAGAGTTCCATAATTAAGGGGCAGCTACCAAGGCCACCTCTCTGTGTACCTTTGCTGTGCTGTATGAACTTGACAGGCAGATGGTCCGGGCAAGAACGTAGTCCCAGATGAAGTTGTCTCCACCGGGTTGGTGGAGACAACTTCTTCATCTGGGACTACGTTCTTGCCTGGACCATCTGCCTGTCAAGTTCATACAGCACAGCTTTGCAGCAAAGAAAAGGTTGCCCAAAGTGATGATCAAGCTCATTAGCTCTGAATAAAACACTGGAGAATTCAAATTTGCTTCACAGTATTCCTGCCCATCTTGGAGGGGTAAGACCACTTACTGGAGGGTAAGACCACCTACAATGGTTGCTTAACTCAGCTGGGTTAAGGGGGAGGGTATAGCACTGTTTATACGTTAAAAACTGTGGGGGGGGGACATTTGATACTTTCAAATAATGAAACAAAACATTAGGCCATATTCTGTAGAACAGTCAATTTGATGTAGCTTGGCCTTCTCTTTTACTCCTGAAGCATTCGCATGAGCAGAGCACTAAATCAATGTTATTCAGAAGTATGTACTCCTGAAAAATCAGGAATACATACTCTCTTTTGGTTTGTATTCTGAAGTAACTGTTCATGTGCATACTTACAAATGTGAAGGTCGTGACCTCAGTTCAGAGATCATTATGGGTAAAAGAAACGTGCCCGTCTGGGGGTGGGATGGCTACCCCTGCTACCTCCAGCCGGATCAGGTCAGGGAAGGGGAGCAACATGCAGCTGGCTGACTACGCCCCTGCTCTGCAGCCAGAGCCCTGCCCACCGTCATAAATACTAAATAGAAAGAACGTTAATAAGAAGTCTTAAGTAGCCAATGCGTTTCTAATATCTTCATCAGGGCTAAATCATTAAGATGACATCTTTCTGCCAAAAGGAGCTCTACTGTAGAGCACTCAGAGACAGTAAAATGTAGTCAGGGAGTCTTCTTCTAATCTTTCATTTAATTTAGTTCATTTCATTTCTTAACGTAGCCGAAGCCATAGTAGAAAAGGAACGTTTAAAATACATCACAAGGTCAAATAAGCAAATTCCTCACACGAGGAGTAGTACACAATAATAATGATAATGGAAGACATAATAATTATCGTATCGCCTATCCTGCCAGGGGATTAGCCACAGCCAGTTAGTCACATTTAAAAGAAAGGAATTTTTCCCTTTCTTGGAAGGCTAAAAGCAAGAAAGACATCACAGCTTAAGGGGTGACCAATAAATATAAATAAATAAATAAATAAATAAATAATATCTCTGGACTTTTGTCTGATAGAAGACGGCTCAATAGTTCAGATGGAGTTCTGCCCGGAAAACAATTCAGAAACCCAGCCAGCCATTTAGCTCTTAGTTTGTCATACAGGTGGCAATGGCACAGTATATGTCCAGGGGATTCGGTCTCAGTATTGTCAAATGCTTGTAATAATAATAATAATAATAATAAAATAAATGTTTATTTTGCGTGGCCAATAGCCATTGCAAACAAATACCAATAGTTATACTTGTAAAATACAAACCAATCCATATGAATACAAATACTTATAAAACAGAAAGGGAAAAAAAACAAAGTTCATAAACAATTCCAATAATATAACAGGATAAATTCATAAAATAGCTGATATAAAACATATCAGAAGGACAGGCCTAGCCATATACCATAAACTAGATAAAACTGATAATAAATAATAAGTTCCAACCTTATTTATTTATTTATTTATTTATTCATTCATTCATTCATTCAATTTGTATCCCGCCCCTCCTGCGAACAGCTCGGGGTGACTAACAAGTTAGTTATAAAACAATTTATAAATTTATAAACAATATAATAAAACAATCGATAAAAACACAACAATAAAACAGGCTGAGATAATAAATAAATAAGGGTGGGGGAAGATAAAACACCCCCTCCCCCACCCCACCCCCCTCCCCAAAGTCCTGGGTGAACAGCCAGGTCTTACAGATTTGCCGAAATGTCAAAAGGCTTGCGGCCAGGTGAGCTTCCCCCGGGAGGGAATTCCAGAGGCGCGGCGCGGCCACTGATAATGCCCTCTCCATTGTGGCCCCCTGCTTAACACGGGGGACCGCCAAGAAGGCACCCCCAGCGGACTGAAGGAGCCGCTCTGGGGCATGGAGGGCAAGGTGGTCCCTGAGGTATGAGGGGCCCAGACCATGAAGGGCCTTGTATATTAACACCAATACCTTGAACCTGACTCGGCACACTATCGGCAGCCAGTGCAGAGTCCGGAGCACAGGTGTTATATGCTCCTGATGGCCCGTCCCTGACAGGAGGCGAGCCGCCGCATTCTGCACTAGCTGCAGCCTCCGAACCAGGAACAAGGGCAGCCCCACGTAGAGCGCATTACAGTAGTCCAGCCTTGAGGTGATGAAGGCATGGATAAGGGTGGCCAGGTCCAGGCCAGAGACGAACGGACGCAGCCTCTGCACCAGATATAACTGGTGGAAGGCGGCTTTCACCACTGCCTCCACCTGCCGCTCCAGGAAGAGGTCCGCGTCCAAAATCACCCCCAGACTCCGAACCTGCCGAGCTACGGGAGGGTGAACCCCCCCCCAACCAGGGGGGGGCGACACCTCCCTCACTCTCCCCACCACCATCACCTCCATCTTATCGGGATATTACAACAGATATCAACTTTAAATAACAAGAGGCAAATTCCCAACCACATATTATTATTATTTGGGAAATTTTTTTTAGAAATTACAATATAAAGTAATCAGAAGAGGCCAAATCCTTCAACCATCCCATTCAGAAAAATAATCTAAAAAATCATGAAGCAAACCAAAATACCTTTCAGAAGGAAAGGAAAAGGAAAATAAGTTAGTAACTAAATAGAATATATAATCGTAAAACTTAAAAACAGGGAGCCCAAGTAAAATCATAACTAGAAACTAACAACTTATTATAGTTATGCATTAGATCATACCTTAATTTACTTGCACTTGATAATAAAAACGCGCCAAAGAAATTCAGCTACAGTCAGTGTCGTATCACTAAAATGATCCGCCAGAAGAATATGGACATAGAAGTCAGAATGTCTACCAGGGAGATAATTTATTAAAGGGTGAATATACTTAGCACGGGGCTTGAGAAATAATGGGCAGTGAAGAAATATATGTTCCAAAGTATCAGTTTGCCCCTGGAAACAATGGTGCAACCGTTCTGCTAGGGGGACACCCCTATGCCTCCCCTCCACCAGCGATGATGGGAAAGCATTTAATCTAGCCAGCAGAAATAGGGTGATTTCAGACGTGACCGGGCGGCCACGGCCCGGAATCGGCACCAGTAACAAATGTTACTGACCGCCGATTCCGGCCAGTGGTTCACCTAACCACGCTTTTGGCAATGGTCCCCGGACCAGCCTCGAAAGCGTGGTTATTTTGATTCCCGCCAGAGATTCACTGTGGTGAACATCTGGCAGGCATCAAACAGACATTACGGGACCATTCCCCACCACAGAGTATTGTCTGTGGTTGAGCGTGATCTCATAACATCTGAAAATACCCAGTGTCTCCTCTTTTGTCGAAATCTGAGATCAACTAAAAAAGACATAGGGGCGCTGGAATAATTGGCAATAAGCACATCTGCACCCAAAGCTCTACTCCCCTGGAACATGGCCCTAGATTCTTGCCTTGTTATATCAAGTAGCCTATCTTGGAGTAGATTTTTTGCTCCCTTCATAACCCAGGAGTAATAGGGCCTCTCTAGAAAAGCCCAAAGAGTTCACTTTGTTATTAACCCTCTTGACCCAATCATTAGGGAATTTATCTACTACCACCAACATAGGGTGATTTCAGACTTTACGGGGCCCATTGGCCCCGTACCGAAATCACCCCATTCATTCCCCGCCGGGGTCACCCCGTCATGCCGTAACAGACGTGCCGGGGGGATCCCAGCAGGGAATCTGGGAGGGGGCGGGGCCGCGTGGCACAACGTGCGGCCACACAGCCCCACCCCCTCCACGCTCCTGCCGCCCACCCTCTGGGGAGACGGGCGGGCGGCGGGGCCAATGCGGCCGCCGCGTCAGGCTGGATTCGCCATGGCCCGGGATCCCGCTGGGGATCCCGGGCCGTGGTGCCCGGCCAGACGTTACTTTTTTTTGGTCCCCGCTGGGGATCTCTTTGACCACGCTTCCCGGGACATTCCCCCAGCTAGCCTGGGAAGCATGGTTCAAATTGACCCCATGTGGGTATTGACCGTGGCTAACATCTGGCAGCCGCCAAACAGACGTTCGAGACACATTGACCACAGGTGGGTATTCACCGTGGTTCACTGTGATCTCGTAACGTCTGAAAATACCCATAGTCAAAGGAGCAGCTAAATTAAATAAAAGGAGCAGCCAGAAATTAAAAAGCCCCCTGCCATACTTTCACCTGTAATGGGACAAGACCATATTCAGCACAAAGAACCCAACTGCTGGCACCTGCCGGAGGAGAAAGCAAAGCTCAAAGAAAACCCGACTGGATTCTCTCCAAAAGGGTAAGTTTATCAGTGCCCCAAAGTGCGCAGCATATAGCAATTGGGGAATACATTTTAAAGCAAAGACTTTGACCGCAGGGGCAACCAACAAAATAATAATAATAATAATAATAGGGAAGCCCCCTGTACCTGCCCTCCAATGCTCTTGTTGGCAATGCATTGAACCTGGCGCACATAAAAAAATAAAGTTTCCTAAATGAACATTGTGTTAGCAGGTAATTTGCAGCAGATCCCATATCTGGGATCAATTCCCAGTAATGTGCTAGTGGGTGAAAACAGACATGACGCTAACCACACTTTAACCAAACTTGGTGGTCCTTTATGCATGTTGCGGGGCTTCATAGGGCACCAATACAGCCCTGCAACTATGGGTACTTTCAGACATGACGCTAACCACCCTTTAACCACCCTTGGTGGTTATTTATGCATGTTGCAGGGCTATATTGGTGCCCTATGCAGCCCTGCAACATGCATAAATGACCATCAGGGGGCAGTTAAAGGGTGGTTAGCGTCATGTCTGAAAGTACCCATGCATAAATGACCACCAAGGGTGGTTAAAGTGTGGTTAGCATCATGTCTGTTTTCACCCAGTGACACACAGGAGGAGATAACCGTGCAGTCCTCCTGTCTGGTAATGATATTTTGCCTTACAAAAATTTCAGATTTAGCAGCTTTTAGTCCCTTATTTAGCAAATGTGGAATTGAAAAACCCAAAGAGCAAATTTTGGCCATTACCGACTTGCTCCATGTACTTACGAACGAGTCATCCCTTAGGTGTAAGAATAAGCTGGGCTCAGAATCTTGGCAAAGTTTAGAGCACAACCAAAGTCCAATAGTCAATTTCCAAATCTCATTAGTCAAAGAAGAAAACAGATCCTTCTGGGTAAGAAAAGGGAATGAGCTGACCAGAGTTAGGAATTTTTCCAGTACACAAAATTGCTTTGGCTAAGACACTGAAGCTGCAAGTTCCCATTGTTTCTTTTTAAGCTCTTATCATTAACCTTGAGCTTTGGTTCAGAACTGCATATCTTTTGGGTACAGAAGGAGGGGGGAAAGAGTTTTTTTCTATAAACTGTCTAGGCAGCAGTTTGTTTTCTCTCTTGGCGCAGCTGATTATTGTTGCTTGTTTGTAGCTTGATGTGTCTATAAATATGTTAGGATTCTGCTTGGGGCAGAGAGTTCTGACTTGAGAGGGGAAACCCTGTCTGTTGAGCTACGCTCCTGGAAATTTCTAGTTCACAATAGAAGTATATCTGACAGGCTCTTATAAAACACAGAGTATTGTTTGATTTCTTCCACAATTCCATGAGGAATTGCCACCTCCAGGGGCACAGCTGCTGTGGGCACACCTCTAGCAACATTTAACAAAAATCTCATGTATTTTGACTGAAGGGCATTCAAATTAAAGGGACGCTGATAGCCCTGTAAATGGCTTCCCTGTAAAAAAGCTGAGCTCTGGATTTAGCATCTACAACTCTGGCACTGGGACCAAAAATCTGCCTTCCTTCTTAAAGAAGAACCACAGGATTGCCGATATACACCCACTAGCCCGGGAGCTGATCAGGTTAAAATGATGGTCCCACGTAAGAGAGGGCTGAAATAGTAAACCCAGGTATTTATATGAATAAACCTGTGAAATGTTGCAGGGCTGTATTGGTGCCCTATGCAGCCCTGCAACATGCATAAATAACCACCAAGGGTGATTAAAGGGTGGTTAGCGTCATGTCTGTTTTCACCCATAGTGTGCCCATTGATATACCACTTGAAAGTTTGTTTCTCCTTACTGAAAACCATGGTTTTGGTCTTTGTATAATTAATCTGTAATTTGTTCGGCTCACAATAATTTGCTAGAGCTACAAGCTGTCTTTGTAGTCCAATTCCAGTCTGAGATAAAATGACAGCATCATCTGCATTGTTTATGATGGCCTCAGTTTTCCCTAAAATGAGTACAACCCCCTCCCCCTCTGCTGTATGACCAAGGGCCAACAAACTTGGACCCGGAGGGGTGAAAGGACAGCTCCCAGATGTGGCCAAGGGCTGGCAAATGTGGGGGAAAGGGTTTGAGAGCATAGCCCCTCATTATGAGCAAGAGGGGGGCTTGAAAGACAGAGTAAGGATCAGGCCCAGCCACCATGGAACCCAGCAGAAAGTAGGTCACTCATGTGAAATACCAGCCTGAACCTGGGGGAAGAGAGGAAAAAGGAAAACACCTAGAGTAAAGTATGGGGCCATTAAGAGGCATTCTTCCTATTCAGTAGAGCACCGATGACTGAAACTTGGAGCAGCAACACCCCTCCCCCCCTCAGAAATAAAGAAATCCAGGGGTTCCCTTTGTGTCCCAGGAAGCCAATCGTTAGTCCTCTCCTCCCCTCTTTAACTACCCTCCAGCCACTGTTGTTTTCTCTTTCCCCCGGTGTCAAAAATAGCTTATGTATCTTGTATGGCCCTTTTTGTGATGGAAGTGGAAGTTGGATTTCTCCCCTCGTTAGCTCATTGTGTACCCCAAATGACCCACTGTAGCCTCCCCAAATCCTTTGTTCCGTACCCTATAACTGCCCCTGGTTTTCCCCTGGTTTTTCTCTGAGAAACCTTGGACCCCAGATACCTGCAGGTCTCTCCTGCATGTGTCTGAGCTAATGGATCTCCCAGACTTCGGCCTCCCCCCCCTTTTTTTTGGACCCCGACATCGCTGGATCCTAGGCTGCTGATCCTGCTCAATCAGCTAGGAGAGGTAAACTACAGGTTCAGTCTCTTGCTTTTTCTTCCCCTCTGCAGGCCCTCCCCCCCCCCGTTCTTCAGTGTACTTTTATTTTCCCAATCGCAGTCTGTGTTTTCTTTGTAGCCTTTGTTTGTACCCCTGGACACCTGGGAACCCTGGTTTAAGGCCATTAAGCTAGGTCCCCCCTGAAGTTAAGGAACGGTAGATATTGGGTGGCTCTGTCTCCAGTAGCTATGAGGGGGAGGGGGTTCCTATCAACACAAGCTTACTTTCCCTTCCCTCTCATTTGTTTGCGTTTTTCCCTTCATGTATTCCATCAGCCAGACCTAGGATGTGTTTTAGTATTAGCCTGTATGTGTGTATACCTTATTTGAGTCCTTTTTCTTTTACTGTATAACCCAATAAACCTCATTTAGTTTTATTGGAGCATTTCTCTCTCTCTCTTTCTCTCTCTCTCTCGTTCTCTCGCTCCCCCTTGCTGAGCCAACACCGGAACACACACACACCTTTCTCCTACAATCCCCGCAAGCTGCTCATGTTTTCCCCTTGTTAAATCCTGCCAGCCAGTACGTTATGTAGAAACAGACTTAAATCACTCAAACTATTTTATTTTCATAATTTGAGAAGGAACAATTTTGTCTGAGTGATTTAAGTCTGTTTCTACATAACTTCATTGTGTACAACGAATTGTATAATGTATACACTCACATTATTTACTTCATTGTATGAACAGTACACAAATTGTATTTTATTTGCATAATTTGACAAGGAACAATTTTGTC
>QEPC01008520.1:4047161-4080890 GCA_003113815.1 Sphenodon punctatus | reverse complement strand
ATATATATATATATATATATATATATATATATATATATATATATATAAACTTGTTGTTATTGGACACCTGTCTCTCTCTCTCTCTTTCTATTTGGGGAGGGTACATAAACTGCCTGTAGTGCATACAATCCTCAGCTTGATCCCTTGAACACGAGGGTACCCCGTATTTTGACTAAATTTGGCTAATTCCCCTAAATTTAAAGATAGAGCAGATATTGGGGAACCAACCCCCCAAAAATCTCACGTGGCAGGGGTTCTCTTGTTAACAGCATAAAGCAGGCATCCAACTGCACGAGTCCCTATTTTGGGAGGGAAAAATAAGTGGCTTGACATGTCAGAAATAAGGTCATTTACAAAAAAATTGAGCAGAGCTGGTGACAAGACACAACCCTGATGCACTCCAGAGTGGATGTCTATGCGGTTAGTCAAGCATCCCGACCGGTCTACTCTAACCACCAAGGAAGTTTTGAAGTGCAAAAATTTAATCAGTCCAAGTAGACATTTGTCAATATCAGTATTGCCTAGCTTGACCCAGAGCAGTTCTCCATCAGTTGAGTCAAATGCCCCCCTCAGGTCCACAAAGACATAAAGAAGTCTTTTGTTGAGTTTAACATACTTCTCAGCCAGGTACAACAATAATAAACAATGATCAGTTGTGGCCCGGTCTTTTTGGAACCCAGCTTGTTCCGGGAGAATAATCTTATGGTCCGCAAACCAGACTACAAGTCGCTTCAAGAGATGTTTAGAGTAAAGTTTGCCAATAACACTCAACAGACTGATTGGCCTGTAATTTCCAGGGTAGGCTCTTGGGCCACTTTTATAGATTGGAATCACTACAGTATCCCCCCACTCCTCAGGAGCAAGGCCCGTCTGATCAATATGTGTAAAAAGAGCAGCCAATAAAGGCGACCACAACTCAAAGTGTTGTTTTAAGAGTTCTGCTGGTATAAAGTCCCCTCCTGGGGCCTTATTTGATTTGAGCTCAGATATTAGGGAGACTATTTCTGAAGTGGTTACTGCTGGTCAAACTGGGAATTCGTGATCGAACAGAAGTGGAGCTTCCTGCATGGGTTGACAAGAAAAGATGGAACGGAAGTAAGTCTCCCATGTTTCAATGAATATTAACTGCATTCCTACCCCCACCAAGGAGGAAAATCTTGTGTTTCCTCCATCATAAAGGTGAATATATACTTGTCTTCCTCACCCTCAGGAAATATATTTCTGCATTCAACCAAGAAAATAAAGCAATGAGATGCTATAAAAAAAAAATATTGAGAAAAAAACTTTAACAAAAAAAATGTTTATATAAAATGTACATGAAAATGAAACTTACATTTGTCTTCTACAAAAGCAGAAGATATACTTGTAAAAATATACTACTATTCACCCACTCTGCCAAGGAAATATGAAATAATTACATTTTGAAAAGAATATTCAAAAGGATTGGATATAATGCATTACTGAATTATTATTAATTTTAAATGATTTTTTGGGGAAGTGTGATGCTCCCGACAACTGAAACCCACGAGCCACAGAAGATACCTGGGAGGGCAGGAGTCCAGAGTGGCACCTCTGGCTATAGCACTGGCGTGGAGCGCGAAGAATAAGGAGTCGCTGATGCGGACGGCGATGACGTCATCCAGAGGAGACATGCCTGGGGGCAGGCATGCACACCATGGGAGGAACCAGAGGCCAAGACTAGAAAAGCCAATGGAGCCGGAGAGAGAGGGAGGAGGACTGGAGGCAGCGGGGATGGCCACAGGGAAGTACCCGCAATCTCCTGACTGGGGGTGGGAACTGTAGGAATGCCCATGATGTAACGTGGTGTTCTCCTAAGGAGGGCCTCAACCCTGGAAACTGGGGCCTGGGAGGGGGAGGGTAGGCTCAGGCTCAGCCTGTGGAAGGTATCCCTTCAGGAGGGCCGGGTGCAGTCTCAGCTCCTCGCAGGGATCCTCCAGAGAGAAAAGGGGCTTCCCTACCCCACCGGTCCCGAGTCTGGAAGCCAGTGGAGCACAAACCTAGGGGACCCGTCACAATTGGCATAGTCAACAGGGTTGACCTGAAGGGGCAGTTAGCTCGAGGCAAGGACCACACAGCCCTGGGGTACAGAGGCGTAATGGACACCAAAGCCATGTTAAAGTGGCTAATGGAGTCCCATAAAGCGCAGATGGAGATACAGCAGGGGGTTTCTCCATCAATTGACCAGCGAGTTGGCAAGCACCCAGGTGTGGAGCCAAGCTCAGCTGGCAAAACAGGTCACTGCCCTAATGTCTCCCACCATCACCGCATTAGCAGCCTGTGCCCTTGGGACAGGGGAAACCAAAGGCCCCCTGGTGCGGCTTACTAAGATGGCCCCCACGGATGACCCGGGAGCGTTTTTAAACATTTTTGAGTGGGTGGCTACTGCGACAAAGTGACCAGAGGCACAGTGGGCTATCCTGCTGGCCCCATGTCTATCGGGCCCGGCCCAGGCGGCATACAATAGGTTGAAGGCTGAGGCGGCAACAGATTTTTCTAAAGTTAAGGATGCTATTCTGAGGGAGTTGGACATTTTGGAAGAAACCTACAGGAAGAGGTTCTGAGGGGAAAAGTATCCCCCAGGGGCATCCCTTCAGGCCGTGGCCCAGCATCTGCGGATGCATTGCCTGCGGTGGTTAAAACCGCAGAAAAGTTCATCTCAGGAGATAGTCGATCTCTTACTGACCAAGCAATTTATTCAAATACGCCCCCCTGGGGGTTGGGTGTGGGTGTCTCACCACCAACCCACCTCCTTGGGAGAGGCAGTAAACCTTATGGAAAACTATGAGGTCTTCGATGGGTCTGTGAGGTATGGGGGCAGAAAGGGTATTTACCCCGCCCCCCGGGATGAGAGAAGCCCCAATCTGAAAGGGACTACATGAGAAGGGCATTTTGTGGGTCCTGGAAAAAGGGGTTCTTGAGATGATGGGCCCTGCAGGCTCGTAGGAGGAGGTAACGAGGGTGAAGGAGCAAAACCTCTATGAGGGAGCTCACACGGACTGGGGCCCCACCCCTGACTACCTCCTTGGCCTAACCCTGGACAGGAGGTGCGAGAGGGCCAGGGGACCCGGGAGTGCTATCAATGTAGCAAGCCAGGGCACTTTAAACAAGATTGCCCCCTTATGAACTGCACCTTTGCAGACGGGTGGTTGGGGGATGACCTGGCTGATGCTATGGGGAGGGGTAAATCCCTGGTCCCTGTGTGGATAGAGGGCCGAGAGTATGGGGCCTTCATTGACACAGGGTGTGGAAAAACTTTGGTTCAGGCGGGCATTCAAGGGGTACCCCGGTCAGGCCCCCCAAATGTAGACCTACGGTGCATACATGGGGAGGTCCAGTTCTACCCTTCCTGCTCAGTGACCATGTCAGTGGTGTGGCATTCAATGCGCCACCAAGTAGGGGTGGTACCAGGGCTTGACCACCCCATCATATTGGGATGGGATTGGGGAGCCTTAGCTTCCCTGCTGCCCAGGCACGAGGGGCTACTGGGGGATGACCTTCCCAGCAGGGCGGCTGTACCTGACCAGGGAGGGATGGATAACTACTAGGAATGTGCGAACGCGGGTCGGAAGTTCGGAGTTCGGACCGAACTCAACTAGTTTGTTCGGTCGAATCTGAACCAGTTCAGAAGGCCAAAAACAGCTTAAAACACTGGTTCTGAATGTACAAACTCGGTTCAGATGTTTGGTATTTGACCCAACTCAACTAGTTCAGTCAACCGAACCGAACTTCTGAACCGAACTCAATTTTTGAACCAAACCGAACCGAATTTCCAAACTCGGTTCTGTTTGCACATCCCTAATAACTACGATGCTTCACCCGGGAAGACACCCTGGATGGTAAGGTCCTTCGATTTTATTCAAGCCCAGCATAGCGACCCTGGGTTATGGAATGCCTACGAGCAACTGGCCATAGTTAATGGGCAGCCCAGGGACTCAGAGCAACCCTTAGCATATCCCCATTTTGAAGTGATAGAGGACCGTCTATACAGGGTGGACAAAGACCCTGCCGGGGGGGTGGGAAGTGTGCCAGTTGCTGGTTCCAGGGGGCGTGCATCAAGACCTCCTGCACTTAGTGCATGAGATACCCTGTGCCAGTCACCTGGGGGAGGAGAAAATGTTAGAAAGGTTGACGGCCCGATTTTACTGGCCTGGCATTAGGGAGGCGGTACGACGGTACTGTGCCTACTGCCCTGGATGCCAATTGATGACAGAACAGAAGGTGACTCCAGCCCCGTTGGTTCCCCTTCCCCTGGTAGGGGTGCCCTTTGAAAGAGTGGGATTGGATATAGTTGGCCCAGTGGAGAGGTCACCAGAGGGACATAGGTACATCCTGATAATGGTTGATTATGCCACCTGATATCCCGAGGCAGTAGCTCTGTGGTCTATCAAGGCCCCTGTGGTAGCTCGCGAGTTATTAAAAATATTTTCAAGGACAGGGTTTCCCCAAACCATATTGACTGATCAGGGCATGAACTTTATGGGGAGACTGATGTGGCAGTTATGCCACCTTCTAAAGATCCACCAGATAAGAACCTTGGTGTACCACCCCCCAAACTGATGGGCTGGTAGAACGCTTCAATCAAATGTTGAAGGCCATGCTTTGCAAGTTTCGTCTGAGACGAACCGCAAACTTGGCCCGCCCTACTCCCGACCTTACTGTTCGCCTACCATGAGACTCCCAAGTCCTCCCTGGGTTTCCCCCCTTTGAACTCTTGTATGGGAGACAGCCCAGGGGTTTGCTAGATCTAGTGAAGGAAGGGTGGTAAGAGGCCATGACCCCAAAATCCAATATGGTCCTATATGTAACTCGACTACGGGAAAAACTGCGGAAGGTTTGGGAGTGGGCAGAGAAGTATGGGCTTGAGGCCCAACAATGGTGGAAAACCTGGTTTGATAGGTGGGCAAAACCCCGTCAGTTACAACCAGGTCAACAAGTCTTGGTTTTATTACCCACCTAAGCTCTTGGCCACCTGGCAGGGCCCTTACGAGGTGGCTAAACAGACTGGGGACATGGATTATGTGGTCCACCAGCCTGGAAAGCAGCCCAAGCTCCAGACGTACCACATTAATCTACTAAAGGAATGGAGGGAACGAGATCAGGGGCCTACCGAGGCATTGGGGGGAGACCTCATGGGGGAGGGTCATCTTACTGTCGGGGGGCAGGACATCCCAGTTGGGAGGGAGCTAGACCACTCCCAGAGGGCCCAGCTACAGGCCCTGGTAATGACCTTCCAACATGTGTTCACCCCAGTCCCCGGCCGCACTACTCTAATCCAACATGATATTGTGACTGAAAAAGGGAAAGTGGTGCAGGAGCCACCACGATGGAATCCCTGCCATCTCTGGCGGGTGATGGAAAAGGAAGCATGGCGCATGCTAGAGCTCGGGGTCATCACGGAGTCGAACGGCCCCTGGCGTAGTCAGCCTGTTTTGGTGGGCAAACCCAACGGGTCCACTCGGTTTTATATTGACTTCAGGAAAGTAAATGCTGTCTCCCGCTTCGACACCTAGCCCATGTCACGCATGGACACCTTGCTTGAACAGTTGGGGGCGGTCCAGTATCTCTCTAAGCTGGATCTGACCAAAGAATATTGCCAGATTCCCCTATCTCCAGCAGCTCAGGAGAAGACAGATTTCGCCACACCGTTGGGACTGTTCCAGTTCGTATGGATGCCGTTGGACTACATGGAGCCACAGTTACCTTCCAATGACTAATGGACAAGCTACTTGCTAATAGGGGTGGGAAGTTTGGATCTCCCAATATCTGATACTGCCAGTATTTGGCAGTATCGGGGATATCGGATAGATCCGAGAATTCCCCGTACCGGTGCCACTTCCAGCACAGCATTTTTTTTTACATTGCGGCCATTGAAATCAATGGTCACAATGTAAAAAAACATACCAAAAGCCACTTTCCCTCCCCCTCCCAGGCTGCGCGGGTGGAAGGGGGGACACCCCCCCCGCCAGCCCAGCCTGCTTTTTTTTTTTAAAACTGGCGCCGGACCGCTGGACCTGCGGGCCGCCGCCACACTGCCAGCTGCCCAGCGGCAGCCAGGGCTATTGCTGAAGGAGGTAGCTCTCCTCCAGGAGCCCTCCTGACGATATCAGGCACTGTGGCACTCTTTAACACACACACACACACCGATTGCCTTTTACCTGCGCTGTGGGTGGCGGCGGCGACAGCAGCGCGGCGCTGGTCTGGCTTCAGCACTGGCTTGTGGCTTTAGCGCTTCACTAGGCCTTCCGAGGAAACCTAGGGGACCCACCACAGGAAGATTTAATCCTGATGAAGATATTCAAACCCCTGTTTGAGCACTCCGTTCCTCTTCCATCTCCTCCCCTGCTCCCCCAACTGCCTTCATCCCTTCTCCCTCACTGCCCCACGTGCCTGGAACTCCCTCCCTGCCCACATCTGCCTTGCCCCCTCCGTTTGTACCTTCAAGTCCCTCCTCAAAACTCACCTCTTCCTCTCTGCCCTTCCTAACTCCTGCTAATCATCCCCAACCAGGATTACCCCCCACCTGTTATCTGTAAACTCCCAATGTACTGTAACCAAGCCAAGAGAGTGTACCTGAGCTCTCACATCCTCATGAATGTTGTCATGTCTCTCCCTCTGTTCCCCCTTTCCTGTCTCCCCTCCCCCTGTCTTCTTTAGATTGTGAGCTCTTGGGCACGGACTGTGTCTATCTTATTCTCTGTAAAGTGCCAGGTACATCGCTGGTGCTATATAAATGCTAATGCTAATAATAATAATAATAATATAATTAATAAATAATTAATAATTAATAAAACATGTTGACTACTTAAAACTTTTTATTAACATCTTTCTATATAGTGTATATATTTTTAAATATGAACATTGTATAAACGTTTGTATTTTATCCATTCCCATTTGCATGTTGTGACTATGAGTCCACTATATTGTTTAGATCTGTTTGGGATCTGATTAAACCTGTGATGTTCTGTGATATTTTCATAGTCCTTTGGAAGTTGTGAAAATAACAGGCAGCCATGGCTGGCTGCTATGGTGACCCCCAATGCTGAGCTGGGCAGGCGTGAAAATAAACGCCTTGGGTGGCTCGCGGGGCCAGACTGTGGGACTGGTTCATTCTGGGCCCACATTTCTGGCCTGGCTGCCAACCTCACTGAGGTTTGAACTGGGACCACATCTGGAAAGCCTGGAACAGATGTGCAGGGTTTGGTGCTGGCCCAGGCAGGTCAGACTGAACAGACCGGGCCAGTATCACAAATATTAACACCCTATGTTTCATCTTGGCGGGAAACTGATGCAATAATACTAATTCAGTGTATACTGTTTGTCTAATGCTACCAAAGTTGAACAGTTACTTTGATTTAATTCAATCAAAGTAGTTACTTCAATTTACACTGTTCATCCAAATGCTACTGAGGTAGCCGAGTTACTTTCATTTAATTAAACTGAAGTAGTTGTTTTGATTTACACTACTAAAGTGGAGTAGTTACTTTGATTGAATTAACTGAATTAATTAAACTAAAATAATTAATTAAGCTAAATTAAATTGAAGTAGTTTCAGGGGAGGCTCCTCCACAGGACCAGATGGACTCTGCCCCACTAAAGCTGTCACTGGTGCAGGGTAGTGTTATAGGTAGGGGTATTCAACAGGGACCCATTATGGAATTTGTAATTTCATAATTATTTCATTTCAGACTTCATAATTTCATTATATAATTTCATTTTCATTTTTCATAATTGAATTTTGTTTTGTTCTTCATTGATTTCTATGGGGAAATTGATTTCTGTCTTTAACATCTTGAATTGCTTGAAATTTGGACTGAATGTACCCCTTATCCAAATTCCATAAAGATTGGACAAAGGGTCCCTATTCTGCAAGCACTTGATATTGTGTAGCTTATGCACACATTTGTAGCTGTAACGTCTTTGTTTTCCATTTAATATGGGTGAAATTATTACTTATTTCACCCAACATGAAAGGGATCATCCATGCCAACTTTCAGGAAGATTGGCTAAAGGGTCCTGATTTTATAAACAATTTAATCATTTCACAGTTTTTACACACATTTCCAGGTGTAGTCTCTTTAGTTTCCATCCATTTTGGATGAAATTTGGACAGTTTGTTCCCCTAACATAAAAGACCATCCCTACAAACTTTCATAAATATTGACTAAAGGGTACCAATTCTATAAGCAATGTCAGCTTGGAGAAGTTGTGCAAATATTAGTTCTGAAAAATTAGGGACAAAAATGAAAATTCCAGGAAATAACTGGAACTTCACAGAGCAAGACAGAGGGGAGGGGGAAGTATTCTAGAAATCTAGAGACATGATGGATAATGGCTGGACAACTGGCATCCCAAACACATGCTGCCACTTCACTATTACAGTGAATATAAGAGAATCCAATAGAGGCCCTTTTCTAAGCAGAAAAGTAAGAAGTGTGGCAATACCACAGGATGAGGACAGAAGATTGGCATTTCTTATGGCCAACTGTAATCACAAACACAGGCAGGCAGGCATGGTCACTGATACCAGGGTATCAATTTGAAGACAGCACCTCAGGAGGGCCAGGACTTGTATGTGTATGTGTGTGTGTGTGTCGGAGAGAGACATCACCGGCAGCAGCAGCAGTGGGCATGGTGAGGAGCAGGGTGGCAGGCAGGCATGAGCAACACTGGTAGTACCCCAAGACATGACATGGTATCAACTTGCAGACAGCACCTCAGGGGGGCAGGACGTGTGTGTGTGTGTGTGTGTGTGTGTGTGTGTGTGTGTGTGTGTGTGTGTGTGTGTGTGTGTGTGTGAGAGAGAGAGAGAGAGAGCACGGCACTGGCAGCAGCAGCAGGCATCACCAGGTGGTGGAGGTGGAGCAGGATGTCAGGCAGGAAGACAGGTGCGTGGGCAGGCAGGCAGGCATGAGCAGCACTGGCAGTATACCAAGACGTGAAGACTACAGCACAGTCAGTCACACACACAGAGCTCTGAGCCAGACTACGAGCCACACCAAGATCTAGCCATGGTGGGGGCTGTTCAGCTTGGCAGAAGCTTATATTTGATCATCAGTGCCCATCCTCAAGCCTCCCTGATTGCAGTGATTGAGTACTAGCAAGTTGGAAACCTGGGAAGCATCTTCAGAGAATGTGCCTATACCAGAGATTCTTTCATGTTTATCACACTGGTACAAGATGGGTTTGTGATGCCAATTGACCAGCAGAAATGTCAATCATGTATCCCCATCCCCAGGCCCCTGATTGTTACTAGGAAGTTGTAAGCATCTGCTTAGGAAAGAGTCAATAAGACATTCTCTTATGTCCTCTGCCACAGTGCTGCATGGTATGTTTGGTATGCCGTTGGCCAGGCAATGTGTCAATCATGTCTCTTGATTGCTGGGATGCTTCTCCCTTCCCTATGCCTTGCTGCCTGAAGTCCCTCTTATGTCCTAAAATTCACCCTGAAGGACGGGGTGGTGGGGTGGGCCTCCTTCTTGCTAAATCCTGTCAGTTCCAACCAATTTCTCCTCCCCCCTCTCTCTCCTTCCATTCATGCTGATGACCCATCTCACCCCTCAGTCTCTCGCTTCCTCTCCCTAGCCTCCTCCTTCAACCTCCACCTTTGGACCAACTCCCCCACCCATACTAATGGCCATTCTCTTGATCTTGTCCTCTCTAGAAACTGCTCTGTCGCTGATCTCTCCTTCGATCCTCATCCTATATCAGACCACTTCCTTGCCTCTTTCAACATTTCCCACTGTCCCCCCTCCTCTTCCCCTTCTCTACGCCCCTTCCGTGACCTTCAAGCTATTGATCCCCTGGACTTTGCCTCCTCTCTCTCTCCCCTTCTTCCTACAGTCTTCTCTTCCTCCTCCCCTGACTCCGCTGTCTCTGCTCTCAACGCCTCTCTCTCCTCCACACTTGACTCCCATGCCCCTCTCTCTTCCCGCCCTGCCTTCTCCCACAACCCCCGTCCTTGGCTCACCCCTAGTATCCGCCACCTCCGTTCTTGCACTCGTGCTGCTGAACGACTCTGGCGCAAATCCCATTCTCACGCTGACTTCCTTCACTTCAAATTCTGTCTCTCCACCCTTACTTCTGCTATCTCCCTTGCTAGACAACACTACTATGCCTCCCGCATTGAGTCCTGTTCTCGGGACCCTCGCCGCCTGTTCTCTACCTTTGACTCCCTCCTCAAGCCTCCCTGTCCTCCCCCTCCTTCTTCCCTTTCTGCTCAGGATCTTGCCTCCTTCTTCACCTCCAAGATAGACAAGATCCGCCTCGACATCGCTTCCCACTCCTCTCTTCCCACTCCCACCCCTCTCCCTCCTCCCCCTCCTTCTCTCATGTCCTCCTTCTCCCCTGCCTCCCTTAAGGAAATCTCCTCTCTGCTCTCCTCCTCCAACCCTTCCACTTGCCCCCTTGATCCCATTCCTTCCCGCCTCCTCACCTCCATTACTCCCACTGTCGCCCCTTCCTTCCTGCACATCATCAACCTCTCCCTCTCTACTGGCTCTTTCCCTTCTGCCTTCAAACATGCCACAGTCTCTCCTATTCTCAAAAAGTCCACTCTTGACCCCTCTGACCCTTCTAGCTATCGTCCTGTCTCACTCCTTCCTTTTGCTTCCAAGCTGCTTGAACGTGTTGTCTACTCCCGCTGCCTTGACTTCCTATCCTCCAACTCCTCCCTTGACCCCCTCCAATCTGGCTTCCGCCCCCTTCATTCTACTGAAACTGCTCTCGCTAAGATCACCAACGATCTTCTGGTGGCTAAATCTAAACGTCTCTATTCCATTCTTGTCCTCCTTGATCTCTCTGCTGCCTTCGATACTGTTGACCACTCACTCTTGCTGGATTCCCTTCACTCCCTTGGCTTTTGTGGCTCTGTCCATAACTGGTTCTCCTCCTACCTCTCTGACCGCTCCTTTAATGTGTCTCTCTCCAACTCCGCCTCCTCCTCCTTCCCCCTCTCAGTTGGTGTTCCTCAAGGCTCTGTTCTTGGCCCTCTCCTCTTCTCGATCTATACCTCATCCTTAGGCAAACTCATTGCCTCCCATGGCTTCCAATACCACCTCTATGCTGATGACACTCAACTCTATCTCTCTACTCCCTCTCTCTCTCCCTCTGTTCAAGCTCGTCTCATCAACTGTCTCTCTGACATCTCTACCTGGATGTCTCAACGTCAACTCAAACTCAACATGGCTAAAACTGAACTCCTTATCTTCCCCCCTCATCCTTCCTCTCCTTCCTCACTGTCAATAACTATTGATGGAGTCACCATCCTGCCTGTCCCCCAAGCCCGTAGCCTAGGCTTCATCTTTGACTCAGCCCTTTCTTTTAAACCCTACATTGACTCTGTTGCTAAATCCTGTCGCTTCTCCCTCCATAACATTGCTAAGATTCGCCCTTTTCTCTCTGTCTCGTCTGCCAAAACTCTTGTTCATGCTCTGGTCATCTCTCGCCTCGATTACTGTAACCTCCTTCTCACTGGCCTTCCCCGGTCTCACCTTTCTCCCCTCATCTCTGTCCAAAACTCTGCTGCCAGGGTCATCTACCTCGCCAGTCGCTTCGACCATGTGCAGCCCCTCCTCTCTTCGCTTCACTGGCTTCCCCTTCCTGAACGAATCCTGCACAAGCTCCTAGTCTTCACCTATAAAGCTCTTCACAACCTTGCTCCCCCCTACCTCTCTGCACTTATCGCCCTCCATACTCCAGCCCGTGCACTTCGCTCCTCCTCTGTCCCTTCTCTCACCCTTCCACGCCTTCCCTGCTCCCCTAAGCGCCTTCGTCCCTTCTCACTTGCTGCCCCCCATGCCTGGAACTCCCTCCCTGTCCACATCCGCCTTGCCCCCTCCCTTCATACCTTCAAATCTCTCCTTAAAACTCACCTCTTTCGCTCTGCTCTGTCTGACTCTTTATCCTGCTGAGCCACTATTCCTATACCTACGATCGGTTTACCCTTATCCTTGCAACATGGACCTGCCTGCTGTCATTCTCATCGTAACCAAGCCAAGTACGTGCACTTGAGACCTCGCATCTTCATGAATGTTAGACCCCTTGTCTCTCCCTCTGTTCCCCTTCCTAAGTCTCTCCCCCAGCTCCTGTCTCTCAGATTGTAAGCCCTAGGGGCAGGGACCCTGTCTATTTTATTACTTTGTAAAGTGCCAGGTACACTGCTGGCGCTATATAAATGTTTGTTAATAATAATAATAATTATTAGGAACTCAGTTTTTGTCCCAAAATGTTCAGCACTTGTATTTGCATGACTTGTTAAAACCACAAACATTTGATTGCTTATAAAATTTGGTCCCTTTATCAAATATTTCTGAAATTTGGTAGAGATGATCCCGTGAATTAGAGGTAAATGGAGTCCAAATTTAATCTATATTGGATGGAACACCAAGATTCTACAGCTGGAGATGTGTGCGCAAACCACAAAACATTAATTGTTTATATTATTTATTTTTATTTATTTAATACATTTATACCCCACCCCTCCTGCAAGCAGCTCGGGGTGGCCAACAAATTCCAAATAACACAACCTTAAAAATATTTTAAACAGTCATAAAAAACTTACAAATAAAACAGGGAAAAGGAAAAAATAAATAAATAATAATAAAGAAGGATAGGAGGATAAAAACCCACCCTCCCCAAAGGCCTGGGCGAACAGCTAGGGTTTACAAACTTGCCGGAATGTTAAAAGTCTCGGGGCCAGGCGAGCTTCCTCCAGGAGGGAATTCCAAAGGTGCGGCCCGGCCATGGGGAATGCCCTCTCCATTGTGCCTCCCCCCCGCTTAACACGGGGGACCTCCAAGAAGGCACCCCCTGGCAGACCGAAGGAGCCACTCTGGGGCGTGGAGGATGAGGCAATCCCTGAGGGGCCAAGACCATAAAGGGCCTTATAAATCAACATCAATACCTTGAACCTGGCTCGGCACGCTATTGGTAGCACAGGTGTTATGTGGTCCCGGAGACCCATACCACGAGAGGAGGTGGGCTGCCGCATTCTGAACTAGCTGCAGCCTCTGAACCAGGAACAAGGGCAGCCCCACATAGAGCGCGTTGCAGTAGTCTAGCCTCGGGTGACGAAGGCATGGACGAGGGAGGCCAGGTCCAGGCCAGAGACATACAGATGCAACCTCCGCACCAGATACAACTGATGGAAGGCAGCCTTCACCACCCCCTCTACCTGCTGGTCCAGGTGGAGATCCGCATCCAGCACCACCCCCAGACTCTGGACCTGTTGAGCTACAGGAGGGCGAACCCTCCCAATCAGGGGGGCCGACACCTCCCTCTCCCCACCACCATCACCTCCGTCTTATCGGGGTTGAGCTTCAGTCTACTCTACCACATCCATTCTGCCACGGCCTCCAAACACTGGGATAGCAACGAGACGGCAGGGTCTGGGTCAGCTGAAAAAGAGAGGTACAGCTGAGTATCATCAGCATATTGGTGACAATGCACCCCAAACCCTCTCACGACCTCCCCCAAGGGATGCATATAAACATTAAATAATAATGGAGACAGAATGTAACCCTGCGGAACGCCACAGGACAAAGCGCGGGGGCAAGATGTTTTCGCTCCCAGCACTACCCGCTGGCTTCTCCCTGAGAGGAATGAATTGAACCATTCAAGAACGGTCCTGTCCAGCCCCCCCAGGTCACGCAGCCATCTCAACAACAGCCCATGGTCCACGATATTAAAAGCGGCCGAGAGATCTGGCAGGACAAGAAATGTTGAACGTCCTGCGTCCATCTCTCGACAGAGATCGTCGACCAAGGCCACCAACGCCATTGAGAATCTGGACCTGCTATCTACTCTTTCTGGAACTTGGTAGAGGTGAGCCCTTATGTTAGGGATATACTATATCCAAATTACATACAAATTGGATTGGCAAAAAGTAAGTTACAGCCATAAATGCATTAAACATTATAATGCTTATAAAACTGGACCCTATGTCCGATTCTTCTGAAATTTGGCAGACATATTTCCTTTGGTGAGAGATACAGTCTGACAAAATTTAATTAAAATTGGATGAAGAAACATAATCGTTACAGCCTAAGATATGTGTCCCACAGTCAAAAATAACATAATAATGACCAAATCTGAACGTTCATTATTATTTTGGAAGTATTAAATTCATGTTTGCAATTATAATTACAATAACAAAATGGTCAATTGCATTTTTGTAATTATAATTATGAAAATAAAATGCACACCCCTAGTTATAGGTGACTCCAGCTTAGAGACAGGCACACACATGAGGCTCCATTACAATTGCAATCGGTATTACAGCAGCATTCCAGGAAGAACATAGTAATCAAATCAACCCACAACAACAGGTTCAAATTAGGCAACTGCCTAAGGAACTACTTTACAGATTCACATAAACAGATTCACTAATCTGCTTCAGTCCAGAACAGCAAACTGTAAGGGAAGGGTGGGGCGGGGCTGGGAACTCCTGCCTCAGCCTTGAGCTTCACTGAGCATGTCTGGGGCAAATCACTGACTGTCCAACCAGTAGGGATGGAAATTTCAGTTTCGGATTAATCTGTAACAGCCCAGAATGGGCTTTTATGGGTTAATCTGAAGCAACCCATAATTTAGGCCCTCCCAGTTATAGATCTGAGTTTCAGATCCATATTTCCTTCCCACCCGCATCCCCTGGGGTCCTGGAGTGGTACTTACCGGCCTCCGAGTGCTTGAGTGAAGCACTGCTGCTGTTGTGGAGGCTCTGGCAGGCTCCCTTGTTGTGGTGTTCTCCCTGCACGTGTGAAAAAATAGCCACCACCCTTAACCAAAAGGGTGGTGGCCAAAATGACATCATCTTATTTTTGGTTAAGGGTGGTGGCCATTTTGCACATGCACAATCTGGAACAGGGAGAACACCGCTGCAAGGGAGCCTACCGGAGCCCCCACAGGACTGGTGGTGCTTCAATTAAGCCCTCCGAGGCCAGTAAGTACCATGTATCACTCCAGGGCCCGGAGGATGAGGGTGAGCCCGAGGAAATTATCCAGATCCCTAACTCTTGGCTGGGTTTCCCTTTTCCAAGCTAGTTTCCACCTCTTTTGTGTTGGGTTGTCTCTATGGCCATTTTTACATAGATGGGGGTGGAGGTGGGATAGGTGCTTTGTCGTGGTGGGTGGGTGTCCTTGTACATGGACACCCATTCACCTCCACCAGCCTATGCCCATCTCCACCCTTGGAGCCTTTTCCTGTTTCCCGGAGGGTTCCGTGGGTGGAGGTGGGTGTTGCGCAGGAGCGTGCACACATCCCCACCCATCCCACTCAGTATTTGTTGCAAAACAGCTTCAGATGACATCACCTTTTGCACCAACAAACCTTAATGACCACTAGGGGCATTTGGGAGTAGAGATAGTGAGTTAGTGTGTGTGTCACTTTAACCTTTCTGATCTCTGCTTTTAAGCCCCCTCCCAGGTGGGATGTGCCCAGGAAGCTCCTACTGGACTTCCTCCTTCTTCCTGACCTTTCGCCATTCCTAAATTCTCTCTCTGACCTTCAACATGTCTGGCCACCATGCTGGTGGCAGCTAGCTAGTAAGACCTAGGGATAGGCCTTTCCTATCACAATGTACTTCTCAATAAAGAAGATTATTTTAATCTAGAAACAATCTCCAAGGTGTTGATTACTACTAAGCTGTTGCTACTAACAATTCAAGCTGCTTTTGGTTTTTTGGTTTTTTGACCATTAATAAAATTCCAACAGTATTCACATGGGCGGACACCCATCCACCCACCCACTGCTGACTGTTTACATGGATGCCCCCCCCTGCACACCCGCCCAAACAATGAGCGGGGCATGGGGGGGGAGAATCCATGTAAAAATTGCCGTTATCATTTCCATTATTAAGGGTAGTGCTGAAATGGATAGTGGATTTTTTGTTCAGGTTTTATTCATAGTGTTCATGTTTCCAGATAGCCATCCAAATAATAACCACGACTGAAACAGAAATTTGTATATCCATTTTTTGGTTTTGTTTGTTTTCAGCTGTTCATTTGCTTAGTTTCTTCATCAGCTACCACATTTCGGCTCCTGTACATGCAGAAAAATCCAAAATGGAGTAGCGAAGCAACTGAATAGCCAAATACCTGAACCACCAAAAAAACTTCCACCAAAACAAGAAGGAAGATAGACCCAAACAGAAGTCATTATCAGTTTGGGCAGGTCCTGTGTGAATCAGACAAAGCTGTTGGATCTGATGTCCACCATGGATGTTTGTTTCAGCAGTAACTAAGAGCATTTACTTCACATTCTCTTTTGAACCGATCAGTGCTACAGAATTCCAAAAATCACCAGGAGAGGAAAATTAATAAATAATAAAAACATAGTCTATTCTCAGTCTAGCTGAAGAAAACAGCTTACAAGAATACACAGGGAAGAGACATTTCTGTTAGACAGACACACTGCAGTATAAAAACTGTTTGAGAGTCATTTCCTTTCCCAGACACCAATCAATGTCAGCAACAATAAATCCCTTTTATGGAGGAGACAGTGACCTAAACCCAAACTGATCCTATATTTGAAATTATATCAATTTCCGTCTGAGATGTGTCACATTTAGATGCAGGAAATTCTCAGGCTTATCTTCCTACACTGCACCTTCATGAATTTGTTTCTCCATTGTTCTAGGGGCTAGTACAGCAACATTTGAGATGAAATTGTTCACATGTAATAATAACTCTTGTTCACCGACACACACTAACCAGATTCTTGGTTCTGAGTAAGGCCTGGGAAAATCCTCCTATACAAACAGCAGCTTGTTGGCAGATTAAGTGGTACAAGAAGATAAATAAACTTCGATAAATAACAGAATCCTAAGTTGAAAGTGACATCAAGGGATATCTAATCAATCCCCCTGCAATGAGGCAGGATTCATCATACCTAAACTATCCTGTAGCCAGCGATGTGGGCCAGAAAACTTTCCACAGAAAATTTTCCAGTTCTAAAAATGCATTGTTTCATAAAATTCATTAGTAACATAAAGAATGGACACCAATACCCAATTCCAATAAAAATAATTTCCAAATAAAGCTTTGAATTTGTCTGAACATTTAAACCACATTAAGTGTGATTTATTGAACTTTGGAGCGATAATATTCAAGACAAACTTTTGCACTTTTACTCTTTTTCCTGGCATACTGCTTGCTAAGAGATCGATGAAGAGAGAAAAACTTTTTACATGGACGCCTCCCCTGCCTCCTCCCCTGCTGACTGTGCAGGTGGGTGTGTGGTGGGTGATGGAGTCCATGTAAATGCCACGGCGGTGGGCGGGGGGATGTATATCCATGCAAACAGCATGGGTGGTGGGTGGGGGTGCGTGCAATTGGGTCCAATGCCCAATGCTCCATGGATGGAGGTGGGTGGAGATGGGTGTGTGCCCGTGGGGGGCATACGACAAAACGGAGGAGGCTCGGTGGGTGGAGATGGGTGTGTGCCCATGGTAAAGGGAGAACACCCTCCTCCATCCACCACCAGTGCACTCCCATCCCCCCACCCAGCAGCACTGTGTGAAAACAGCCATACAATGGAAAGTAACAGGGGAGAGGATGGTTGGACATTGCTGTATTGTTCCCAAATGTAAGAGAGGGAGACAAAGTAGTTCAGCCGATGTCTTTTATCACCTATTACTGGTGAGAGTGTACAAGCTTTCAGGACACACAGGGCCCTTCCACAGGCATGTTGAAATTAGAGTTGAAATGTGTACCTGACAAAAAAAGTACTTCAATAAACAGGACCCAAACTAAAAATGGTATTTTAAGTCGTAACCAATATCCATTTACACCCCCCTCAAGGATCCATTTGGGTTTTTATTGGGTTGTTTGTTTGTTTGTTTTTAATTCCTAGTCATTTTGATACCATCATTTTGGCAATATTAACACTAAAATACTGAAATAACCAAACACGCAAAGTGGAATACATGGGGGGAAATGGCTGTGCAAGTAGCCATTTTGGTGGTGGGTATTCAACAGGCTACTTCTAAAATGCAAATAATACCAGTGCAAAAATTATACCCAACTCCCATTTTAGCTCTTGGAAGAATGAGGCAGAGTGAGGGAATACAAATAATAGCTTGCTGACCTGTGAATATAAATTTACAGTAAAATGGGGTGGGTCATTAGAAGGGCTTGACAGGCCCACTTGCTCACACCAGAGGAAAATTAAAGTAGATGGACTGAGTGGGATTAGAGATCACAGCACATGGAGCCACAAGGGGAAATCCCAGAAGCAAAGGGGCCTAGGATTTGCTGCTCCACCCTTAACTTCGGACTTTAAAAAAATTGCAATCGCCAGGTCTTGGGGTACATTTGGACCCCTATGGGAAAACCCATTATAGGTGGGGTCTATTTTATACCCAAAACGTATTTTCAGACATTACAAGATCATGCTCAACCACAGTGAACCACGGTCACTCCCGCAGCAGGGCCAAAGTGCCCTGAACGTCTGTTGGCCGGCCGCTAGATGTTCACCACAGTCAATACCCACATGGGGTCAAATTCAACCACGCTTCCAGACCTCCGGCCCGGACCATCTCCGAAAGCGTGGTCAAAGAGATTTCCAGCGGGAAACAAAAAAAGTAACGTCTGGATGGCAATCGTCGACCGGAATCAATCAAAATGATTCCCAGCTGGGGACAAAGCAAGCAGTGTCGCTGCCTGGAAACCAGCAACAACACAGGCCGGGGAGGGAGATTTAAAGGGCACACAGCAGCAGGAAAATGTGGCGGGATGGAGCGAGGCGGGAGGCAGGTGAGAGAGTGAGGGAGGAGGAGGAGGTGGTGGAGGTGCAGGCAGGGGAGGAGGTAGTCATGCTGCACATGCAGGAGGTAGAGGGGCAGTAACAGCAGCAACAACCGGGACAGGCCACCCCGGGGACATTGACTGGACTGGGGGAGGAGGCACCCCAGAAACGGGTAAGGGGAATGAAGGGGAGTGGACCCGGCAGCACAGGAGCACCAAGTGGGGGGGGCAGTGGAGGGGCCGGGTGGCTGGCCGGCAGTTTGGGGGGATGGGGCAGGGAAGCGGGACCGGGGCAGACCAGCAACCAACCCCCCTTGTGTTCCACAGACATGGAAACGGGCCCGGGAGCCTGAGCCCTCAGAGGACACGGCCCTGCCCAGGCAGAGGAGGAGGAGCAGGAGCAGGATCAGGAGGAGGAGGAGGAGGAACTGGAGGGGAGAAGGGGGAGAAGGCCCTACCACTGAGGGGGGCAGTGGGGGCTCCGGGAGACCCGGGACTTCATCCGTATCTGGGGGACCCTGGAGCATCAGCTGGAGCTCGCGCTCAATCAGAGAAATGAGCAGTGAAGATAGTGTGGGAAATGGAGGTGGCAGGGCATCACCGGTCTGTCACACAGTGTCACTCCAAGGCCAAAGAGCTGAAGAGGGGATACGAGGCAATATGAGACAAGAACCAGCGGTCCAGACACTGACTGCCCCCTTCTATGATGCCCTGGACCACATCCTACATGTGAAGGGATCAATAGTCACCCCACACCTCATGGGAAGCACCGTGGTCCAGGGCAGGGAATGGGCGGAGGTACCCCCACCACTCACCACCCCACAAGAAGGCACCCACCCCAGGGCCCCAGGAGGAATGCCCCGGGACCTCAGAGAGCAGCAGGCCTCCCCGGACAGCAGCCCAGAGAGCCCCCACCTCCTGACTGGACAGCCGGACTCCGAGACCAGCACCCTCATCACCCTCAGCCAGTGATCGCAGGGGGAGCACAGCAACATGGAGGGGCTGGCCTTGGAGGGATCGGAGAGAGACATAGAGGGTAAGCAGGCATATGGGATGGGGGGATGGACCTGGGGCAAGGGGGGGTTGGGGACGGCCCAGCCAGGGGGCAGGCCCCCTCCAGCCCTGATACCCAATGACATGGGACCGAGAATGGGGGGGCCATGCAGACAACCCAACAGCCCCCCACCGGGCACAGGTACGGCGCCGGAGGTCCAAGCAGAGGTGTGCCTGGAGTGAAGACGGGAGCACCTGGAGTACATTAGGCAGGTTGAGGTGTTTGGGAGGCTGAAACAGGCCATCGAGGGGATGGTGTGGGTCAGGTGGTGTGTGGCCTCATGCCTCGGCCTCTCGGCTGATATGCCTGACTAGGGTGGCACAGATGCGCTTGGAGTAATGGTACTCCCTCGGGTTGTCCGCATTCACATATAGAGGCACGGGGCCGGGAGGGTGGGTAGGCATGGGGTATTCGAGGGCAGCCCCATCGGTCTCGCACACGTTGTGCAGCACAGAGAAGGCACCTATCACCAGGGCTGAGGTCTCCACTGTGTAGTCTAGCTGGCCGGCGAGGCTCCTCCAGTGGTGCTTGAGGGCCCCGAATGCCCGCTCAACCATGGTCCTGCTAGTACACAGGCAGGAATTATACAGTGCCTCCCCTGGGGTCCGGGCGACCGGGTACACCTTCATCAGCCACCAGGTGAGGGAGTAGGCTGGGTACCCCAGGATATAAGGGGGCATCGTACCCCCTCAATCCGGGCCATCCCCATGTCTGCAAAGTCTCCACGGTACATTCGGGCATAGAAGGGGGAGATGGTCATGATCTGGGCATTGTGGCTGCACCCAGAATTGCCCGTGAAGATGTCTATGAACCACACCCGGTGGTCCACCACAGCCTGCAGCTGCAGGGAGTGATACCCCTGCGTGCCTGTTGACATACTCCATGGCCTCCCCTGCAGAGGGGTGGAGGATCTCAATGTGGGTGCCATCCACGGTGCCCATGAGGTTGGGGAACCCTCCAGCAGTGAAGTCGGCCATCACTGCCACCTGGTCCACCAGCTGGATTGCCCGGTCCAGGAGTACACCCTCCATAGTCTCACAGACATCCCGGAGGATACGGGCGACGGTGCTTACCCCAACACCGAAGTGCTGGGAGACGGACCGGCAGGAGTCGGCGTTGCCAGGGCCCAGACCCTGATGGCCACCCGCTGGACCATGGGGATGGGGGTCCTCATGGGGGTGTGCTGCCGCTCCAGCCAGGGCATGAGCAACTCCGCGAGCTGCAGTGGGGTGAGCTTGTCCATCCAGAAGTGCACCCTCCAAGCTGCCTTATCCCACTGAGCCATCCCCCGGGACCACCAGCCCTGTTCCCGCTCCATGACCCATAACTGCCGGGCAATGGGCATAGCAAGCAGGGCGACCCGGCGCATGGTCTCCCTCCTCCATAGGAGGCACCCAACTGCCTCGCAGATTGCAGCATCCCTGGTCCGGCCATGGCTCACAGTCTTCCGGTCCACCCCAGTGAGCCCTGAGCTGGGCTAGGGCGCTCCGGGCCATGGTAACCCACAGGCAGGTGCCCATGTGCACCTCGGCAGTCAGGATGTGCAGCTGATCGGTGTGGGTGCACTACCACTCAGCACAGAGCGCTAGGTGCATCCCACAGGTGCCCAACCTGTCCTGCACCATGGTGTGGTGAGCCCCAGGGAGCCGCGGGCGACCCAAGTATACGCTGGGAACTTCCGGGGAAACCCGGATGTTCCCCGGAAGGCCTAGAGCATCTCTGACGCCGGCAGCCACAGCCGGCGCTGAGGCCTCCGGACCGCCCGCCGCCGCCGCTGGAGCTCCGCAAGGTAAGCAAAGTACTGAACTTTAGTAGGGATGATCCCTGGGGGGTTGGGGGGGTGTTAAACACCCCCCCCAGGGATCGGGTCATACTTACCGGCGGCTGCGGGGACGCCGCGGCCGCTGGTGCTGGGGGGTGGGCTCGCCTCTGAGTCTTTTTTTAAACAAAAATCCAGGCTGGGCAGGGTGGGTGGGGGGTGTTCCCCCTTCCACCCGCACAGCCTGGACTCGGGGAGGGTTTGTGTTTTTTTACTTTTTTGGTGGAGCTTTTTACATTGCAGCCATTTTTAAATGGCTGCAATGTAAAAATATCCGGTACCCGGAATCCGGTAACCGGGCCGGATTTACCGGGTCGAATCCGATAATGCCGGTACGCCCGGTACCGGCATTATCGGATTCCAGATTTACCGGTTTTCACGTGCCTACTAAGGACAGTGGAGTACACTCAGCACCTTCATAGCACCTTTAGAGCCTGCTATTTACATTTTTGTTGTTGTTGCTTAGGATGCTTCAAGGGTTGTTTGCATTTCTTTGTTTGCCTAGGATTCTTGTCTCCACAAACTGACCCCAGAAGGGAAACTTAAACCTAGGCTGAAGAAATGAAACCTAACATTACCTGAACAAATGAGAAATGAAACAGAAAAGGTTTGTGTAAAACCAAAAAAAGAAAACTCCATTGACACCTTGTGTGCGTTTGCACCCTGGCACAGTTTTGGTCATTGGAGACAAACGTTGAGAGATATCTGGCTGAAATTTGAGTATGTTATGGCCAGAAGTACCAGTGACAATGTGCTGAAAGCTCAAAGTTGTAGACCCAATACTTAGCATATTGTCATGGTTTTTTCAACCATGATAAAAAGGCACAAGTTAATAGCAGTGAAGGGATTAATTTTCATTGCTGCTGCCAGTCTTAAGTGGCCTTGAGTTCCATGTCCCCTTGATATCTGAATGGTCCTTGAAAACTGTTTATTTTGGTTTATTTTAAGCTGGGGTCCATTTGACGCCTATTGAAATGCATTGGCTGGGGTCCATTGGATCCCAATAGGAAAGAAAACTCTATGGAAACCTGAGGTCCGTTTGCAAAATGGCACTTTTTTGGTCATAGGAGACAAACAGTAAGAGGTATCAGACTGAAACTTTAGTATGTTATGTCTAGAGGTGCCAGTGACAATGTCCTAAAAGCTCAAACTTGAAGACCTACTAATTACCAAATTTTAATGTTTTTGGTGCTCGGTGGGGTCAGTCTGACCCCAAAATCGCAGGTAAGGGAGAGACAATCCAGAAAGAAAGCAAAAGAACCAAGCAGATACTAATCTGTCCCCACGGACATCGCCTCCAGTGTCTAATAGACGTAGAGCTGAAGTGAGTATTCAAAGTGAATTTCAAATATGATGAATTTATTATGCTTGCTCATTTTGATCTGAATCTAATTAATTCATTGTCTGGAACTGTGCCCATTCATTCTGTGTCTGTCTCTGAGTGAGTGAGTGAGTGAGTGAGTGAGTGAGTCAGGTGTTTTCAAACTTTGCTTTAGCCACTGATTGGCTAACACATAGTATTCACCCGCTGTAGTAGCAGTGTAGCATTGACCAGGCCAGAGGAGGAGCAGGGCTCACAGGTGCCACCAGGATTATCACCAGGGGACAGGCCCACATCAGAAAACTGTGGGGCAAACTATCGCTTTTCTGACATACTCCCACCCTTTATGGATGTGCTAATATGATGATCTGCAAATAATGGAACTGCAACAGCAAAGGGGCCAGGAGGCTCTTTATTTGACTCTATCCAAAATGGCGCTGCCTCATGGGGAACATGGTGATGTCACAACATTCCACAGAGCGAAGACCCACATTTCAAAGGGGCAAAAGGGTTCCTTTCCCTTGCTCCTTGCCAAGCTGTCCCTACCTCTCCTGTAGGTACTCTTCTCCTCTTTGCGGAATTTATCTGCATTTTTGGAACAGGCTGGGCCGACAGCTGGCATGGAATTTCAGCCATGTCAGATCACCGCAGCTCATTCTGACTGAAGAGTAATTGTGTGTGTGGTGTTTTCTGCAGGCACCAGACCAAAATACTTTTTTGTAAGTACTTCACTCAGTGCCCTTGCACAAAATGGCACATACAGCACAGCACCATTTTGCATCTGCTCACACTAAGCTGCCACACATGGTCTGGATCGCCAGCGGAATGGGGCGCGGACAGAACCTGTTCCATGTTCACTGGTCACAGACTGAACCAGGTGGCTTCATCAGAGATAGACTCCGCCCAGAAATTTCACTTCAGCTCGACCCCTCACAAAGCACTTAGGAAGGATTTCACAGCATTCTGGAGGGGCGGGGGGGGGTAGGAAAAATCCAGGAGGATTCAAGTGCACCCCCTTCTCTTCTATCACCACCAAGGCCCTCCTCTCAGCACCCATGGCAGGACTTCTTTCTTCAGCCCCACCTACGTGTTTGTGGTTGCATCTCTAATCATGAGAACAAATTACAGTGTCCTGAACATCACTACTGCTAGACTGAAGCTCCCCCTTGGCCTCTGAAAAGGATCACCCCCCTTTTGAAGCACTTTCTTTAGTCAAGTGCATCACACCTCTCTGTTGAGCTAAGTACCCTTGTTTGGCAATGCACTGCTTCTGTGTACTCAAGTACTAGAGGCTTTATTCTTCTTCCCTTGATTATACAGAAACCACAAATAATTTGCAGAGATTGTCACCTGCTGGGGGTGGGAGGTTAAGACTCCAGCAAAACACCACTAATAAGGAGAGTTAGAATTAATGCTCAAGTGTTTGTGCCAGTGGGAAAGAACAACGGCCTGTGTAGAAGCAAGGTGTACTCTTCATTATGCATACACTCTTTCTGCAAAACACCCCCACAACCCCACATGAGGGAATGGCATTTGAGCTCCCAGCATGCATTTTGACACAGGTTAGAGCCGCTGCTACACTGCACAGTTCTTTTCAAATTCCACAAATATTTGGCAGCCACTATGAAAGCATTGTAAACTTAAGAAAAGGGTCAAACTACTGGTTTCGTCTAAAAAGTTTTTAAAAGTAGCCCCCACAGCCTTAAGGAGAGGTTGTGCCCACGGTGTACCATTGGCAGGAGTCATAACTTTCCTCTTATTTATTAAGATTTCTAGCCTACCCTTCCCCGAAGGTTCAGGGCAGGTAACAACTTATGTATACATAAGCATGTGGATAGATCTCTAACTTGCTAAAAGGGAGCTCAGACCTGGAAGTTCCAGCCCCACAAACCCTGGACGTTTCCACCTGCTGACCTCACTGGGGTGGGAACTGCCAAGGATGGTGGCCTGGGACCGAGAGCTGGCAGCGGGTATTTTCAGATGTGACAGTACTGCGGGGGCCATGCTTGGACTTGCGTGGCCACCTGCAGTGCCGTCACATCTGATGTTTCCCTGGTCCACATCAGGGGTTCCCATGGGCCGTGGCACTTTTTAGCCTGGACTGTTACTTGGGTCCATCACCAAGTGACAGCCTGGGCTAAGCGCTGCTGCAGCCCGAGGAAGCCAACTCCAGACCGGGATAAAGCGGGCTGTCACATTTGATAGCCTGCTCTGCCTGTCCCCGGTTGAGCTTGGGCTGTGCTGGGTGCATAGAGCGGCCTCATAGGCCACCGTGGCCACCTATCATGGAGGAGGGCAGGCCACACTCAGGAGCATGGCGGCGGGGTGTGTGCAGACCCACATCTGCACATCGCCCCACCCTCTCCCCACCCCAGACCTGACATCTGTTCAGCAGCCAGGCCAGATCAAAAGAAACGTCTGGAACACATTTCATGAACACAAAACCATTTTTATTTTATTTATTTATTTATTTATTTATTCACACATATATGCTGCCCTTCTCAAAGACTTAAGGTGGCTTACAGATTATAAAAAACATTAAAATACAAAAAAACTCCCCTCCCAACTTTACCACAACCCCTAACAAATGCACCCAATACCACCGTCACCTCTCCCAAATCCCCCCAATCCCGTTCCCACCCACCAAATGATTTTTCAAATAAAACAGACTAGGGATGGGCGAACAGATCACAGTTCGAGTTCGGTCATTCTGTTCAGTCCAGTTTGGTTCGCCCGTTTGGTTCAGTCACCGTGTTCGGGTTTGGCCGTTTGGTTCGGTCGTGTTCAGTTTGGTTTTGGCATTCGGAAAAAGGCTCTCTCTGCGAGGAATTATGGCCCCAGACCCATGAAGGTGGGTCCTGGGGCTAGAGTGGAAGCTTCTGGATATTGGCCACAGCCCTCCCTGCCTGTAACTTGGCCCCAGAACCCTGATGGTGGGTCCTGGGGCTGGAGTGGTTGTTTCTTGATACGGTGGAATGACAGCGCCTCTGTGCGAGGAATGATGGCCCCAGACCCATGATGTTGAGTCTGTGGCTAGAGTGGCAGCTTCTAGATATTGGCCACAGCCCTCCCTGCCAGTAACGTAGATCCCAGAACCCTGGCGGCGGGTCCTGGGGCTGGAGTGGCTGTTTTTGATGCAGTTGAAAGACATCGCCTCTCTGCAAGGAATGATGGCCCCAGATCCATGATGGTGGGTCCTGGGGCTAGAAGAGTGGCAGCGTGTAGGTATTGGCCACAGCCCTCCCTGCCAGTAACTTGGCCCCAGAACCCTGGAGGTGGGTCCTGGGGCTGGAGTGGCTGTTTCTTGATGCTTTGGAAAATCGACTCTCTGTGCAAGGAATGATGGGCCCAAAACCATGATGGTGGGTCCTGGGGCTAGAGTGGAAGCTTAAAGATATTAGCTACAGCCCTCCCTGCCAGTAACTTGGCCCCAGAACCCTGACAGAGGGTCCTGGGACTGGAGTGGCTGTTTCTTGATGCGGTTGAAAGACATCGCCTCTGTGCAAGGAATGATGGCCCCAGACCCATGATGGTGGGTCCTGGGGCTAAAGTGGTAGCTTCTGGATATTGGCCACAGCCCTCCCTGCCTGTAACTTGGCCCCAGAACCCTGACGGTGGGTCCTGGGGCTGGAGTGGCTGTTTCTTGATGCAGTTGAACGATTGCTCTCTGTGAGTGGAATGACGGACCCCAGAACCCGTGGCACAGACATCATGGGTAGCATTGGCAGCAACAGCAGCAGACATTGGATTGGCAGGATGCAGAACCCATGGCACAGACAGCAGAGGCAGCATTGGCAGCAGACATTGGATTTCCCAGAGGCAGCATAGGCAGCTGGTGCAGACATTGGATTGCCCGGGCACAGGACCCATGGCATGGACAGCAGAGGCAGCATTGGAAGTAGCAGCAGCAGACATTGGGTTGCCCGGGCACAGAACCTGTGGAACAGCAGAGACAGCAGCAGCAGGATTTACACAGCACCCATGCAGCCAGGATGGTAGGATTTGCCAGAGAATAGCTCCCATACAGAAGCAGAAAGCAGCAGCAGGATTGTGTGGACACATTTGGATTGGCCAGGACAGAGCACCCATGGACCAGCAGACAGCAGAAGCGGTATTATCAGACCAGTGGTACACATCACCCAGGGTTGCCAGGGTGGCAGACAGGCACTGTGTCATGAGAAACAGGCAGACTGAGGCCAGCTTTGATCTAGGCCACCTGGGCGGACTGGGGGGCATCGTGGCATGAGAGGCAGACAGACTGAGGCAGGGTTCAAGCTTTGCAACCTGGGCAGGTGGGCAGGCATCGTGGTGTGAGAGGCGGACTTGGGCAGGCTTTGAGCTAAGCAACCTGGGTGGGCAGACAGGCACCTTGGCATGGGAGGCAGGAAGGCGGACTGAGGCATACTTTGAGCTTGGCGGCAAGCTGGGTGGGCAGACAGGCAGTGTGGCATGAGAGGCAGTAGGGCAGGCAGGCTGGGACATTGGCAGCAGGACACTCAGATAGGCTAGCAAATACTGTGCAGCATGAGGGAGCAAGAGCCAGTCAGTGTCACATAGGTGGGCCAAGATCATGTAGCTAACCATAGGTCGGCTGGCAGGCTTACAGTTTGTTTCCCAATGCCACCCTGCGTCATGAGGTCAGTCAGGTAAGGCGGCCGAGGCCATCTAGTATGAGAGAGAGAGGCAGAGAGAGAGACAGAGAGAGAGGTAGGGCAGATGCCAGACATTGGGAGGGAGGGACAGCACCTCAGCACCACAGGAGCAGTAGCCCTAGTCCAGATTGAGGAGGAGGAGGAGGAGCCCCATCCTAGGATTGCCTCTGGCATGGGATGGCGTGTTCCACTGCACCATCACTCCTTGTCCAGGGGCAGTTCGGGGAATCCCAGCAGCGGAAGGTTCACCTTCAGGAACAGCAACTTCTCCACCAACTTGGCCCCCACTCTCAGGAGGTGCGGGGAGGAAATGTCCCCTGTCATGGAGAACACCCTCTCGCTGGGGACACTGGTTGGTGGGCAGGACAGGATACCCTTGTCCACTTTCGACAGGGCCGGCCACACGTTGGCCTTGCCGGCCCAGTAGGCCAAGGGATCGCTGCTGGGATCAATGTATGGCTCCTCCTCCAGGTATGTCTCCACTGCTGCTGAGGCACCATCATACTCCCTCTGGAAGCTCTGGGTGGGCACCACCTGCCCCACTGCCCTCAGCCACGCTGCTTGCCCTTTTGTGCTGGGCCCCATGCTCCCCAGAGTGGCCTGCACACAGGAGGAGCTGCTGGCACTAGTAGGGGTTCTGCTGCTGCTGCTCATCCTGCTGCTGGTACTGCTGCTAACACTAGGGCTGGGGGCAGGGATAGACCCAGATGGCTGGAAGGGGTCACTGCTCCCACTCCCACCATCCCCAAGGGCATCCTGCTGCATGGCCCACTCTGCCTGTCAGACATTCTGCACCAGCGCACCCTTCCAGAGACCATAGACTGCTGTCTCACGTGCCATGCTGCCCTTGATCCTGGGGTCCAGCATGGTTACCAGGACATATTCCTCCTGGTGCAGGAGCTCATCAAAGCGCGCACTCAGCCCTGCCTTCAGCTTCCGTGCCAGCTCAAGCGCCTCATCGGAAAGATTCCTGCCCGGAGGGTCACAATCCCGCCCTCGAGAATCTCGTCCAGGCTCCTCTGGAGACTATGGACCAGCGGGGTCACCTGGCTGAGGGTGGTGGTGAAGCTCCTCATGGTCTCCGTCATGGCCAGTAACAGTCTCAGGACAAAGACCGTGTGAGCTAGAATCTCCCATTCCTCCCTGTTGTACTCTAGAGGTGCCTCAATGTCTGTCTCCAGTTCCACCTGATGCAGGGCGGCTTTCTGCTCAAGAAGCCGCTCGAGGATCAGGAAGGTGGAATTCCACCTGGTGGAGACATCCTGAATGAGTGTGTGCACCGGGGACCCTTGCTTGGCCTGCTTCTCCTGGAGGAGCTCACTGCCTTTCACGCTGCATTGAAGAACCCCGTCAGTTTCCTCCCCCATTCGACCAGGGAGCCAAGGATGCCTGGCCCAATCACCTTCTCCCACAAGCCCAGAGCATCCTTCCTCACAAGACTGAGGGTGTTTGTGGTGCAAGGGATGCTTGTGAAGCCCCTGTCATGGACTGCCTTTATGATATTGGCTGCGTTGTCCATGACCACACACCCCTTAGTGAAGGCCGTGCCTGGCATGACCCACTCCCTCACCATGGTGGCCAGGGCTGCCTCGAGGTTCCTCGAGGTGTGGGAGCTGTCCATGACTTTTGTCTGAAGCAGGGCCCACCTATACCCTGCTTCAGGAGTCTCAGGACCCCTCCTGCCATTGCCATGCACTGCCTCTGGGTCCTCCCACCAGTGTGCAGTGACCCGCCTCACCGCAAGCCTCATTGGCTCCATGCAGCCTAGCCCGTGGCCATTCACAGACTGTGAAGCCAGTGGTCTGACGCAAAAAAGGATGGTGATTGGTCAGGCTGGCTGCTACTCCAAGCCTCTCCACCCCTGGTGCCTTGAAGTCTTCTCCTCAGCTGACTCCCCCTCCCTGCCATGTTTGGCCTTCCAGTGACACCACATTTTAGGCACCCGAATTCACCCAAACGCAATCCGAACTGACTGAACTGTTCGGTCATTTCGGCGTTCGGAATTGAGTTCGGTTCGGTCAGTTTGGGTTCAGTTTTGGGTTCGGTCATCCGAACAGGCCAAGTTCGGGCCGAACTCCAGACTTCCGAACTGCGTTCACCCAACCCTAAAAAGGACTTACACTACATACAGAAAATGCCCAGGCTCGGGCTCAAACAAACCTTCAGGGGAAGGGAATGCCAGAGCACCAGGGCAGCAACCAAGAACGCTTTGTCAGACGAACAAGCCTAACAGATGGTACCCACAGGGATGCGACCCCGGCAGATTGCAGGGGCAGCAATGGGGCATGGAAAGACTGGCGGTCTTTCAGATATATGGAGCCCAGACCATTTAGGGTTTTTAAAGGTCAAAACCAGCACGGTAAATTGTGCCTAGAAAGCTATAGGGAGCCAGTGCAGACGTCTGAGCACTGGTGTAATGTGCTTCTCTTGCCTTGTCCCTGAAAGGAGGTGAGCTACCGCATTCTGCACCAGCTGCAGCTTCTGAACAGTCATCAAGAACAGCCCCACATAGAGTACATTGCAATAATCTAGCATTGCAATAACCTAGCCTCAAAGTGATTAAAGACTGGATGACAGCAGCCAGATCCGAGTCACAAAGAAAAGGTCGCAGCCTCATCACCAGATGGAGTTGGTGAAAAGTGCTCCTGGCCAACACTTCCACCTGAAAATCCAGGAGCAGTAGAGGATCCAGAAGCACTCCAAGGCTGTGAACCTCACTGACCAGAGGGGGCTGGACTCCATCAATAAGAGGAATCCCAGTTCCCTCCAGATCACAAAGCTGGACAACCAACATCGCCTCAGTCTGGTCTGGATTCATTTTCAATCTGCTTCCCCTAATCCAGCCTCCGACAGAAGCTAGGCATTAGAGCAGTCCCACACACCCACGCCAGGTCCTCCCATAGACATGTCAACAACACCTTGTGATCAATGGTATGCAAGGGTGCCAAAATATCTAATAGGATTGTTTTCACGTCCTTTCTTATATTTTAAAATACTTGTGTGAGTATATCAAACCCTGTAACATAGATATGTGTATGTGTTGTTCTCACCAGGGCACCCTTTGGCAGGCCCACCCTGCTTTTTCAGGAAAATCCTGGGGCCCTGTGTAAGGCAGGCACTGTCCCACTTTTGGGGGCAGTGTCCATCAGAGTGACCAGAGTGACCAGGTTTGCCACCACAGGATGGGGCATCTGCACATACACCACCAGAGTTCCTGTGCATCAACACAGCCTGGCTGCCACTGAATCCTCCATTGTCCTTCCCCATAACCAGAACCCTCCACCCTTGCAGCTGCTGGAGCTGCCCCAAAACCACCACCACCAGATTCATGTGTGAATATGTATGTGTGAGAATGAAAACGTGTGTGAGAGAGTGAATACATGCTAGTGTATGTGTGTTAGAGTGTGAGAGGTGAGACTTATTTATTTATTTTAAAAACTTATTACCCTGCCTCTCCTGCCACAGGCAGCTCGGGGCGGCTTACAACAATAAAAACAATTAAAACACATTAACACACATTAAAAGGAGGCAACAGAAAACAACCGGCCCCTACTCCTCTACACACACACACACCCATCACCCCTCTCCCCCACCAAATGCCTGGCAGAATAGCCAGGTCTTGCAATTTTTCTGAAAAGAGGGGAGGTCTGGGGCCAGCCGGGCCCCCACTGGAAGGGAGTTCCATAGGCGCGGCACAGCCACTGAGAACACCCTGTCCTACGTGGCCGCCTGAGAAACTCGGGGACCTCAAGCAGGGCATCCCCGGGCAACTTCAGGGCTCAATCCAGGACACGGGGAGTGAGGTGGTCTCGCAGATGAGTCAAGGGTGTTGGGCTTATCACCCTGATTGGACACCTGAAATGTTGCATATGAAATGAGCCATAAGTTCCTTAAATAAAAGCTTGAGGAGATCCAGTGTATGGAAACTGAAGTCATCAAATTTTAAACTAAATGTCTTTTGGCTTCATTAGCAGTGTGGGTAAGTACCACTGGTGCAGAACACTCAGAGTTGAGGCAAATTGTCTGTCACGTCTGCCTTTAAATTGCAGTTGAGTGACTTTCCGAAAGGTATGTTCACACAGCTTGCCCCATGGGCTGGGGCAAGATGGGCATGGGGAACCTGAAATTTGCTTTGTTGACTATATTCCACCAGTTCCTAGGCCGTGAGATTTCTATGCTTAGCAAAGGCTCTTGAGCTACTTAGTACAAAGCATTCATTAATAGGGCTGATGCAGCAGCAGCGGTTACCGTGCCGCGATTCCATTTCGCCATTTCAGAATTGCCCGCGCCACAATGTGGCTTTTCTGCGGATATTACGCTAATTCCGCCGGCATTCTGCAAATTGCGGAATTGCAGAAAAATTGCAGAAACTGTCAGAAAACCACTGTTCTGCTAATTTGTGGCGCTGACGGAATGGCGGAAGTAGCGAAAACGTCATGTTTTGCCCCCAAGTAAACATTATTTTTTGCCTGTTAATGGCTTTAAAAGTTAAGAGCAAAACCTTCAACTTAATCCACATATGAAGAGGCAGTCAACGCTAACAGCCAAGCTGTTGGGAAGCAGGTCCCACCTTCGATAACAATCGAATCCCTGCACTGCATGCACCATGCTTCAGGGAATGGATTAGCTTTTTTTTTCTGGCAGCCCACTATAAAGCACTTTACAGTAATTCAATTTTTAGATCACAAAAGGCGTGAATCACCCACATCAAGTATCAATTGTAGCATACAGGCTGGATTCTCCTCTTGCTTTGCACCACTGTGCACCAAGAGTAATGCCATTGTAGTCAATGGAATTATACCAACATGAAGGCAATTCAGTTCTAATCATGAAAGGTAAGATGAGTGCATTAAACAGGGGAACCATGGCAGGAGGATTAAGGACTATCACTTGACAGTAATAAAAATGCAGACATTTCCCTAATAAAATCTCTTGTTCAGTGCTAGAAGAAAAAAAGGGTCATATTTTAAGATTTCATTTATATAATGTTCATTACAGGTTATTAAACAACATAGGTTAATAGAGCTGAAATTAATATCTGCAGTGAATATATTATTTGTCTGCTTCAGTCCAGATCTGATAAAAATGATAAGAGCTTATTCAGCTCCTGTTTCACTGGATTTCCCTTTCACATATTGCTGTTCGGCTGCTCAGTTCAGTTGGCCCTTCATTTCAGTACGACGTATAGAGCTATTGTGCAAGGGCAGTAGCTGAAACAAAGTAACCAAAATAACTGAAATACAAAATATACAAATCTGTGACTATCCACTTTGGTTTTGGAGGTTTGCCAAAGCTGGAACATTTTCTAGAGGCAAGGTAAAACGAATCCATTTGGCAAAAGCGTTTCGACAGGGAATGGGGGCTGAGGAGCTGTTTTTGAATGGGGATCTTGATATTTTCTACAGTTTGTGTTTTTATGGGTTTATATTTTGTGTTTGTGTGTGATAGACAGACAGACAGACAGACAGATAGAATGCAGTTTTCTAAATTTTGTGTCATATGTAGTGAAATCATGATTTAACCATAAAATATAATAATTTCATGAAATCAGCAAATTTTTGTCTATTTCATTATTTAGAGCGCATCTTTGCCTATTTCATGATATACACAATACTTTGCTCATTTTTATCTAGCTCTCTCACTCTCTCTCTCTCAATTTGTGAAATAAACAAATTGGATTAATTTACTTATATGATGTGATTGGGTAGATCTCTTGAAAAAGTAATCATTGGGACTCTTCCCAGTATAAGAGGTGGAAGCAGACCTCATAGACCAGGGCTGTAAGACCTAATGGATTGGTGAGGAATAAACACCTGTTGTAGCTTAGTGAACAAGGCTCATGATAAGGCTAGGGATGGGCGAACGCAGTTCAGGCCAAGTTCAGCCGAACTCGGCCTATTTGGACGAGCGAACGCGAACGCGAACACAAACACATACCAAACATACTGAACACCGAACAGTGAAATGGCCGAACAGTTCAGTCAGTTCGGATCGCGTTCAGGTGAGTTCGGGTGGCAAAAAAAGGTTCACTGTAAGGTGACAGGGAGGGGTAGTACTAGTCACTGAGGAGCAGACTTCCAGGCACCAGGGGTGGAGAGGCTTGCAAGAAATGAAACTATCT
>QEPC01008520.1:4017559-4034463 GCA_003113815.1 Sphenodon punctatus | reverse complement strand
ATGGGTGAAATAGGAGGAGGATGGCAATGGATTAGGAATAGGAAGGAACAAAAACTGCTGGGAGAGAGGGAGCCTTCTGAAACGCCTGCTGTTCAGGAACAGTGACTAGCTCAAAAGGTGTTGGGAAGTGGGGGGAGGCAATCAGTTTTGTTTCTTGCTGTGCCCGCTCACCACAAACCCCATTGGCTCCATGCATCCTAGCCCATGACCAATCGCAGACTGCGAAGCCAGTGGTCTGAGGTGAAAGGGATGGTGATTGGGCAGGCTGGCTGCTACTCCAAAGCTCTCTGCCCCTGGTGCCTGAAAGTCTGCTCCTCAGCTGACTCCCCCTCCCTGTCATGTTTTGCCTTCCAGTGACACATTTTAGCCACCCGAACTCACCTGAATGCGATCCGAACTCACTGAACTGTTTGGTCATTTCGACATTTGGAATTGAGTTCGGTTCAGTCAGTTCATGTTCGGATTTAGGTTCGGGTTCGGTCATCTGAACAGGCCAAGTTCAGGCCGAACTCCGAACTTCCGAACCGCGTTCGCCCATCCCTAGTAAGAAAAGTTCCAACTAATACAGATGAAGAAGGCACTTTAGCCGTGAACAAAACCGACTGCAATTGCCTGCCTCTGCAAGTTGAGGCAGCCACTGGCAATGACTGGATACTCTGCTAATTAGAGCTGAAACAGATATCCATGTCAAATACTGTTACCACATGACCCTTCCTCCACGCGTGAACACGGAGGTCCCAGAGGGTGAAGCTCCCAGTGCTCAGGCAAGAGCTCAAGTTTGGGGGATTTATTCTTTTTAGTCACCTAGGGTCCACACGTGCTAGGGATTCAGTCTGAGGTGGTGGCACACTACAGTCCATTGGCCTACCCTCTTCTCCCCTCAAAAGACATAACCAAAGCAAGGAATATTTCAAAGAAAGAGGGGATGTTTATTTAACAAGAGACAGACACACACAAACAGTGCTGCCTAGTCTGGACTGGTGTTTATAGGGTTAAATTAAGCAGTGTAGAGAATAGATTCCAGGTTGTGGAGAACAGAAAGTAGGCTGTTCTGCCCAAGGTCAGAGACAAGGGAGAGACAGAGAGTGAAAGTAGTTCTTCAAGGGGTGATGGTGAAATTCCTGAGTTCGAAGCAGGAGAGAAAGAGGGAGAGGGAGAGAGAGAATGTGAGGAAGGTGGAAAAGCGATTACCTCTCCTTTGCACATTGCGAAGGGGATGTATGAGCCCCAGTGATCCTGCGATGAGTCAGGAGTGGGAGGGGGGACAGACCTAAGCCTGGGAGACACCTGAAGCAGACCCACAAAGGAGACCTGTGCGTGTCCACTCCCCAAAGCAACTCAACTCTACAATGGGAGGCATTGGTCAATTGTAGGGACCAGGGGACAAAGCCGCACAAAAACTCGCAATGGGTGTTGGGATACTAGAAAGAAGCTTCCTGTGTGGGTGCTTGGGAGCCCAGGACTAGACAAAGGCTCACAATGGGCATTGAATGGGGTCTTTCCAGGTGGGTCCTGGGAGACAAGGAAAGGGTGTTTTGGGGTAAACGTCAGGATGGATGGAGGGGCAAGAAAATCTTGCACCTGGGTGACTTCCCAGGTGAAGTTTGATGGCTCATTATTTTTAACCAGGGACTGGTGCCGGGCGGGAGGATCCCTTCACTGGACATTACACAAAATGTGGACTTTGCTGGGCATCTCAGCTGCTCCATATTTTTTTAAGTACCGGCTCCCCCTGTTTCTTTCTTAGGCTGGGTGTCTTGCATGAGGCTAGTTTTCTGAAGGGAATTTCTATGAGGTCAGCTTCACCTATTTTTGCTCTCCTTCCACATGGGGTCCCACCGCTTATTTCTATGTACCCCTTCTGAGAGGGGGGGTACTCATGTGTAACAATACCAAATTTTACAAAAATCAATTATTTTTCTTGAACAAAGTGGATATGAAGCTCTATTTACTTCCTGCTTTGTGCCCTGAAATTAATATACCTTTTAGAACATTTCAGTTATTTCATATTTCATTTGGGGAATTTCAGTCAGTTTTATAGCAATATAACACTAATAAATCATGCAAAATAAACAAATCAAAAGATGTGAAATAATGGGCCTATGAATTTCATTTTGGTGTACAAACAGAAGGTGGATAATTCTGAGAATTCAAATTCTATTCATGAATACAGACTTGGCTATTCATTTCAGTACTATTGCCAACAGGCCAAAAGACAGTGGTCTGGCAGTTCCTTTGTATTATTATTTGTTATTAATTATTATTATTATTATTATTATTATTATTGGAAGTAGTAGTTTCTTTTAAACCCTAAAATGACTCTGTTGCCAAATTCTGTCGCTTCTCCCTCTATAACATTGCTAAGATTCTCCCTTTTCTCTCTGTCTCCTCTGCCAAAACCCTTGTTCATGCCCTGGTCATCTCTCGCCTCGATTACTGTAACCTCATTCTCATTGGCCTCCCCCGCTCTCCCCTTATCTTTATCCCAAACTCTGCTCATCCACCTCGCCCGTCGCTTCGATCACGTGCAGCCCCTCCTCTCCTCTCTTCACTGGCTCCCCCTTCCTGAACTAATCTTGCACAAGCTCCTAGTCTTCACCTATAAAGCTCTTCACAACCTTGCTCCCCCCTACCTATCTGCACTAATTTCTCTCCATATTCCAGTCCGTGAACTCCGCTCCTCCTCTGTCCCCTCTCTCACCCTCCCACTCCTCCCCTGCTCACCTAACTGCCTTCGTCCCTTCTCCGTAGCTGCCCCCCACGCCTGGAACTCCTTCCCTGCCCACATCCACCTTGCCCCCTCCCTTCGTACCTTCAAATTCCTCCTCAAGACCCGCTCTGCCCTCCCCGACTTCTTGCTCCCCTCACCTAACACCTGCTGATACCCTCCATCCAGTATAATATGTTACCTAAGGTCTGTGTACTCATATTCTCACTACATGGACCAACCAGCCATCATTCTCGATGTAACTAAGCCAAGTGCGTGCATCTGGGACCTCACATTCTCATTAATGTTACACTCCTTGTCTCTCCCTCTGTTCCCCTTTCTTTGTCTCCCCTCCCCCCCCATCTCTCAGATTGTAAGCCTTAGGGCAGGGACCGTGTCTATTCAATTACTTTGTAAAGCACCGGGTACATTGCTGGAGCCATATAATGCTTGCTAATAATAAATAATAATGCTAATAGTAATATAATATGTTCACAAAACTCACTGCAGAGCTCTTCATGTTGAAATGAGAAGAAGGAGAATTTATTATTTATATAGTGACAGCAATGTATCTGGCACTGAACAATTCAATTATTCAATAGCAAGAGGTCCCTGCACCAAGGGGAATACAATCTAGGAAAGACAAAGGAGGTGAGAAAAGGGAGAGGCAAACATAGGAAGAGACAGGGATACACAACAAATTTGAAAAGTCACAGGTCCACATGCTTAGCTTACTTAGTCACAGGGGAGAAGAGGACCCTGAATGAAAAGACAGTAGAGGGAGCATCAGTGAGAAGTCTGTGGGAATAAAAAGCTAGGGAAACAGTGACACTCTTTGGCATGACTTGTGGAGGCAAAGGCTGGTAGGGTCTTTTAGATGTGCCATTCTTCTATAGAATAATTAAGGCCATTTTTATACGAGCAGCGTGCGCTTCTGGAGGGAAATCATGCGTCTTGGAAAATGGCCGTCGGTGGGATATTTAATTAGTGGCTTTAGAGAATGCATGACCAGCAATGAGGCACGTCTACGCACGTTTAAACCCCACCCGTGGCCATTTTCCAAGGAGCATGATTTCCTACCGCAAGTGCGTGCTGCTCTAAAAGCAGCTTAAGTAGTGACTCTTGAAATCTCATACTGCTCCATTACCCCAATGTAGAGTAACACCTCAAAGTTGGAAACACTTTGGGAATGGAAGATAGTGAATGTCTCTGTAAATACTATTGCATCAGTTTTCATAAGTGTATACATTATTTGCACATTGATGCAGTCCTCCTTATCTTCGCTTAAAAAGCTTTAAATTAGCACTGTACTATGAGCTTCTCACCCAAATACATTGCTCATTTGTGTTTCTCCTTGTACCATCTTACCCTCCAGGATATCCTTCCTCCCCTCATAACGGAGTCAAGCATGTGCACCAGCAAGCAACTTTTTGAATGCATCTCTGCTGGGTATTTTTACACATGTTGATGCTAGTTGCTGCCATGCTTTGATCCTGCCCTGGGTGAGAGACGTCATCCCGGGCCGGGGGTGAAAACAGACATGACGCTAACTCCACTTTAACACTACTTTAGCATTTGTTATGCATGTTGCAGAGCTGCACACAGCACCAATATAGCCTTGCAACATGTGTAAGAAATGTTAAAATTGTGTTAAGGTGGAGTTAGCATCATGTCTGTTTTCACCCAGAATCTGGTCCCACCGCCAAACAAATGTGAAGGCAGCCAGGGCTGGAGTGGGGGTGGGAAGAGGGTGGGAGGACATGTAGATATGGTCCCCATGGCCCTGCCCACCACGTTGCTCAGTGCGGCGCAGCCCCATCCCTGATGGGCGGGTGTGGCGGCTGATGAGGCTGTCACACCCACCCGGAAAAACTCCAGCCACCAGCCAGAGTTAGGTAGAGTGGGCCATCAGACATGTTGGCCCACTCTACTACGGTTCAGTGATGGCTTCCCCGGACCGTGGCAGGGCTAACTCTGGGATGTGCGCTGGTAAGGAGCCAAGATCACAACCCGGAGTTAATCCTGTCACAGTCCAGAGTATGTTTGTTCCTGCCCACAGCAAACATCTGGCAGGCGGGAACAAATGTGCCAACACCATGGGTGGCCACGCCAGGGTAAGTGTGGCCACCCATTGTAGCTTAACTTTGAAAACACCCTCTGCCTCTCCCTATGCTCCCCTTCCTCCTTTCCCTAGCCATCCTAGATTGTGAATCCTTTGAGGCAGGTGGAGCCTGTCTCCGAACATGATGAGTCCCTACCTTTATTTCAGAATCATTATTATTAATTGTTTATCTAGTGTCAACAATAGCCTAGAGCTGAGCAGTTGTAACAAGAGACAGATCCCTTCTGCAAAGGCTTACAATATAGGATGGACAAGGAAGGGAAACATGGGGATACACACATTCCTATTTTATAATGTGTGCTGTTTGCAGGAGGGGCGGGGTATAAATATATTAAATAAATATATTAAATAAATAAATGAATAAATAAGGAACTGAGGCTGAGAGACAGTGACTTGCTCAAGGCCACCTAGCAAGTTCATGTCTAAGCTCGGATTTGAACTCTGGTTTCCCAGGGCCGAGCACCTTATCTACAATTCTGTGTCCAATCTGGTAGCATTACTAGGACGTCTGGAACTGGGATATTCTCACTTCACATCAGAGGACGTTTTCAGGCCCTTTTCAAATGGGCACAAGTGCATGGAGGGATGGGTGGGTGCTGCGGTAGGTGGGCGGCACGAGGGCGGCCCGTTACATGGACGTCCACCCACGTCCACCCATCTCCATGCACAGAGGCACCTAATTGTCCCCAGTGCCTCCGTGCATGGGCAATGGGTGGAGGTGGGTGGAGCGTGGGAGCGTGCACACACGCCCCCGCACCCCCAGCTACCGTGGTGGTTGCATGGATGCCACCTCCCCCACCCGCACATGTGGACGAGGCCGGCGTCCATGTAAAAAGGGCCTCAGAGAAGACACTCTTCACCCACTACCCCCCCCTACTATACATGTTGTAGGACTGCAGGGCTGCCCAATGGGTGCCCTGTAACATGTATAGTGGGTGGGGAGTGTCTTGTCTGGAAATGCCCTTAGAGGTGGAAAAGACTCTTCTTGTATTGCTGGAAAAGCAGAGGACAACAGGCAAGCATGCTGCTTTTGTGATCTTGCAGCATAGCTCAAGTCAAAAGGGGAGAAATATCAGGGGAGCAGGAAACAAAGCAAGACTGAAAATAAAAGGCAACCCATTGCCGCAAAACAAACTGTATGTTCTTAATGGATTTCTCCTTTCCCCACCGCCCAAAATCTGTTAAGTGTCAGCAGTATTCCTGTTTTATGCTAAGTGGCTCTGTAAGACCTTGTCCCTTGGATGTTATGCAAATCAAAATGAAAATTCCAGATAGATTATCCAAATAAAACCCCAACAACCTGTCATAGAGTTATGCGCACTGGGGATGAGAGATTCCAGTTAGGCATCACATTTATAATGTGATTAAATGCCTAATTGATTAAAAGAAATGCAAATTGTGTCAGTTTCTAAATGGCAACCACAACGTTTAAAGCATGCCGTGTGCCCATTTTTGTCAATTAAATTACGGGATTTCTTGACAGGAGCTGTTTCAAAATGGTGCTCTCTGGAGACGCACAATGAATGTGAATGGCCACGGATAAAAATTAGGTTATTTATGCAAAAATACTAGAAAACAGATGCTTTAATAGTCTTGGTTTTTATTTTGTGTTTCTTCAGATGGGAAGCATGATGTGCCTCAGCTTCATAGCACTTTGCTGAGTCAAGGAATAGATTCCAAGCAATCATTTTGCCTTTATTATATCCACATTGCCAAACAGTCTTCCCCTGCTTGCCTTCCAATACGTTTGGCCATTAACTTTAATGAAAGAAGGGTCATTTATAAAGATGGTTGTTCAGGATTCCAGCTGAATCTCGCAGCATGGTGGGGAAGGGGGAATGTCGTTTACAATAACTATTCCTATGGCAAGGTTAATTGCAATCAATTGCTATAACAAGAGATGGTATGATGTACTGACACATTCAAATGCTCCTGCAATTTGCCTAATTCATTCTGAGTAATTTTACTAATAGTATTACAAGATGCCAGAACATACGTGAGAGGCGGCTACTCAGTCACCCGGAATTCCAAACACTGTACAAAAGAACTTCAGTTTAATGAGTTCCCACAGGACCAGAGCAAGAGTTTATTTCATAAGGACACTCATTAAAACAGGACTTGGCAATGTGCAGTTGACAGCAATGGCTCTCAAAGCATCAGGATTGGGTCCGGCTGTGGAACAAACGTTTACACAGCTGGGCCCGGGAGGCGGGGAGTTGCACAAATGTGCAGCTGGCTGTCTCCACACCCATGCTGCACCCACAAGAAATGTGATGGTGGCCTTCAGGCCAAAGCGGTTTCAAGTTGGCCAAAGCAGGCCACCGTCACATTTGTTAACACCCAAAATTGGGACTTACATCAGCTGGGAGATGGTTATCAGAATTGTTATAAACTGGAAGTGTGTCTTGAAGTTGCGATTGTTCTACTTAGCATGCGCTAAATGACAGTGACCAAAAGCCTCCAAGTGAATAATCAAATAAACCAAGATTATCGAAGTGGATGAAAAACACACAGTGCCCAAAACTGAAACATCCTAAACAAACGTTTATATAGTTAGAGCTGGAAACGGTAGCAGCTTTACTATTTGTGGGTATTGTTCTCATTTTTGAGTCCCTGAATAATATCCGTGACTAAACCAGGAACTTGTATCTCCACTGAAACTGCTCTTGCTAAGATCACCAATGAACTTCTTGTGGTTAAATCCAACCGCCTTTATTCTATTCTTGTCCTCCTTGATCTCTCTGCTGCCTTCGACACTGCTGACCACTCGCTCCTGCATGAATCACTCCACTCCCTTGGATTCTGGGACTCTGTCCTCGACTGGTTCTCCTCCTACCTTTCTGACTGCTCCTTCAATGTATCTCTTCCTAACTCCTCCCCCTCCTCCTCCCTACCCCTCTCGGTCGCAGTTCCCCAAGCCTCCGTCCTTGGCCCTCTCCTCTTCTCTATCTACACCCATTCCCTAGGCAAACTCATTGCCTCCCACAGTTTCCAATACCACCTATATGCTGATGACACTCAACTCTATCTATCCACTCCTTCCCTCTCCCCCTCTGTTCAAGCTCGTCTCACCAACTGTCTCTCTGATATCTCCACCTGGATGTCTCAATGCCAACTCAAACTGAAAATGGTGAAAACTGAACTCCTGATCTTCCCTCCCAATCCTTCCTCTCCCTCTTCCCTGTCAATTACCATTGACAAGGTCTCCATCCTCACTGTCCCCCAAGCTCGCAGCTTGGGCTTCATCTTCAACTCACACCTTACCTTCAAACCCTATATTGACTCCGTGGCCAAATCCTTCTCCCTCCACAACATTGCCAAGAGTCACCCTTTTCTGTCCGTCTCCTCTGCCAAAACTCTCATCCATGCCCTAGACATCTCTCGCCTTGACTATTGTAACCTCCTCTGCGCTGGCCTTCCCTGCTCCCACCTTTTTTCCCTCATCTCTGTTCAAAACTCTGCTGCCAGGATCATCCACCTAGCCCGTCGCTTTGACCATGTGCAGCCTCTCCTCTCCTCTCTCCACTGAGTCCCTCTTCCTGAACGTATTCTGCAGACGCTCCTCATCTTCACCTACAAAGCCCTTCACAACCTCACTCCCCCCTACCTCTCTGCCCTGATCTCCCTCCAAACCCCTGTTTGAGCACTCCGCTCTTCTTCCATCCCCTCCCTCACCCTCCCACACCTCCCCTGCTCTCCCAACCACCTTCGTCCCTTCTCCCTCGCTGCCCCACATGTCTGGAACTCCCTCCATGCCCACATTCGCCTTGCCCCCTCCCTTTGTACCTTCAAATCCCTCCTCAAAACCCACCTCCTCCACTCTGCTCTTTCTAACTCCTGCTTAGCATCCCCACTCAGGTTTATCCCCCACCTGTTATCTGCAAACTCCCAACTAACTGAAACCAAGCCAAGAACATGTACCTGAGCTCTCGTATCCTCATGAATGTTGCATTTCTTGTCTCTCCCTCTGTTCCCCCTTCCCTGGCTCCCCTCCCACTGTCTTTAGATTGTAAACCCTTGCACAGGAACCATGTCTATTTTATTCTTTGTAAAGTGCTGGGTACATCACTAGCACTGTATAAATAATAATAATAATAATAATAATAATAATAATTTTTCAGGTATTCTGTTAGCTTATTATGGGGTTTTGGACATTTCGGTATCTTAGCTACATCATTTCTGGCAATCATGTTCTTGAATGGTTCCGCTCTTTCCTGGCCAGGGGAACTCAGTGGGTGGTGTTTGGGGAGTGTTCATCATCTCCACGGATTATCACATGTGGAGTCATGTAGGGTTCTATTCTGTCTCCTCTCTTGTTCAACATGTATATGCAGCCCTTGGGCAAGATCGTGAGAGGGTTCGGCGTACGTTGTCATCAGTACGCCAATGATACCCAACTTTATCTCTCTTTTTCTGCAGACCCGGCAGTCTCAGCACTTACACAGTGTCTGGTGGCTGTGGGAGATGGAATGAGGGCAAGCCATCTGAAGCTGAAGCTCAACAAGACTGAGGTGATGCTGGTGGGTAGGGCTGAGGGGTGGTAGCCCCTGTTATTGATGGGGTCTTCCCCCTTTTAGATTCCCAGGTACATAGTCTGGGGGTGCTTCTAGATTCACAATTCCTCTTAGATTCCCAGGTGGCAGCTGTGGTGAGGAGCGCCTTTCACCAGTTATATCTGGTGTGGCGGCTGCGGTCATATGTTTCATACTCTGACCTGGCCACGATCATCCATGCCTTCATCGCCTCTAGACTGGACTATTACAGTGTACTCTACGTAGGGATGCCTTTGGTGATGGTCCAGAGGCTGCAGCTGGTGCAGAATGCAGTGGCCCATCTCCTTACGGGGATGGGTCATCGTGAGCACATTACACCGGTGCTCTGGCTGCCTATTGTCTTCTGGGCTCGATTCAAGGTGTTGGTGTTAACCTATAAAGCTCTAAACGACCTGGGTCCCGCTTACCTGCAAGACCGCCTCATGCCCAGGACCATGGTATGGCCCCTGTGGTCGACCGGGGATGGCCGACTCGAGAACCAGAGCTGGTCTTAGCATATGCGGGGCCCAGGGCGGGGAACAAAGGTGGGGCCCTATTCTTCCAGTCCTATTCTTCCGGCCCTATTCTTCTGGCCCTATTCTTCCAGCAGGCCTAGGGGTGCTCCCCGGGCTCAGTCTGGGGCCAGCGCGCTACCCGGGCCAGGGCTCGGGGATGGGCGGAGAAGCACTCCCCTCTGCCCATCCCCAAGCTCAGCCATCAGATAACTTACCTGATCCACCGCCACCACCGACCTGGGCCCAACACCAGGCTCAGAGCCTCAGGTGGTGTGGGCACCATGGCAGCAGATTAAATCTGTCGCCGCGATGCCTGCCGACACCGAATGTTCTGCTACCACCACCCCCCTATGCTGCCTGGCTGTCTCGGCCAGGAGAAATGAGGGAGAGGCAGAGGCCCTGCCTCTCCCACATTTCCCGTGGCCAAGAAACTGACAGGCAGGGGGGGCACCCATAGAGTGAGGGAAAGGTGGGGCCTCTGCTTCTCCCTCACTTCTGGCGGATGTGAGGGAGATGCAGAGGACCCGCCTCTCCCTCATACCGCTGGCCCCCTCCACTGCCTAGCTGTTTCAGCCAGGGGAAATGAGGGAGAGACAGAGGTCCCACCTCTCCCTCATTTCCCGTGGCCGAACGGGGCCCAAGGCAGCTGCCATGAGTCTCCCCGCAGTAGGGCCTGCCCTGTCGAGGTCCCCCAGGTCTCCCAGGTGGCGATGATGGGGAGGGCATTCTCGTGGTTGCTCCTAGGCTGGGGAATTCCCTCCCAACAGAGGCCCGCCTAGCCCCAGACTTATCCTCTTTCTGGAGACAGTGTAAGACCTTGCTGTTCCACCAGGGCTTTGGGAAGGGAGACAGGGAGGGTGAGAAGGGTTGGGTAGGGTGGGGGGAATTGGTTCCACCCCTGCTACTTTTATAAATTTTATCTGTGTTTTAATTTTTTTAACTCTTTTTATACTGTTGTATCCTGATTGTGAGCTACTCTGAGCTGCCATGTGGGCAGGAGGGAGCGAGATAAAACTTTCTCAAAATAAAAATAAATAAATAAATAAAATATTAACAAATTGACATAACTAGAGCTGAAAGGAGAATAGATGTTATTATTGAGAAAAACTCATGAGAATCTAGAATCAAAGTTGAGATCTCACAGACATCTTGACCCTGATTCAGATTCTTGTGAGATTTGTTGCTCCCACCTACCCACCCACACATGCCCAGGCTGGTCTTCCAGCCTGGAGAAATTAAAGTGGGGAGGGGGGAGGAAGTCTCGCTGTTCCCTGCCCAGATTTCTTACCTTGTCTGGGGCTGGCAGCTGTCTCAGTGGAGAAAGCTTCCCAATCGCAACTTTTCAGGAATGGGAGGGGGAGAGCAGTGTTGGAGAAAAGCAACAGCAGATAGTTATTTCCACTCTGCTCTCCATTAAAGGGTTACGCTAAGTACCTGGCCTGGTTCTATAGAGAAGGGAGGGGGCAGTGACTCTGACTCAACTCTCTGACCTCGCAATAAGCAACACTCCTAAAGCAGGAGGGAGGGGGCAGACTCAGCTGATGTCTTAGCATTCTATTGGTTAGCAGGAGTCTGAACATCCAATAGAATGCTGAGCCCACTTTTTCTGCTCAGCCCCCCCTCCTCCCATCTGGAAAGAACTCCCTCCTCCCCTTCCTGAAAATTTGCAGTCAGGAACCTTTCCCCACCAAGACAGTTTCCAGCCCCAGACAAGTTAAGGAAGCTGGGCAGGGAACAGCATGACTTCCTCCCTCCAGTTTGTTTCTCAAGATTTCTCGTGTTTCTCAATGAGAATCCAGCTGATTCTTTTCTCGTTCTCATTTTCAAGAACAAGTTGGAATTCTCATCAAGAAACACGAGAAACCGATAATCGAGTTTCAGCTCTAGATGTAACCAAAATAATAATAATAATAATAATAATAATAATAATAATTTATTTGCCTTATCCATGTTACAACAAAATTTTAATTTAAGAACTATAAAACTTGAACAATACAAGATAAAATAATATTAAGTCCAAAAAGACAACATATTAATAGGTAACATAAATATTAAAATCTCAATAACATATAATCATAATTCCATTTTCCTAAAAGGATTCTTTAAACATACCTCTAAAGGAATAATCATGCTAGAATGCAGCCAGCCCTGATATAAAGTCAGCATTGGGTAAGAAGGAGAGGGAAAGATAACCTGATTCATATCTAACAATTGCCCTCTACTCTCTTTTTCCTTTCAATTTCCATCCTCAATGCTATTGTAAACATCCTATTGGTGATCACTTGATTAGAGTTGACCAGCAGCAATGAGATTTGTAGGGAGGGATCCCAATGGTCCCTGCCTTTGAACTACAGTCCAAAGGCTTCTTTCCGAATTCCCTCATACATTGGACAAAATAAAAGGTAATGCTGTAAATCACAACAAATTGGCCACAGAAACAGAAATGCAGATCTGCAGGAATCCCCAAATAACGACCTTCCAGTACCTTGGTGGCCATCATATTGAATCTCAGAGTAGTCAGTGTTCTCCTGGCTTGGTAGTCAGAGATATTCGACAGGTATATCTCATACTCTGGGCCCAGCTTGAACGGAGGATACCAAGGAGCTGTTTTCTGTTCATCTAGGGCTGTTCTTTCTAACTGCAACGTGACATCAATTAGTCTAGCTTTAATTACAGACTTGGCTTGAACTTGAGTGTAGTGAGTCAAGCTTAGAACTGATAGACCATTCTGTGTCAGCCACCAAGTAATGGATTTGTGCCAATTATATTCTACAAATAAATTTGACTCCGCTTGCAAATAAATACTTGGGAGACGTCCTCTGTTCATATCATGGAGCCTCAGCCAGAACCCCACCATCTGAAGTTTTACTCTGGTACCTACTGTGGCTAAGCCGGTTTCTGATCTCTAGAGCATAGAGGGAGTTCCTCGCGGGACTCCTAAGATAACTTGAAGCATTTTATTTTGAACTGCTTCTAACTGATCAACTTATGCTGTGCCCCAAATCTCAGCGCCATATAGCATCTGAGGAAGCAACTTTTCTTGGATCAGTTTTAATATAGGAGTTATTCTTTTTCCGCCCTGAGGTTTCCAGAATTTCAGTAGACCGTTTGCCGTCTGAGTTGCCCTTAATTTGAAACTATCCAGGTGTATACTCCAACTGCCAGTTCGTACAAACCATTATCCTAAATATTTATACTTGGAGAATTGTTCCAATAGACCTGTGCTCAGTCTCCATGTATACTTTTTTGTCTTCCTTGAAAAAACAATGATCTTAGTCTTATCCTGATTGATTTTAAGATGATTGTCCTTACAGTATAAAGTCAGCCTCATCAGCTGCCGGTTCATACAAACTCTGGTGGTAGCAAGCAGGACCATGTCATCCGCATATAGTAAAATTGGCACCGGACACCCCCCTACATTAGGGGGATGTCCGTCACTATATTTCAGACTGCTGACTATGGGTGTCTTCAGACGTTATGAGATCACGGTGAACCACGGTGAATACCCACCTGTGGTCACCGTGTCTCGAACGTCTGTTTGGAGGCCGCCAGATGTTCGGCCCGACGCGGCGACCGCAATGGCCCCGCCGCCCGCCCGTCTCCTCGGAGGGCGGGCGGCGGGGTGCGTGGAGGGGGCGGGGCCGTGTGGCTGTACGTTGCGCCGTGCGGCCCCGCCCCCTCCCAGTTTCCCCACCGGGATCCCCCCCGGCACGTCTGATATGGCGTGACGGGGTGACCCCGGTGGGGAATGAAGCCGGTGGTTTCGGTACGGGGCCAAAGGGCCCCGTAACATCTCAAATCACCCATAGTCATTAATAAAGAGATTGAATGTAGCCAAAATACCAAAATAAATAGCAGAACCAAAAAACCTACCCAAAATAAATGGACATCTGATGAAGGATAAATGAATATTGGTTATTAACTCAAACCACTATTTTCAGTTTGGGTAGGGTCATTTTGACGGGATAATCCATGGGTGGGGGGTATTACTTGTTTTGGCTCCAGTTTTGGTAAATGAGGCAAGTTTCAAATAGTATTTTGTATCTGCTTCATTTCCAACAAAACAAATAGCTTAAAATAATCAAATTCAATATGGGTATTCATTTCAACACTTTGAAGGACCAAGTTTCCAACCCCAAAAGCCATTTATCAAAGTCTTCATATGGCTGAGGGCCAAAAGACGCATGCACACGCACCCAGGCTGAGTCTCACCCCTTCCCTTTTCTTCTGCTGTCGGATCTCCCGCTTTGTGTGGGAGCCAGTGCTTTGCAATCCCGGCTGCTGAGATTCTGAAGATCAGCTGTGATTCAGCTGTTGAGACTCGTGTCCCACTTCATTGCACCCAAGACCATTAAGGCACATCAAGCTGCACTTGAACTGCCCAAGACCTGCATGTGGCTTCCAAGCCACAGCTGACCCTCTCCTGTACTGTAGTTAGCTCTTCTCTGAAACTCTTGATTCAGACAACCCATGCAATCTCGAATGGAGTAAAATGGTTATGAACAAGAACACCTTGTCAACCATGGGAGAACATTTCTCCCAGTTTAAGCACTCTATTTTTGATTTCTCAATCCTTGTCCTGAAAGGGAACCTGCATCATAACTTTCAATTTTTAGTCCCCAGGCCTGTCTTTTTTAAACTCTGTTGGACAACACTAATAACAAGGGCACAGACATCCACCCATTTAAATCAATGGATAAGCTTCCTAATGGTGAAGGGTTATCGTGTATATAATTCACTTCACCATTATCTAATGGTGAAGGAATATCGTATATATAGAACTGTTTGCTTCATGACTTGCTACAGTTTCTGCCCAAGGACCTACCCTCAGCATTTGTAATGTGCAGCCTGGTGGCCAAACCCAGCCTTCTCTGTATCCCCACTCCCACAATGCAGTCCTTCACACACCTCTCACTGAGTCCCCAAAGCTCCCATACTAAAAACTCTCAGCCACATGGACTTTGGTTGGGTTCCCAGTCAGGAATAGTGCAAGGACTCATCTCAACAAATCTAGTTACATGAGCCATGTTACATGGTGATTTTTGCGACCATTTCTTTCCCCAGGTTCCTTTCTATTTTCACTTATTGCTGCCAATTTAATTTCTAAATCAAACTTCTTGCAACTGGAAAACTGCAGAGAGCACAGGACCCTTCCCTATGTGGGAGGAAATAACTAAGGCTTTTACCGTACCATCTACTGCCGAACTTACACCCACTAATGGATGACTTAATAGGTGCTTAACTAACATTCAACAGAGCAATAACAGGTAAGAAAAATGTTGTATACTTCCCCTCATACAAGTTTTTCAACAACCACTGCTTAAGATTATTATTACAAGCCCTTTCTGCTTCACTTGCAATTTAGTCTTATGCTCCACTTATGACAGAAAAGAATTGACTGTTGTTTGCAGTTCTTAGTGGGGTCCTATATCATTAATTTCCCAGCTTCTTATACTTACAGGGACTGGTCTAGGATGGCAATTGCTTTTGTACTAAAACCATCACTTGGTTATTTATGATATCTAGAGTACCCATTCTTGTTTTATGTACGCTAAGGAATTTACATTATTACTGTCATTTATGAATTTACTCTACTTACGCATAAGAGAGGAATAACTCACTTACCTAGTTGGCATATTTCCAGTAAATTTTTCTCTGTATACCACACCATTTCCCTTTAATTAAATTGCTCCATAAGTTGTGTTAGCTCATGCTACTGTATGAAAAATCACATTTTGCTCCCTGATGTGGCTTTTTACTTACTATGTTGGAATTAAGGATGATGCAAGCTAGTTTGAAGCAATAGAACCCACTCTCCAGCACTATTTTCCAGCTATTGCCCACCTTTAGAATTAACGTTTCACCATTTTAAAAGTTGGCTGAAGCTTACAGGTCATTTCCTTACATTGGGTGTAAACAGATGGACGTGGAGGCTACCTGCCCCAGAGCTACTCCAGAGGTGCACTCCCACATCTTCCTGCTCCCAGCCCCACCTGGCTACACTTTAGATAGTCCTGGCAAGTTCCCCTGGCCACAGTCTGCCCACACGGCATCCCCACCCACCCACACCATAGAGTTGTGGGTAGGGATGGGCAAACGCAGTTCGGAAGTTTGGAGTTTGGACTGAACTCGACTAGTTCAGGTGACCGAATAGAACTTCAGAACCAAACCGAATTTTTGAATCGAACCGAATTTCCAAACTCGGCTCTGTTCGCCCATCCCTAAAAGATAATATTCCATTTAGTTCAATGGGGTTTGAATTTCCAAACTTTGTTCGGAAGTTCGGAGTTCGGACCAAATTTGAATAGTTCGGTCAACCGAACCAAACTTCTGAACCGAACCGAATTTCCGAACTGAACCAAACCGAACCGAATTTCCAAACTTGGTTCTGTTCGCCCATCCCTAGTTGTGGGCAGAATTCCTGACACTCTAGACTGGTGCCTGAAAATCTATGCTGTTGCCATGGCAACAGCTGGTTAGGAGTTGAGCTGCAGCATTGGTTGGCTAAGCAGACGAACAGCAGCTCCACTCCAGGCTGATGTCCCAGGTTTGGCCAGCCCACTCCACTGGCGATGCTCTGGGATGTTTTAGAGCACCACAAGTAGGGCTTCCCTTGAGCAAGCTCAACCTGCTCTGCTCCCACATCTGGTGGGCCACCTTCAAACAGCTGCTGTCCACCTGTTTACACTAGGGGTGGGACCCCGGGCCCATTACCGGTTACCGGATTTACCGGTTACCGGTTTCACGAAAATCGGATTCCCGGATTAAATCCGGTATACCGGTACCGGATTTAATCCATTGGTTTCAATGGGGCGCTGTGTCCCCATTGAAAGCAATGGAATAAATTCCTCCCCCTCCCCCTCCCAGGCTGCGCGGGTGGAAGGGGGGACACCCCCCACCCACCCTGCCCAGCCTGGCTTTTTGTTGTAAAAAAGAACAGAGTGAGACCCCGAGGCGAGCCCCCCCCAGCACCAGCGGCGGCGGCGTCCCCGCAGCCGCGGGTAAGTATGACCCGATCCCTGGGGGGG
>QEPC01008520.1:3973309-3994332 GCA_003113815.1 Sphenodon punctatus | reverse complement strand
CCTGGGCCCCGGGGTACCGTGTGCGTGTGTCTCGTGTTTGAGGGGCCTTCCCCGGTTGGGAAGCGGCTGAGCCTAGATCCCTGTGATGAGCTTGGTAGGGAGCACCTGAGTGCCTCCAAACTACCGCATAAGACCCTGAGGGAACCTTTTCTAGCAGCACCGCTTCCTGCCCTAAGAGGGGAACGCTCTACCAGGGCCCGGGAAGGTTCCCTTCCCTCCCCTTTCTTCACCTACCCCCGTGGGACCGTGGGCTGTACCCACCGGCCCCACACGCACACGGGAGGGGGACGTGCATTCTTTTCAAGCCACAAACTGACCGGGAGTCTGATCAAGGTAGATCATTCATGGCTTGAAAAGAATGTGCGTCCCCCTCCCGTGCGCGTGACTCGCGGCAGCGTCTCGTCTGATCCCGTCTCGCGGGATTTTGGAAGCCACGAGCGAGCACACCACGCGTGCGTCTAAAAGCGGCCTTAGTAAGTCAGGCCTTCCCTGTTTGAATATGCTTCTGAGACTGCTGTGTGTTCCGAGCATTTTCTGTCCTGACCCAACTTCTGCCTAGACTCCAGTCTTGAGCCCATCCACATCCAATACAGTGGGTTTTTAAACACTATCTTGCAAAGCACCTCAGGAATGTCAGTCATCTGTTTCAGCACAGAACTCTGTCTGACCTATGGGGAAGGACAGTTAAATTCAATTTCACTCTTTTCACCTGATGCAAATTGATGGCCACTATGTGATTTTTATGAGGAAATTGAGATTAAACTAAGTAGAAAAACTATTATCACAAATATATTTTCAATTTAATGCTATCAGAATTAAAGGTGAACGTGTGCTGGGTAAAGTATTCATAGGTTTTATTCATATTTTCCAGTAGAACTTCAGCTACCCAAACACTTCATATATGCCCATATCTAATTTCTTTGTTGTTCTGTTCCAGTTTTTTAGTTCAGATGTTTTGATCTTTTCAGTATTTCAGTTGTATGATTTGGTGCAATTGTACATGCACAATAGTGCAGATATTAACAAAATGATGTAACAGAAATAACCTAACCAAAAAAATGAAATACAAGATCTGATGGAGTGTAAACAGGTATTAGCTATTACTCAAACCACTATTTTTGGTTCAGGTAGTGCAGATTTGTTGGATTTACCCATTTTGTCAGTTACCTGTTTCAACTCTAATCAAAATGAGTACCAATTATAAATTTGCTTTTTTTTTTTTCTCTCCAAACTGAAATAAATTAAACCATCTGTAATGGCAGGTTTGTCTGGTAAATGTATGTAGTAGCCTGTCTTCCATCCATGCCACATGTTAGACTGTGCAGAAAAAAAAAACCTTTAGGACTGGCCTCCCCTGTTCCCTAGGAGATAATATCCCCATTGCTGCCTCATGCCCGGCAAAGGTCCTGTTGAAGTCCTGTTCTGTGTGAATTCATTGTGAGTGGCGGACAATTAGATCTGATCAATGGACTGAGATGCAGCAATAGCTATTCAAAATGAGACATGAGCAACACAGACCCTATTAAAATGCCTACAGTAATATTGCTGGCTTTGAAGCGGTGATAAAAGCCTTAAGTCAAATACACTGGACTATGAAATGCCTGCTTGATTTCTACTTTAATTTCTTTAGGAACGCAGGGCAGCGGTAAAATGTCAGCATTTGCATTGCTACATTCCCTCTCCCCACCCTGTACAAGGTAATTGAGTAGCTCTAGGTGAAAGGTGTGTCATTATTAAAACAATCTTACTAGTAACCAGGCACATAAACACTGAAAGGGGTGTCGTTTTACTGAGGCTTTTCACAGCAGGGGCCTCATGACTGACCAAGGCCTACCAGGAGTCAATCAGACCTCTTGGGCCTGGGCCAAGCGATCTGTCTGCCCGAGTTCCTTGGGAGGCCACAACTTCCTGTTTTTGGGCCCCCCTACAGGGAGTTGTGACAGCACAACACTCCAGAAAAAGGTGACACCATTGCCAAAAGGAAGCAAGAGAATGCTTTCACCCTACCCCCTTTACGACGTGGCCTTTACAGAGCATTGTGCTTAGAACTGAAACAGGAATCTGCAAAAATTGGTAACCTTGTCAAAATTACAGTACCCAACCTGGTAATACTGTGTACTACAGGCTACCCAAAGTGCCAGTTTACCATTTTTCTTCCTGATTTCTAGTACCATTTTTCCAACTTCTCTTCCTGAGTTTTCCGAGTTCGGTAAAATAGTAACTTATAATGGTAATACCTGGTATTGTCAGGTAATCAGGTGCCTGACTCAATATTCAGGTACCGATCAGGAACCCAAAAGACTGCCCAAAATTGCACGTATTACCCGCGGGTTGCAAACGAGCTACCTGTTTCAACACTAATTGTAATGCCATGGTGCTCTGTAAGAGATGGAGCCACGTCCAAAAAGGGATGGGATGGAACTCAGCACCATATGTTTCTGAGATAGTTGTGCCCCTGACAGAGAGCTGTGGCACACAGTGTTCTCTGTACGGGGTAGGCTCACATCAGCCCCAGGCTCAAGTCAGACCCTGGAAGAGGCCAGTTGCTTCAGGGTAGGAATGGGCGAACGCGGTTCGGATATTCAGAGTTCGGACTGAACTCGGTTTGTTCAGACGTCCAAACCGAACGTCTGAACCGAACTCTTGAATGACCGAACAGTTTGGTCGTGTTCGGATGAGTTCAGAGGCAGGAAAAATGTCTTTCCAGGGCCGAAAAACTAGGTTTCGGATTCGACTTCGGTTTGGTTTCGATTTCGCTATTTTTGAATGTTTGGCCAAGTTCAGCTGAACCGAAGCATCGAACCCAAACTTGGGTTTTGAACTGAATGACCTAACATCCAAACATCCGAACCAAGTTCTGTTTGCCCAACCCTACTTCAGGGTCAGGTTGGGCCTAATGTGATTGGCTCAACCCCCACTCAGGACAGAATTCCTGGCCCATACATTTTTCTGTTTCTAAGGACACAGAATGTGAGATGGATGGCCAACCTAATAAAATGCTATGGCCAAGATACTCTCATAGAACAGACACACTTCAGGGGTGTAGCTAATAGGGATGGGAACTTCAGATTCGGCTAGAACTGAATCAACCCAAAAATGGCCAATTCAGTTCTCCTGAAATTTCAGTTCTTGATTTGGTTTTCGGTGATTGAGGTTTTTTTGCATTGTTTTCCCCCCCAGGTTCTTTTCAATGCAAAAAACTGGGGGGGGGGGGTGTGAAAAAAATTCAATGCCAAAAAACCAAATACAATACCAAATTGAAAACCAAAATTCCTGGAGCACTGAATCTAAAAAAAGTGATTCTGAGATTTTCCCCCGAGTCCCATCCCTAGTAGCTACCAAGGAGCAAGGGACTCAGCTGAGCCCAGGCCCTGGACTTTTGGAGGCTGCTTTGCAAATGCCCAGCACACCGATAGGAAATTTTTCCATTGACCACTTGCAAAGATCCCCATCAAGGAGTGGGTGAGGAATGGGTGCTGACTCCACCCCAACCACTCTTAAAATTTCCTTCCTGGTGGGGTTGCTGCCACTCTGGGGAGACCCTGTGGAAGCTGGGATGGTGTCACCTTCATGAATAAGCCCTGATGCCAGAAACCCCACCCCCATCCTATCCCCCACCCTGGAGGCCCCACGCCCTTGCCATTAACAAAGCCCATACTTTGGATAGGAACCCGGGCCCACCACATGGGAGATGGGCGAAGGTGCATGGAGATGGGTGGAGGCAGCCACCACCACTTTTAAATGGGTGGTACCACACATGTCCACTGGGTGGACTTGTGTGATACCATCTAATCTAAAAACAGCCTTAGGCTGAGCTGACTGTGGGTGCTTAGGCGCTTGACTTTTAGACAAGCACCTCCCTACCTATCACCCACCAGTCACCCACCCATCATGCATGTTGCGGGGCTGCATAGGGGAGGCGCATGTCTAAAAACACACTTCATGTGGCAGGGAGTCACTACGGTTGTATCCACTGATAAAACATAAGTGGACATTTAGATTTTTTAGCTAAGATCCCACAAAACCTAGATCCACCACTGGGTATCACCCAAGTTAGCAATTTGTGTGGGAACACCTACCACAATAACTGCTAGCCTGCATAATCCCTGGAGGGTCATGCTGCCTGCCATCGCAGACTTATCCATCAAAGCCATTCCTCAGTGCCCCAGTTATGTGACTTCTACTTTGTTTGAGGAAAAACAAGAAGCTTTTCTGTAAATAATAATCTGGGAAACTGAAACAGGAAGGCTTTCATCTGCGTGGGCTGGCTGTAGCAAAATGGCTTACATCTTCCTAGTATTTAAAAAACCTCAGCACTACCATTTTATTCTTTCATTATCCCTAAGGCCCCAGGTGCACACTTGCTTCATAGACAATTTTAAAATTAAAAATCAGTGGAGACTGGATCTATGACATGCCGGTGGGTTTCATCTAAAATCAAAGTTTGGAGACTATGATTTTCTTTTTCTTTGAAAAAAATGTCATTTAGAAATGATCAGTTACTTTCTGTTGAAGAACTGCCTAGGTTAGTTCAGTGAGCTAAAGCAAATCCCCACTCCAGATTCTCAGGAGTGAGAATTTTAGATGAAATTCCAGCAAACATGCAAATTAGAATAAACTCCGCAGGAACTAAGCTTCTAAAAGCTACTTCAATTTTCAATATTGATTTCTAAGTCAAAATACTAATTGTCAGTGCTTTTATTTGTATCTCATAATCTTGCAAATCAATCACACACTTTTCCTTAAAGCAAAAGCACATTAAAAAGACACTATTTTTTTGTGTGAACTTCACAAGGAAAGACCTTCTGAATGCAAGAAGTTCCTTTGCAAAACAATGCACACGTAGCTAAATAATGACAAAACTAAACCCAAGGAAGTTAGAGGAGAGACTGAACTAATGCATTGCTATGATTAAGATTTTAAATAACCCAAATCCATAATGTGAACTGTGGTCATTCCCTGTTATGACCAGCAGGAGGCAGAGAAAACAAACTGGCCCCGGGTATAAAGGGAACGACCGCTGCCCCAGAAGCAACCACCTCAGTCACTTTGTGCACCAGTATGGATTCATTTTACTAAGAACTATTAGGTGAAGTTTCCTTAAAAGCAGTGAAGCACTTATTGTTGGGCTGGATTCAGTGGGAGCATAGTTAGACCAAGACTGGGAGCTTAAACTAATGCTTTCCTTTCCAAGCATAACGGCTTGAGTGACCCCATTTTGAGATGTATCATTCAGTGATGTAAGGTCTTAGTCATGGTCAGACAGCAGGACTGGGGTGGGCCCAGGTTGAGCCCAAGTAGGATTGCATCCAGACAGACATGTGCAGGAGCAGGCAACAGAATCAAAGGCCAAGTAGTTGAAACAGAAGAGTAGTTCCCTGTGCAAAGCTCAAAGGAAGCCAGTGGTTGGATACTGGAAAAGTTAGTCCAGAAAGGAACTGGCCCAACTGGTGGTGGTAGGCCAGGCTAAAGGACGATTTGGGCACAAGATCCCATCTTGAACCCACACCCCCAGGGCTTCTGGAATAGTGGGGAGCCCTCCTCAGCCACTATCTCAGCCTATCTCAAGCTCAACCACTCCCCACAACAGACCCCCATGCCCTGCTCTGCCCTAGCCACATCCCACCTCCTGTCCATCTCCCCCACCCCATCTTTGTATTTGGCCAGGCATTTGGCAGGCAGGGGTAGAGTTTGGGGAGGGTTGGGATAGGGGTTTCTAACTGGTTTTTTTGTGGTGGGGGTGGGTGGGTTATGCTTCTATGATTTTATGTGTTGCAACTAGGGCAGAAACTCACCTGGAATTCTCAAAAATCTCAGCGAGAACTTCTCACCAAGATTTTCGAAAATGAGACCAGGTCAAAAATTAGCTTACTTTCGACCTGTTGTTGTGAGATTCTTGCACGGCTGAAAACCAGCTCTGTGCATGCACAAAATGGATACCACAGTCATTCTGTGCATGCGTGGACCATGGCGACCATTTTGCTCATTCACACAGCCTTTTGGGGGTTTCAAGAATCTCACGAGATTCTCGAAAAACCTAAAAAAAAAGTTCTGTGCATACACAAAATGGCCACTGGGGGTTGCAAATGTGCAGAATGGCCATGGTGGCCATTTTGTGCTTGCGAGAATCTTGCACGCACTCACGAGAATGGAAATCCATTCTCATTTCATCCATTCTCATTGCAACCCACTCTGATAGAGCAGGATAACACATTTAAATAAATAAATATTGTTGAAACAAAATAACCAAAATAACAGACCCAAATTAACCTAAATGAACAAAGTAACCAAACCAGAATACCCCCCCAAAAAACCATATGTGAATATCCATTTCATCACAATTACTGTTTGGATATTCAGAGGGCTATCTGAAAATGCAGATAATGGTTTTTTTAAATATCAAATCGGCTACATGTTCCATCTCTAAAATTACCTCCCAAGCAATAAAATAAATCTTTTCAGTCGAGAAAACATCCCCACACCATGTTCTCTTACTAGGTGTGGCAGAGTTTGGGAACAGTAGCCCCAAGCTCTGTATACTCCACTGATATCGATTAAATTAGTGTAAAACTGGCATAAGAGACACCAGAATCTCATGATATTTGTGCATTTGTATTTTAAATAGTAATCCCCTTTTTTGCATTTAGCATTAATTTATTTGAAAATGACAAAAGAGTACGGATGAAGTCCTAATCCCACTGAAGTCAGTGGGACTTTTGCCATTGACCGATGACTGTAATGGCACTCTAAGGGTTTGTTCTCCAAAGCAAGAGTAGTAACTTAATTACCCCTATTTGTTCCCATGCCCATAACCAAAAAGAACCAGTGGTTTGATAGCTCTTCCCTTCCGCTGATCCCCCTCCTTGGGAGCCTTTGAGGAACTGTTAGCAGGGGGAACTGGAATTACAAGCAGTTGGTGGGGAAGAGGCTGTGATGGATACCCAAAGGACAGCAGAGGACTCAGGGAAGAGATAATTGTCTCCTTCTGGTATAGATGAGCAAGAGTAGGAGTAGGCGTCTCCTTGAGTCCTTCCCCTCTTTAACTCCTTTTCTTTACAGAGGTAAGTTCCTCCTTTTTTATTCTCACTTTAACTCTCCTATTCATGGGAACAAAGAGGTGTTTAATGCCATTTTTGCACGGACAACCTCCCTCCCCCCCTCCCGTGTGTGCTGGTGGGTGTATGGTGCGGGGGGGGGGCACAAACCCATCTCTACCCACCTCCACCCATCACCCACCCATGGAGCCATAAAAAAAACGGAGGAGGCTCCATGGGTGGAGATGGGTGTGTGCCCACCTAACGTGGGCCTAACATGAGTTTGGAAGTATTTGCCTCCCAAAAGGTGCTCATAAGAACAAATTTAATGTGGAGTACTTCCCTTGTTTCCACTACTAGCTGGTCTGCAATGCACTAGAGGCAGCTAGAACTAACCAAAAGATTAATTTCAACAACCAGACTTCGGTGTCATCAGCTGGGAAAAGAAGCAGTAATTTTGGCTGTGTGCCTGTCCTTTTTTCAGATGATCAGTCATTTATAAAAAGTCTCACACCTGAGGCCTACCAACATATCAAAAATAAATAAATAAAATAAACAGACTAAATGAAAAGTGATGAAAGCATTAAGGAGATAAACACAGAAAATGTCACAGAGTTGTGGGAACTAATAACTCCCCTGTGGATTTCCTCAGAACCTTTCTAAGAGCCCTGTGCCGTTAACTAGAAAACGCCTGCGTTTTAATGCTGGAAAAGTACCAGACAAGAAACAATGAATGCACTGAATAAAACTAGGAACTTTGGCTTCTGGATATCATAGAAAACTAAAAAGACTGAGCCTGATATGCAGAAATCAGAAGTTAGTTTACAAGGTAATTGTCAGCTGTGAATGAGATGCAAAGATTCACAATATTTGGCGGGGGGGTAGGAGAGTAACTGCTGAAGTCAATGGTGAGTCTGCCTGCAAGTGTGTTTAGGACTGCTGCCAAAAAGATTAAAGGCTTGTACACACAGCATTTTACTCCCACCCTCCTGAAAGAGCCAGCAGCCAGAGCAGACACAACAGCAGCACAAAGTCTCCATGCAAAATAGCATGAAGCAGTCTCTCTTAGTGGCTGGGACTTCTGGGGCCGGGGCCTCTGTGGCCTCCCTGTCTGTCATTGGTCAGGGGGTGCTGTGTGTCAGCACCCATAGGTGCTGTTAATTGACTAGCTTCCTCCATCGGAACCTTAAGCCTGGAGACCCAGCCCCACCTCCAACCCTTCCCCTGTGGTTTAGTGCACCTGCGTGGGGCGGGAAGCCTGCTCAACAATGCTAGCACATTAAAGCTATGCCCCTCCCCCATGTCCTCAGAAGCAGAAAGGCAACTGCAGCTGAAGCAATTAGAGCCACCGCTGCTGTGGGAGGGTGGAGTCACACAGCCCTGACAAAGAAACTACCCCCTGGCCCAGCCCCTCCCCCAAAGGGTCTTCTTGCTCCGGCCTAGCCACATCCACTTTGTCTCTGATATCCCAGCTGCCTAACCACTGTCTGAATCCATTGACTGACATCTGCTTTGCCTCCTCAGCCTCTGTTCTGTGTTCCCAGACCCTGCTTTGTTCTTGTCTAGGGATGTGTGAACGCGGTTCAGAAGGTCGGAGTTCGGACCGAATTCAGTCCATTCGGATGACCGAACCCAAACCCAAACCGACTGAACTGAACCCGATACCAAACTCTGAAACGACCGAACAATTCGGTTGGGTTCGGATCGCATTTGGATGGTTCGGGCAGGAGAAACATGACCAGTTGACCACTGCCTGACCCAAGGACTGGGAGGGGTGAAAGTTGAGGAGCAGACTTCCAGGCACCAGGGGTGGAGAGGCTTGGAGTAGCAACCAGCCTGCCCAATCACCATCCCTTTTGTCCTCAGATCACTGGCTTGGCAGGCTGCGATCGGCCACGAGCTAGGCTGCATGGAGCCAATGGGACTTGCGGCGAGGCGGGCACAGCAAGTAACAAAATTCATTGCCCTCCTCCCTTCCAACACCTTCTGAGCTAGTCACTGTTCCTGACAGTAGGTGTTTTCAGAAGGCTCCCTCTCCCAGCAGTTTGTTCTCTTCAATCCATTGCCATCCTCCTCCTATTTCACCCATCCAACCCATTTACCTCCATATTATCATTTATTTAGATTATATTAGATAGATTTAGGCGTTATTTTTATTTTTTTCCCCTCCCTGTGTTCTTCCTCCCCCCTCCATTGAATCCTTTCCCTCTCCTTCTATATATTCCATCCCTGATTCCCTTCCCCTCTTTTTGGATTTATTTAGATTAGGAGTATTAGATTGATTTAGGTTTCATTTCAGTTTTGTACCCCTCACTGTGTTCTTTGTTCCCCCTCCCATCCCTGTGTAATGATAGATAGATAGATAGATAGATAGATAGATAGATAGATAGATAGATAGTGTTAGTTCAGTTTTGATAGAGTGTTTGTAGGATTAGGCCTTTAGATATAATATTTCTTTATGAGTTAGTGTAGATATATTAGAGAAAAAAATTGAACTTATATATAAAAAAAAAAAAAATCTGTGTGTGCTGCTGTGCATTCTTGGCCTTGGAAGACAGGGAGAAGGGAAGGAGAGGCTGGTCTGCTGCCCGTAAGAAAGGCAATGTGGTACGCTGGAGAGGTGGCAGGGGTAGGGGCTGTGCCAGTGGAGTGGCAGCAGGCAGTAGCAGCAGCCCGAGCACATCACCATGCCCCCAAACTCTGCAGGCCTGCTTTAAGGCAGCAACAGGCTTCAGCAGCTCAGCGTTGCGTCCGGGCAGTGCCCTCCTCCACTGCCACGCACGGCACTGGAAGGCCTGCAGGACATGAGGCTGCATCTGTCTCTGCTGCTGGTGGTGCTGGAGCAGGTGCTGCTGCTGCCGATGTTCCTCCAGGGCCATCAATGTCCCCCATTGTCGAGACGATCTACAGCAGTCCAGAGCTGGTGGATCCCATCCCAGCTGCTAGAGGCAGGGCCCGATCCCTGGGCAATGGCAGTAGGGAAAGCAGCAGCAGCAGCAGTTACAGAGGGGGGCACAGGGAGAGTGCCAGCAGCATGGCAGGCAGTCAAGTCTCAGGGTCCCAGTACTCCCCTTCGCGGGACATCACAGTAATTGAGGACAGTGAGGCAGAACTTGATACTAGTGCCACAGAGAAGATGTCTGGATCTGAGGTGATGGCTGTTCCTCCTCTCAGAACTGTGTCATCCTCACCACCACAAAGTTCTGCCCCTCCCAGCAGCGCTGGCAGCAGTGCGTCACCCGGGGTGGGCCAGAAGGCAGGAGGGGGAAAAAAATCATCTGTATGGGAACATTTTAAGCTGGTGCGGGCAGATGATCCCAGGGAGGTGTAGGGCACTTTGGTGGAGGTGGTGCCCGGGCAGAGCTAAGAGAAGGAGTACGACAGCGCCTCAGCAGCCATGGAGACCTACCTGGAGGAGGAGCCCTGTATCTGCTGCCAGTGTCATCTACCTCGCCAGTCGCTTCGACCATGTGCAGCCCCTCCTCTCTTCGCTTCACTGGCTTCCCCTTCCTGAACGAATCCTGCACAAGCTCCTAGTCTTCACCTATAAAGCTCTTCACAACCTTGCTCCCCCCTACCTCTCTGCACTTATCGCCCTCCATACTCCAGCCCGTGCACTTCGCTCCTCCTCTGTCCCTTCTCTCACCCTTCCACGCCTTCCCTGCTCCCCTAAGCGCCTTCGTCCCTTCTCACTTGCTGCCCCCCATGCCTGGAACTCCCTCCCTGTCCACATCCGCCTTGCCCCCTCCCTTCATACCTTCAAATCTCTCCTTAAAACTCACCTCTTTCGCTCTGCTCTGTCTGACTCTTTATCCTGCTGAGCCACTATTCCTATACCTACGATCGGTTTACCCTTATCCTTGCAACATGGACCTGCCTGCTGTCATTCTCATCGTAACCAAGCCAAGTACGTGCACTTGAGACCTCGCATCTTCATGAATGTTAGACCCCTTGTCTCTCCCTCTGTTCCCCTTCCTAAGTCTCTCCCCCAGCTCCTGTCTCTCAGATTGTAAGCCCTAGGGACAGGGACCGTGTCTATTTTATTACTTTATAAAGTGCCAGGTACACTGCTTGCGCTATATAAATGTTTGTTAATAATAATAATAATAATAATAATAATAATAATAATAATCGATCCCAGCAGTGATCCCTCGGCCTAGTGGGCTGGCAAGGCCAATATGTGGCCGGCCCTGTTGAAAGTGGCCAAGAGTCTCTTGTCCTGCCCACCAACCAGTGTCCCCAGCGAGCGGGTGTTCTCCATGGTGGGGGACATTTGCTCTCTGCACCGTCTGAGACTGGGAGCCAGGTTGGTGAAGCAGTTGCTCTTCTTGAAGGTGAACCTTCCGCTGCTGGGATTCCCTGAGCTCCCCCTGGACAAGGACTGATGGTGCAGTGGCACACGCCAACCTATGCCAGGGGCAGTCTTGGGACAGGGCTCCTCCTCCTCAAACTGGGCTAGGGCTACTGCTGCTGTGCTGCTGAGGTGCTGTCCCTCCCTCCCAATGCCTGGCACCCATCCTCTCTCTCTCTCTCTCTCTCTCTCATATACTCGATGGCCTCGACCACTTTAGATGACTGACCTCATGATGCAGGGTGGCATTGGGAAACAAACTGTAAGCCTGCCAGCCAGCCTCTGGCTAGACAATCTCGGCCCGCCCTGCTCTCTCTCTCTCTCTGCACAGTCTTTGCCAGCCTATCTGAGTGCCCTGCCAAGGTCCCAGCTTACCTTCCCTACTGCGTCTCATGCCAAGGTGCCTGTCTGCCCGCCCAGGTTGCTGCCAAGCTCTACGCCTGTCCCAGCCCGCCTGCCCGCCTCTCATGCCATGCTGCCTGACTGCCCACCCAGGTTGCTGCCTAGCTCAAAGCCTGCCTCAATCCGCCTTCCTGCCTCTCATGCCAAGGTGCCTGTCTGCCTGCCCTGTCAACCCTGGGTGATGTGCCCCACTTGCCTGGTAATCCTGCTGCTGCTGTCTGCTGGTCCATGGGTGCTCTGCTCTGCCAAATCCAAATGTACCCACACAGTCCTTCTGCTGCCATATGCTGCTGTATGGGAGCTCTTCCCTGACAAATCCTACCATTCTGGCTCAGCTGCATGGGTGCAGCACACAGGCAAATCCTGGGTTATGGGGACGTCATTCCATGGCATCATGAAACAGCTACTCCGGTCCCGGGACCCACCATCAGGGGTCTGGGGCCTACGTTACTGTCACCGGGGAGGGGAGAGGAAACCCAGAGAACACCACTCACTCTTCCCAAACACCCGGTACTCTTGAAGGCAGCTCTCTCGGCTAGGCAACAAGGGGGGTGTATTATGCCCGTCAGGATAGTGTGTTGACCGTTACCTCTAATGAAAGAGAATAGGCCACTATCATCATTGGGTGCCTGGATTGCGAGAGGCCGCAGAGTACCCCCACAGACCTTATTCCACTCTCTCAGGGGGGAAAGGGATGGGGGCTTGGACAGGTGTGCAGGAAGGAATTGTGAGGGAAGGGCCTTACCCAGGCTTGCAGGGAAGGAGGTGGAACCATGCACACGCTGGTGCTCCCCAGGAAGGGCTAACCCTGGCAGGTGGAACGGGGAGGGGGACCGTTCATACGCCACTCACTCACCACACACTTCTTCACTCGCTCAGGAATCACGCAGGGGTAGTCAAGAGGGAGGGAAATCCACGCAGGCAGTGTCTTCAATATCAGCTCTAGTAATTCAACCTCAATGAAGGCAGGGACGCAAATGCAAGGGGGCCAGTCTCGAACAATCACCAGTGCTGCTCCCACCACAGCACTGGTGTTTTATGTGGAAAGCCCCACCCCCGTACGCGCCCGCAACCGCTCCAAGCGTCGTGGCAGCGTTGGGGGCGTGGCCCAGGGAAAGCCAGGGGCTAGGGGCGGAGCATCACCGCCAGACGTTGTGTGGGGCGTGGCCACTGATTTCCTAATGTCTATCGGCCCCGCCGCCGGGGCCACCGGCCCCGCCTCTCCCTGCCTTGCTCTCGCTTCCTGAAATCTTCGGGCGCGTCGGCCCACTGTCGCCCGGTGGCAGAGGCTGACAGTTACCAGCAGGGAGGGCTGTGCCACTGAATCCAGAAGCTGCCACTGTATCCCTAGGACCCACCCTCAGGGTTATGGGGACATCATTCCACAGCATCAAGAAACAGCAACTCCAGCCCCGGGACCCACCGTCAGGCATCTGGGACCTATGCTACTGGCAGGAAGGGCTGTGCCCAATATCTAGAAGCTGCCACTCTAGCCCCAGGCCAGGACCCACCCTCAGGGTTATTGTGCCCTGTCATTCTGCTCACGGGGTGCTGTGATTCCACCTTTTCTTTATGCAACCTGCTGTTCATGGCAAAAGAGAGAGGGAGAGAGAAAAATAAGAGAGATAAAGTCTTCCCACTGCTACAAGGAAAGACAGACACGATCCCACCCATGCTGTCACCTGCACTATATGGCCACTTTTGGCCAGAGATAGAGGGAGAGAGAGAGAGAGAGAGGCGCCTCACTAGAACGAGAGAGATGGGGGTGGAGGGGAAGAGGTAGGTGTATCCATCCAGCTCAAGCTGCCACCTGCCAGAACCAGGAAGAACTCCCATCTGTGCTCATGCACCCAATGCCCATTGCCCAGTGGCCACATCTAGCAGAAAACTTACCAGAATGAGATGGAATATAACACAAGGTATTACATGTGCCTGCCTGCCTGCGTGCATTCCTGTACCTGCTACCACCTATCACATGATTGAATGAGGTGTGCCCAACAATGCACTAATTCTAGGGGCATCATTCAACTCCCATAGGATTTAGGCTGTCATTCCACTGTACCTGAATCAGTCATGCCCTCCCGTCCCAGGAACCATCAACGAGATTCTGGGACCATCATTCCAGTCACTGTGGGCTGCATTCCATTCTCAGTCTACAAGCCCCCAAGAAAGCTAAAGTTTTGCATTCATGTTTGGAACTGGGCTGAGGGAAGGAAGAAGTAGAAGACTCATTTAGAATTCCAAAAAAAAAGGAAATACAATTGTGAATTTTTTCCTCCCTCATGTATGAAGAAGGGATATTGGAGATTTTAGCATTCTGTGATACTGACAAAGGCTACAGCACTGAAGAAGGGGGTCTCCCCAAAAACGCGTATGCGTGTGCTCCCCATGTGAGCCATGCCTTTTACCATTGTGGAAGCATTCCACTATTATTTCTTATGTGTGTAAGCTGTGTTTCTGTTATTGGAAATATTCCATCTTTATTGTCATTTACAAGTATTTTCTTTCATTGTGGAAAAAAATTGTGTATGTATAATTGTATACTTATTATTTATTATTTTTGATGTGTATTTTTCAATATTATTGTATCAATGGATCCATAACATTGGGTTTTTTTAAAAAAATTATGGAATATTGATTAAAGAATTCATGCTTGTTAGCTATAGTGGCTGTCTTATATTGTAAAACAGAGAGACAGAATTAAGTCTCTGTGTACTCTGGCCCCTTTGGGTCTATGTTTATGTAGGCTGAATTCCATTCCACTACATCCAGAAGCCCAGTGCCCGCACGCCAACCTGCCCCCACCCCCGACCAGCCTACTCCTCTGCACCCACCTGCGTATGTCTGCTAAAGCTGCTGGAAAAAAAGCCCCTCCGATCACCAGCTCTCGCCACCTGCTGCCCACTGCCAAGGAGTCTGTCTCTCTTTCTCTCTGGCACACCCACACAGACACAAGCCCTGCCCCTCCTGGGGGGCTGTCTGCAAGTTGAGACCCTGCTGCTACCTGGCACATCTTTGGGTTAATACCTTAACTACGCTACATATGGTGCCAGGTGCTGCTGGTAGGGGTCGACAAGCTGTATGAAATTCTGCCACCTGCCAGCCAGAACTTCAGCACAGAGGGATAAAAGATTGGGAGGTCAAACAAAGCTCGTAACAATAACAACAAATATAACTTTTATTAACAAAACAACAACAACAACATTCTAAAACAAAACCAAACATTTTAAACTACAAAGGAAACTTATCTCTACTCAGTCTTTGGGCCTACCCCCCGGAACTTGGGGGAAAGGCAGATGGGATGCATGGGAGCTAGGGGCAGGGGGCATCACACCCACTGTCATTTGGTAGTCATCTTGGATGGCATATTCAATGGTCCCTGCCATGGCTGCCTGCCACTTGGAGACTGACTGGCAGAAGAGTTCCAGGTCGACCATCTCGGTGGAGACGTACTTGGAGACATACTGTGAGTACACCTCCACCTTCTTTTCGCGTACCTCAACCACCTGGAGCCATTCCGCTAGTCGGTTCTCCATGGTGACTGCTTGCTGCTGTAGGCCAGCCACAAAGTCCAAGGTGGGCCTCTCCACCTTGGCTTGAAAGGCCCTTGCCACTGCAGACTCCTGGGGCCCAGGTAGCTTGAGGACGGGGAAGGGTTTACATCAGAGCTGGAGGAGGGGGAAGGGCTTACATGGCATCTCTTTCACATTGCCTTCCCCCCCTTCTTCTGACACTGATGCTCCAGCTCCATGGCCACGCCAGAGTTCTGCAGCCTAAGCCTAGTCACCTTCTGGCCGTGGAGCTTCTCAATATGGGTGATTAGCCCCAATGTGGTCCCCTTTCTGGCCCTCTTAAATTTTTTGTTGCAGATCTAAAGAACATAAAAAGATAGGAACATAAGAAGTGCCATACTGTGTCAGACCAATGGTCTGTCACGCCCTGCCTGGCGCCTGCATTCTGTCTCCACAAGTGGGTGGGTGGCCAATCTCTCTCTTCAGGGGACTTCCTAACAGGTCATAGGGCAATCCATTCCCTGTTCTTCCAGCCCCCATGCCTTACCGTGCAGACCACGTATTTGTCACCCTTCTCATACCACTGCCAGACATCGGACCTTGTCCGCCCACTTTCTGAGGGTGGCACTGGAAACCTCCGCCTCGGTGTCATGCACGCACTGGCACCAGTGCCAGCATCTGATTCCTCCTTGCCCTCTCTGAAACAGGAACACATAAACAACACCTAAGAAATATCATGCATTTATGATGATGCCTTTAGTCCTCCCTCCTTGGGGTGCTAGGGATGGCAATGGGAGACAATGACCCTGGCTGGCATGTGAAAATCCAAAAGACCCTGGTTGGCACGTGCAAATCCTGCCCTCCTTGGGGCGCTAGAGATAGCAACTAGAAAGACCCTTGCTGGCACATGCAAATCCTGCCCTCCTTGGGGTGCTAGTAGCAATGGCAACTGGAAATACTCTTGCTGGCATGTGCAAATCCTGCCCTCCTTGGGTCACTATGGATGGCAACAGGAAAGACCCTGGCTGGCACATGCAAATCCTGCCCTTATTTGGGGGGGTGTAGGGATGGCAACTGGAGAGTTTAGACCCTTGCTAGCCTGGCACATGTTTGGGTGGGGGTGCTAGTGCTCGTACCTGACTGCTGGAAGAGCCCCCTACACTACAGTACCCTCTCTCTCTGTCGCAGACATCTGCTGCCACCCACTGATGTCCACTGTTTGTGTCTGACTGCCAGTGCCCACCACCCACACACCCACCCGCACGCCAGTGAGCTTGCTCTAAAGGATATTTATTCTTCTTCTTGTCCTCAAAGTAAAAAAAAGTTTACAAACCTGGCAGGAGTGGCAGCACCTCCTGTGCCCGCCGGTTCTTGCTCCTCCTCCTCCACCACCCAAGGTCCAGCAGCGACAGGAACCTCTTCCTCCTCCACCACCACCAGCTCTGGGACCGCCACCTTGGCCTTCTCCCAGGCCCGATACTTAATCTGCACCCTCCTCATTTTTTTTTTTTTTTCAAAAAAACACTCACACAGCCAAACAGCAAACAGTCACCTACACCAACTCACCAACCAGCCAAACCAACACAGTCAAACCAACACACAACACAGCCAAAACACACCAAAACAGAACCAAACACCCAGCCAGCCAGCCAGCCACACACACACACACACACACACACACACTCCCCACATAAGCTCTTCATGCACTCAAATTTCTGGTTTCTGGATTCTGACGCAATCACGGGACCACACGATAGCTAGATCAAAACCAAAACCGATCGCTGAATGGCAGAACCGAACGCCACCAAACCCGAACTCGGTGACCAAACCGAACGACTGAACTTCCAAGCCATGATCAGTTCGCACATCCCTATTCTTGTCTGGCTTTCCACTACTTGAACCCCTGAGTCTGCCCATGCCACTTACCTAGGCCCCTTACAATATGGTGTACTGTTGAAAGAACTATTGGTTTCATGTTTGGGATTGTACATGCCTTTTGTTGGATGCAGTGAAGGGAAAAGCCAGTATGAGCATGATGTAGCAGGGCAGCAGCCAGCAACTGGGGTCTGCTAAGACTCGTCATACCACGTGAGCTGGTTACAGCAAGATACAAATCTCAGTAATACAGAATGAATCTGGTTGTGTTAGTATCTAATTTCAAGGCAGGATTTTAATCCACTAGCTCAGTCAGGCTACATGATGAAGCTTTTAATTGCTCTGTCACCCAGAAGATCCTAATCATTTCTTTTCCCTCCAGCACTACACTCAAGATGGCTTTATTGTGAGATTTGACTGAATCCACCCCTTTGTAATTCCAACCAGGTAGGCAGAGTTACTTGAAGGAAGAGTTTGACACAACCCAATTTCACTTATTTTGATGGAGTTATGCCAAGCTGGATTTGGCTTGCTGACACAAAATTAGTCTAGCTATTTCAAAGTTATTCCCAGCTGGGGAAAAAAGAATTAATTTTCAGTCATGATTCACACGCTACCTGTCTCAGTGCCACGTGCTAGTTTAACCTTTCTGAAGAGAGGCTGGGGGTTGATTGTTTCACATTAGATATGAAAATTCATGCAGAATCCCAGGGCTGATCCCTGCAGGACTTCACACATAGGGTGGAAACAGAACACCGGGTTGGGACAGGAAGTTGCAGTGTAAGCAGTCCAGACTGGGTTGGGCTACTCAACAAATATTTCCACAGCCAGGCCATTTGGGAGGGCAGGGAGATGCATGAACATGTGGGCAGCCAGCCCCATACTGCACCTAGCACCTCACCCCCATCATGACAGTCAGCCATGGTGGTCAATAACAACTGCCATGGTGACCAGGCCAGGTCACAGCGAGCCACACCACATGCGATAGCCTGCTATGGCCTGCTTTGGCCCAGTCAGACAGACCCTTACCCCAGCTGTGACTCAGAGATGTTCTGGGGTCACAGGCTGGGCTAGTCACCAATGAGGCCTGGGGAAATCCCAGGCCAATATCTGACATCATCTGCACAAATGTGCAGGTGAAGTCCACACCAAAGCGTGGCAAAATGGGCCAAAGAACCCACCATCACATCTGTTTTTTTTACCCTCAGACTATCTCCTTCCCAAATTTTGTACCACTGTAGTCAGCCCTTGGTCACTAGGAGAGAAATCATGTTGCCTTGCAACACTTGCTGATATAATGGGAGCATGAAAAACATCTGTCTTCAAGTACATTAGTGTCAGGGCCCATTGTCTAGGGTGTGGGCTGACTCAAAGAACAGTCCAGAATGGGGAGGCAGGACTGGGGTACAAGGGTCAGAAATAAAGCAAAGGAACAAGGTATGGAAACATAGAGACACAAGAACCAAGTTTGAGACAAAGGGATGCGAGGGGTGAGTCAGATGATCCAACCCCAGCATCCTGTGGCTGCAGACCTGCCTTATGTATCACAGTCAACCAAACAGGAAGCTGGGAGGTGTGGCAAGGGCTGGGACAAGGAAGATCAACAGGGCCAGGGCTGGGCTGAGCCATGGAGCTTTGGAACCAAGCACTATCTCTGAACTCCCAAGCTGCCGGTTTGAGGCTGGAACCTGACAATGAGGTTTGTATGGGTACACTATGGGTAATTCCAAACGTTACGAGACCACGGTCAATCACAGTGAATCCCCTTTGGTGACCAAAAGTCCCGTAACATCTGTAGTGAGTTCTGCCAGATGTTCACCATGGTGAACCTCTGGTGGGAATTACAATGACCATGATACTGGATCTCCGGCCACCCGGAGGTCCAGAATCGTGATTAGCTGGACCACAATCCAGGATCGGCGGAAAGTAACGTCTGTTACCTTCCGCCAGCCCAGATCATGGTCCAGACCGTGATGCGGGATTGGGCGCAGCGGCCAGATTGGCCACTGCGCTCACCCATCTCCCGGATGGAGGGTGGCTGGGGGAGCACGGGGGGGGGAGCAGGGCTGTGCGGCCATACGGCGTGTTGCACCACACTGTGCCATGCAGCCACGCCCCCTCCCAGATCCCCTGTAGAATCAGCCGGCAAGTCTAATGGACGGCCGAACTGATTCCTGTCCGGGATCCAAAATGGATCCCGGACCGTGGTTCAGCGTGGTGGGCCGAACGGCCCGTCACGTCTGAAATTACCCCATATCTCCCGTGCTTGCCCCCCTTTCACCATAGGAAGGATAAACACATGTTGTTTAGAAACATTGTATATGGAGATAAGAATCAGGGGTAGCAGGAGAGGAAGCATGTGCTTAAGTCTCATTGAAGTCACTGGTTATGCACATGCTTATGTATTTTGCCCAAATCCCCAACCAACCCCAAGGGGTTCCTCAGTCCCACCATAAAGGAAATGAACACATCACAGGGGAACTTTTACAGGTATTTATGCAAAGAGTTAGGCAAGGGTAGCGATCACAGGCCACAGGTAAAGGAAAGGATGGGTGAATAGGAGAACAGAACACATCAGTATCAACAACAATTGCAAATTTCCTCCCTCTGGAGGTGTTTCCCCCCAGTTACTCAGTCCCAGAATGCTCACTCTGTAATGGTGGCAGGGAGCTAGCTAGGTGTGAATGGGCCCTGGTGCAGAAGATGGAAAGGCCTCCAGCTGGGGCAATTTGCTTCAGTGTACATATGTATATGGGTGCGAGCCCCCCAGGGACGTGAGCCTCTGGGTGAGGCTGCACATATCATGAGTGGCAGATTACGAATCCATGTCGAAGTTGGTCAGGCCTGGTGCTGTCTCACTTCTCATGCTGTATCTGTCTGATACTCATGAGCAGGGTCTAGCAGTCTCTCCTATTGGGGCTGCTCTCTGCATTCGCACAGGTACACTGTCTCTCTGCTGGGCTCCTCTTGCTCCAGGCCGTGTACGCACTGCCCATCACAGAAGCACCTTCTCCAGATTCTTACAGTCTGTTACTTAGGACGTTTTCAGACAGACAAACTATCCCAGGATAATTAGAATAATCTCTGGTGATTATTAGGGGTGGGACATCAGGGCAATTACCGGCTACCGGATTTACTGGTTACCAGATTTTTAAAAAACAGATTGCCGGATTTGTACCGGTTTACCGGTACCGGATTTGTTCCATTGATTTCAATGGGGAACTGTCCCCATTGAAATCAATGGGGGAAAAAACAAAAAACCTCCCTCCTCCCCCTCCCAGACTGTGCGGGTGGAAGGGGCAGCACCCCCCACCCACCCTGCCCAACCTGGATTTAAAAAAATATTTTTTTAACCCTAAGTCTCAGTAGTGTGGGCTCCGGGACGCCGCCGGTGACCTGGAGCCAGCACCAGCAGGTACGATCCCTGGGGTGGAGGGTGCTTTAACACACACCCCACCCCAGGGATCACCCTACCTACCTCCCCACCCAGGGATCGCCTACCTTGCGCTCTGGGCGGCAGCGGCAGTCCAACTCCGGCAGCTTCAGCGCTGGCTGTGGCTGCCGGCTTCAGCACTACTAGGCCTTCCGGGGAAACCCGGAAGTTCACTGGAAGGCCTAGTAGCACTGAAGCCAGCAGCCACAGCCAGCACTGAAGCCATCGGAGTTGGACCGCCGCCGCCTGTAGCGCAAGGTAGGCGATCCCTGGGTGGGGAGGTAGGGTGATCCCTGGGGTTGGGGGGTGTTAAACCACCCCCCAGCCCAGGGATCACCCTAGTACAACCATACCTACCTGCTGGTGCGGGGACTTTGGGGGAAAAAAAAAATTTTTTAAAGCCAGGCTGGGCAGGG
>QEPC01008520.1:3947444-3958485 GCA_003113815.1 Sphenodon punctatus | reverse complement strand
GGTAGGGGTGGGGTGGGGCTGGGGATAGGGATGGGGGTTTTCCCCATGTAGTGTATTTTAAATTGTTTTAAAATTTTATTATTGTTTTAAATGAAATGTTGTTTGCCGCCCCGGGCTGCCCTGTGGGCAGGAGGGGCGGGATATAAATTTAAAAATAAATAAATAAATAAAAATAGAGAGCGAGGATGCAATTTTGCTGGTGATAGGCTGAATTGTTGCACTCTTGGCAGTAGGCTGAGTTCAGGCCAATGGTTAAAAGTTGAAAGGGTTAGCATAGCATAAGGTAACAACATCTCCCTAAAAGATGGGTATAGGCCATACATAGCCGCTCAGTGCAGCCCACTGTATGGTCAGCCCACGGGTGAGAGGCGAGCAGCTGAACCTGCTGGGTGGACCATGTACCAAACAGTAGGTTACGGTGTCCTCACCCTTGTTGTTTAAACCCCCGCCTCGGTGGGCGAAAGGGGATAGGTGCAAACAACCCGCTCTGACCCGGTGAAACTGGTGGTCAGGGTAGGGTGTAAGTTGAAGAAGTTAGTTAAGGTAGGGCACAGGAGGATTCCCCTCAGGCTTAACCTGAAGATGTTAGAAGAGGGGCACCGGGCAAACAGGACAGCGCCTGGGACAGGATGGGAACCTCCTGTGGGGACGGTTAACAGTTAGGAACAAGAGATTAATAGCCCCCCAGTTCAATGGGGGAAGTGGGGGGGCTACCCCTTCCCCCTTTTTGACTACTAATAAAAAGTGTGGCAGTTCAAACCCATATATATCATGTCCTCGTCTTCCTGGGGGGGGGGGGGTGCGCTGACAATTTCCAACCTTGCTAGTACTCATCCTGCTCAATTTTTGTGAGTATGCTATTAGCAGCAACTGACTCCAACTGCCCTCCTTTATTTTGACCTTTTTTCCATGTGGATTTGCTTCTCTGACTTAAAATATGAGCTGGGGGGCTCTATTTTAGGGAAGGAGGGGCAGGGATTGTGCAAGAGGGCTTGGTACAACTAGGTTGGGCTAAAACATGGGTGGGGAAAAGTGAGTGTATGTTTTATTGAGGAAAATCAGCTGCACAGCGTGGCTTCCCCAACCCCTGTTTTCGGGGAAAACACACACACCCCTTCCCTTCCATCCTACAGCCCCCAAAGCAGCTTATTACCATGCCATACCACCACTCTCCACTGCCCCCACTCTCCCAAACCTCCCACCTTTACCAGAATAAACACAGAAACCATTGCTTATTTAACAATAAACATTTTAATTTAACTTCCCAGTGTTGTGCCCCTACTCCTGACATGACTGGGGAACAAGGGGCTTGATCCTCAACTTCCCACCTTAGTCAGAAAAGGGGGCCGCACCTGAGAAAAGCTGGGGAGAGGCAGACAGAGCCCCCACAGCAGAAGTGGAGAGACCTCCTCCCTCCCTCCCTGTTCCCCATCCCCTCATTCTCTTGGAGAAGCGGACTCAGCAGCCCAGGCTGCATCACCCACTGTCGGTCACCTCCTGCACCGTCACCTCCCTCTGCCACCAGCCGGCTATGGTGCCTTTCCCTCCCCCTCTCCCTCCCTCCCCCTGCTGTGTCCCAGGGAATATCCCGTTGCTCCCCGTGCACTCTTGGCCACCTGTAAACACAATAAAGGGGGAGGGGGGATCATTAGTTAGCAATGAACACAGCAATAATGCCCTTCCTTCCCCCAGTGGCATTACCATTAACTATGGAGCGCTAGCTATAGGAAAGTGCTGCGAACCTGGACAAGCATATCTGAATTTGTCGTGCACTGGGCTTTTAAGGCACCACTGAGCATGAGAGTGGAGAGAGGGGCAGGAGGTTTTCGCTGCTCAGAGAGCTCTAGGCTTTTGGCCCATGAGTCTCTGGTACTAGCGGACCTAGACACAAGGAGGCTGCATGCAACCTAATACGCAAGAGGCAGATGAGTGGGTGCTCATTAGCATGCACTGACGCACATGGTGGGCCCACAATGCCTCTGGACAATGCTGTGGGGAGGGGAAGGGGATGTGGGGATGGGTGCAGGCCAACATCTGGCAAACACCTAATAGATGGGCCAGCAAACACCCACCTGCTGAGGCTATCATCTCGTTTATTTTCACACTTAGGTCCTGCTTACACATTGTTAATGTGGCTCAGGAGTTATGCTTTGGGGCAGCTCCAGCAAGTGTCCTAGTTTCTATTCCTCACTGTGCGTCTATGTCAGCTCACTTAGGCTGCTTTTAGATGAGCGAGTTGCCGTCGCGCGACCCGCTCACGCGATATTTCAACGCGGGCTTACACAAGACAGAAGTAGGGGATCACGCGCATGAAAGGTGGCCGCGCATTATTTGCCGACCGTGAATTAAATACCTCACACATTGAGGTATTTAATTCGTGGATGGCAAATAATGCGCAACCACCTTTCATGCGCATGATCCCCTACTTCCGTCTCGTGTAATCCCGCATGGCAGGATTTTGAAATATCCCATGAGCAGGTCGCGCGACGGTGACCCTATCATCTAAAAGAGCCCTTAGACAAGGATTGGACATTTCCTTACACACACATACACATTTTTTAGCTTTTAGAGCTGGAAGCCCAAAACGGATATGCAAACAAAGCAGGGATGAATAGCAGTTCCTATGCTCTGCCAGACCTGAATCAAAGCGGGTGAAGTGGTTGGGTTTGATATTAGCTGCAGATATTTTTTTCACCCCTAATATTGTTTTAAACCGCCCATCTTCAATTCCTGTTTCAAGAGAAACCAAAGTTTTTTATATTAATTATCCATGTGACGTCTTAGACAAGCTGATATGAAAAGATGTGTCTGTAGACCTTCCTTCTAACTGATTCGATGTAGCAGCAAATAAGCCCAGCAGCATAAATCAATACCTGCAATCAGCTGATTATGATGATCCAGAATGCAAATGCAAGAGCTGGTCCAGGCAACGAGTCAACAATCACAACATTGTGCTTCACTGATCTAGAAGTTCTTCTTTTCATCCCCTCAGCAATCTGTAAGTCACTTTTAGGAGGAGGGAGACTGTCTTCTGAGAAAGCAGCCCTGAAAGAAGCAGTGGCGTTGGAATGGTCCATTTCCAGTCACGTTTCCTTGAAAGGAAGTTCATGTGACCACCCTGTCTTTAGGTATGTTCGTGTGTGTGCCTGTTAATACCTTTTGATTCCACGGGCCAATTTCAGTCGAAGTTGATAGGAGGAGCATGGAAACCAAAAGCAATCCTGAAAAACATGGGCAAACCAGTCAAATATACTCTGTCCAAAAATATCCATTTATGATCTGTTGGGCGCCCTTTTAAAGTTACTTTGGTTTTTTATTTTTGGGGGTTATTTTAGTATTAAGATTTTGGCAATATTAGTAATATTGTTCAGGCGCAATTGCTGAAAATAACATATTCATGATACCAAATTATCCCTTGCAAATAATTATTTTGCTGACTGCAAAGTTTTTGCCAGTCTTTAAGTGGCTTTCAGTCTGCATTGACACATCAGGAATGCCAGGGTATGACTCAGTCTGAGTGTTTCAGACACCTCACCACATGGAAGAGGTTATTCTCAGTTGTTTTTTTTTTTACATTTCCATCTCAGACACAACCCAGTCACACAACGACTTCCTGAAAAAAGGAGCCAAAAGTGCCACATAAAGAGTGAGAGACAAAGGGTAAATGCATATGTGCAACCGCTGCGGCGGCGGCATGTCCAGGGGTGGGATGGCCGCCCCCGCCACCCCCAGTCGGGTCAGGTTGGTGAATGGAACCAGGCGTTCCCCTGGCCTCACCCAACTCGGGAAGGGAGACAAGGAGTGACGCGCTGTGGCCAGCGTCCCGCCTCCCACCATGGCCAATAACAGGCAGCCATGGTGGGAGGCCATGACAACATCCCCCCCTGCTGGGCAAGGTGGGCATGAAAACAGACATCCCCTCCCTCCCCCGTTCACCTAGATCTGATCCACCTGGTCGGCTCGTGGGGCTGGACTGTGGGACCGGTTTGTTCCGGACCCACATTTCTCGCCCATTCACCAACCTCACTGGGGTCTGAACCAGGGTCATATCTGGTGGGCCCAGAACAGACACATGGGTTCGGTGCTGGCCCAGGCAGGCCAGAGCTAGGTGAACCAGGGCAGCGTCTTGTATGTTAACACCCAATGAGATCCTGAGTCAAACAGAGAGGCAGGCAGGGGCAGGGTCAAAGAGGAACGTAGAGCTCTTGCCTGGGTGAGTCCTTGCAGGATTGGCTCCCTTACTGCCCAGCATCCAGCCATTAGAAGCTGCAGTTAGGTGTATACCTTAGTGCAGCTGGGCCTCATTAAGGATATGTACAAAGGAAGTCCCCAAAAGGAAGGCTATGGACTAATTAAGAGTGGTTTCAAAGATGATAAAAGGTCTGGAAAGCAAATCTTATGAGGAAAGGTTAAAGGAATTTGGGTATGTTTAGCCTAGTGAAGAGAAGTCTAAGGGGACACATGATGCCAGTCTTCAAATATCTAAAGGTCTGCCAGGCTGCCACCAAGAATATGGCAAGGAACTATTTTGCATTGCTACAGAAGTCAGAACTAGAAATAATGTGCTCAAGTTACAGCACGGCAGGGTTTGGTTGTTTATCAAGAAAATTTCTTAACAGAGCTGTGAGGCAACGGAATAAGTTGCCTAAAGGGCTTTTAGGGTCTCCATTGCTAGAGGTTTTCAAAATGAATCTGGAGAGCCATCTGTTGATGATGTTGTAGTTGTAGCCATCCTGCATCCAAGCAGGAGATTGGAATAGATGACACACATGGTCCCTTCTATCTCTACAATTCTTTGAGAAGGGCAGTAGCTGAGAAGCTGCTAGTGGGTAAAGGGGTTGTCAAGGGATCTGGGGACTGGACCGGTAGACTCAGGTGCCTTCGAAGGTGTTCTCAATTAACAGGGGCCTGCTGTCTAAGGTGCCCCGAGACAGTATTCCCAAACTGAGGAACAGTGTAAATAAGAGACGTTGGTGTGAAGACCTTCAGAGTCTCCTGCTCCTTAACTCCGAGACAGAGCGTGGTCGCCGTGTTGGTCCCAAGTGACAGAGAGACAAAGTGGTTTGAATGATATCTTTTATTGGACCAACTGTTGGTGGAAATAAGCCAGCTTTCGGGCCACACAGGGCCCTTCCTCAGGCATGTAGCATAGCCAATAGAAATATATAAACATATAAACTGAGCAAATGTAGTGACAAATGTATTTTCTCACTTTATATATTTCTACTGACTACGCTATATGCCTGTGTGGCCCAAAAGCTGGCTTATTTCCACCAACAACAGTTGGTCCAATAAAAGAGATCATTCGAACTACTTTGTCTCTCCTTAACTCATGCTCACTCCATCTCCCACACCTGGGACTCCCTCCCCAAGCACGTATGCTCTAGGGGTGGGACATCAGGCCAAATACCGGCTACCGGTTTTACTGGTTACTGGTTTACAAAAAACCAGATTACCGGATTAAAACCGGATTACCGGTGCCAGATTTATTGCATTGATTTCAATGGGGAACTGTCCCCATTGAAATCAATGGGGGAAAAAAAATACCACCTCCCTCCCCCTCCCAGGCTGTGCGGGTGGAAGGGGGGGCACCCCCCACCCACCCTGCCCAGCCTGGATTTTGTAAAAAAAATTTTTACCCTAACTCCCTACTAGTGCGGACTCCGGGCCACCGCCGGCAACCCGGAGCCCACACCAGAAGGTACTAGGATGATCCCTGGGGTGGGGGGTGGTTTAACACACCCCCCACCCAGGGATCACCCTGCCTCCCCACCTCCAGGCGGCTTCAACTCTGGCTGTGGCTGCCGGCTTCAGCGCTTTCTAGGCCTTCTGGGGAGCTTCCAGGTTTCCCCGGAAGGCCTAGAAAGCGCTGAAGCTGGCAGCCACAGCCAGCACTGAAGTCGCCGGACTGCCGCCGCCACCTGGAGCACCAAAAGTAGGCGATCCCTGGGTGGGGAGGTAGGGTGATCCCTGGGGTGGGGTGGTGTTAAACCACCCCCCACCCCAGGGATCACCCTAGTACCACAGTACCTACCTGCTGGTGCAGGCTCTGGGTCCCTGGCGGCGGCCCGGAGCCTGCACTAGCAGGGACTTTGGGGAAAATCTGTTTAAAAAAAAATCCAGGCTGGGCAGGGTGGGTGGGGGGTGTCCCCCCTTCCACCCATGCAGCCTGGACTGGGGAGGGAAAGTGTTTGGGGGGGGGGGGTTGTTTCTTTTTTTACATTGCGGCCATTCATTTCAATGGCCGCAATGTAAAAAAATCCGGCACGGGGATTCGGTACCGATACCCCCAAAATACTGGAGTAATCCAATACTGCCGGTACAGCAAAATACCGGCAGTATCGGATACTGGATGATCCGAACTTCCCACCCCTAGTATGCTCTGCTGTCTCCTTTCACTCCTAACCTACTTCCTCAGTCTGGCTTTCCCTAGCGCCACCATCTCATCAATTGCTTACTGATGCTTCCCCTTACACTGAGTGCTCACGGAGCGCCACTATCACAACGTGATCTGGACTGGGAAGCCGCCAGCACCAGGATCAGAATCGGGTCCAGTCAGCCAACAAATATGCCAGTGGCCAGGCTGCCAGGGAGTGTGGGGAGTTGCACGAACATGAGGCTGGCTGACCCCGCCCCCACGCTGCACCCATCCCCCGCCCCCACCATGATGGTCAGCCATAGTGACTGGCCATGGTGGGCCTGCTCCAGTCTGGGCCATGGCAGGCTATAACAAATGTTATAGCCCACTATAACATAATATCCTCTGGCTATTTAGTACTGGCGCAAATCCTACTGGTACAAATCCTATTGACTTCAAGAAGATTTCTGCTTGTGCTAAGAGCCAGCACTGACACTAAGCAGACAGAGGTTCACACTATTCTTTATTCACTATTCAGACTCTAATCACGCGCATGCCTAACTGCAAAAAGGAAGCAGTGGGTAATTCACTGCCAGGGAGCAGTGGTCCCAGATTGGCCTCTGAGCTAAAGGAGAGGTTCATATGTAAAAGACTGCTTCCGGCCATCAGCTAGGAGCGCCTCCTTGCAAGTTCCATCACTGCACTGAGTCCAAACAACACAGCTATGCAGAGAAGTAGCTACTTGGTGGCTGCCTGAGTATCTTCAGAAAGCAATGTAAGAACTACTTATTTGGCTGCGCTTTTGGTGAGTGGGGATAGGGTTTTGGGGATGGTTTTAACTGGAATTTTATAGGGTTCATTTGTACTGATTTTTATATTTTTGAATGCTTGCAAGCTGCCCTGAGCCTGCAGGAAATGACAGGATATAAATCCAAATAAATGAATAAATAAATGTGAATGTGTCTATAATTCTCTGACTGTGATCTTCTGTTACAATCTACCCATCTTTCTAGCTGATGCATAACACTGTAGAAAATATGCCTTTTGGCAAGGTCTGGAAAAACACACTTTTAGCAAAAATGTTTGTGTATTTTTGCGTTCCAGAAAGTTGCACTAACATGCAGGCTACAGAGGGTGTGAACTAGGCAGAACTCAAAATGGGTTTACACAGTTCACTAGGAAGGGTTACTCTTAAACAACATTGACAGTCAACAGAAGTTGAAACAAGGACAAAGTAAAACCTTCAATCCCAGTTTTAAATTCCAAGTCGCCTCTGTTTTTACAATGGAAAGAAATATCTATATATTTTACCAAAGCTGGGAATATGCAGGTCTAGAAAACTTTACTCATGGAAAGGGCGGGGGGCACTTGGCTGCATGCAAAACAGTTATTTCCCAGCTGGGATACACCTGCAAAATAACACTGTTGAAAGTCTTCACCATTGTATGGAAACTTCAGTCTTCATTTCTACATATGGTACCGATGTTCAGTTTATAGAAGGGCCTGCAGGGGCCATGACCCCTTAGCTTTTGTGAGGGAACCCTTATGTTTTGTCTGGTTTGGTGGTGGTGTTTTTTAAAGGAATGAGGAGTCATCCCTTCCCTCTTCAACTCTGCTATGAGACCCCTTCTGGTCCTCTCCTCCATGTTTCTGTCCCGCTGGCTGCCCTCTCCTCTCCCCCCCCCCCCTTCCTACCCTGCTTTGTACAAAGTGGATTGACTTAAGGTTTTCATGAGATGGTGCAGTTTCTTTCTGAGACATGTAACAAGGGTTCCTCTTAAACAAACAGACAAAAATCAGAAATTAAAATAAGAACAAAGTTAACCCTCAAATCCTAATTTTAAATTCCTACCCCTCCTCTGCTTTTACAATGGAAAATATATACGGATGGACTCCTCACTTTGAAGGGAGCATTACCTTGTTGTGAGAGGATGTGGATGTACTAGGACTCCAAATTTCTCTCTCTGCACAAATGGAGTTCAACATTTGCAGTGGCCTGAACAAGAGCTAGCAGGGAAGGAAAGCTCTCCCTTCTGCCAGACATGGGGGGTTTTCAGATGTCATGGTACCATGGATTTCCATGCTTTTACAACATAGAAATCCGTGATGCCATCATGCGTAAAACCAGCCACAAGATGGCCCCGACCAGAAGCCGAGTTTGCATGGGCCATGGCAGTACTTGGTCCCTCGGGACCATCCCTGAGGAACAGCCTGAACTAAGCATTGCCACGGCCCGTGCAAGGGACTCTGGACCAGGGTAAAATAGGCCATATTATCTGTTGGCCCACTTGCACTTACCCCAGTCCAGGTCGACGGCAGTTCTGGGCAGCTACGGTAGCATTATGGGCCGCCTGGTAGGGAGGGGGGCGGGCCGCTCCTGACAGCACGGGGACAGGGCCATGCGGACACATCACCCTGCCCTGGCCCAGCGTTGCATTTGTTTGACGTCTGGGCCAAATCTTGCCCAGAGTGAGGGCCCTCAATGGCAAATATTTCTCAATAAGACAATATTTCTCATCAGTGAAATTTCATGAGTATCCTGCTTGTTCTGCATTCCCCTCACAATGTGGCATGAGGCAACTGAGTGAGTAGGAAAAGAAGTGCTGCTTCTCCGCATGATTTTTTTTGTTGTTCCTTCAGGAGCAGGTTTCTAAGGGTGAAAACTGACATTCATGTAACTCCGCTTTAACACTGCTTTAACATGTATGTTGCAGGGCTGTATTGGTGCCCTATGCAGCCCTGCAACATGCTCAAAAATGTTAAAGCAGTGGGTACCCAGACCTGGCTGCAGACCCTTTTTTTAAAGAAAGAAGAAAATCCAACTAAGTGAATAAATACAGTATCATGCTATTGTTACTGGGCACCTTGAAATATTTTGTGTTCACAATGTTGACAGAAAGAGAAAAAAAAAGAAACAGCCATCAGAGCCAAGATGGCTAACAGAACAAGTAGTTTAAACACCGGAATGAATGAAGCCCTTAAGCGGGAGCAATGCTTAAAATAAGTCAGTGGAATTCTTTGGCTACACAAATGACTATCTCGGTCTCCTTTTCATTATTGTGAAATTAGGGATGCTAATTTATTTTGAGGCCCTATGTTGCTACAGTGACATATTAGTTGAAATCAGCATGAGAAATTTAAATGTATTAAAAGGAGGTGTGTTGGGGGCGGGGAGAATGATCAGTTTTAAGTCACTAGGATTTTTTGGCTACACAAAGAGTCATAGTCCCCCTTCAGGTATGCCTGTCATTATGAAATTTGCTTTGAGATCCTGATTCCTTACTTATTGATTTGTTGGGTATTCTGCTTCTCTCGCAAATGTGGCTGAAATTGACCAGTGAGACGGTAACATGTACATGCATGCACACACCAAGTAATCATACATACAAGTCTTTTCTGCATAGCACACCAGGCTAAAAATAAGTTTACATTGATTATTTTAATTAAAGTTAAAACAAGCACACACACACACACCCCGGGTAACCTTGTTAACTCTGACCCTTTTTAAATGGCTGCGGCTAAGGAGGTGGTCCATTGGCATGCTGCTGCAGGGGCGATGTGTGGGGGGTGGGTGCACACGGGCACACACCCATCCCCCATGCATTCCCATGCTTGCCCCCAAACCGTATTTTCTCTGCTTGCTCCGTGAGAGGGCGATGGGTGGAGGTGCATGTTAGACGGGAGCACACATGCACCCCTGCCCACCGCTTTCAAACAGGAATGCACCCACTCATGTCCACTGCGTGGGCATGAGCAAATGTGTCTCGTGTAAAAAGGGCCTCTGCCCTACCTAAATGGAAAAATGGCAATTTCGGTAATAACCGATACCCCTTTGTGCTCTGTCAGTTATCCGTTTGGGTTATCCTTCTTTAGCTTTATGTTTTTCACCTTGGTTATTTCAGATTTTGGCTATGATGTTTCAGCAATGGCTGTTTTTAAAATGGGATGCATCCACACAGATCCACCCATCCCCCACCCGCCTGACCGCCTGTCTGAAGGTGGCATGACTGGAGGCACGCTCTGCGACCCGCGCACTACCCATTCATGCCCACACATGGCGCATCAGAGAAAAATCCGGGATGCTCCATGCGGGGGCAGGATTGGTGGTGACGAGTGGTTGGGGGTGCACACCCAGTGCACACCCATTCCAGCCCGTTTAAATCCCCTCCCACTCACCAGACCTGTGTATGCGCTCCACGCTGTGCACATGGACCTGCCCCCCAGCTGTGCCTGTTTAAAAACGGCCAATATTTCTGCTAGTGTGCATGTGCAATTGTCAGAAATGATGCAATGGAAAAACTGAAATGACTGCAATATCAAACAACCAAAGTGAGAAAATGAATAAAATAAAACAAAACATAAACAAACAACAGCCAGGTCCGAAGGGCCAGGATTGGGTGGACGGAGGGGAGGGCATGGCCATTGGGGTCGTGGTGGGGCGCGGATGGTATGGTCCATGGGGGGGGAGGGCACGGACCCCTAGGGGCCTTCGGTGCCTGAGGAAGGTGGAAATCATCACCCCCTCACTAAGGGGGAGGGAGGTGCCGGGTCCAGGGTCCGCACGTGGGGGGCTGGTGCTGATGAATGCGAGGTCCGTTGTTAACAAGGCCCCAATTATCCATGATTTGATCTTGGATGGGGCCGTGGACCTCGCATGCATCACGGAGACCTGGCTGGATGATC
>QEPC01008520.1:3915908-3944613 GCA_003113815.1 Sphenodon punctatus | reverse complement strand
GTGATTTTAATCCCCCGCCCATTTATCTATTTATTACTGTTTTCTAGCCCTGTTTTTTGATGTATTTTATATTTATATTTTAACTGAATTTTAATTGTTTTTATTGTTGTTGTTAGCCGCCCCGAGCTGCATTGCAGGAGGGGGCGGGATATAAATCTGAAAAATAAATAAATAAATAAACAGCAGCAGCAACAAAACACTAAAAACAAAAGAACAGATATGAGTGCCCATTTTCGGTTGTGGATAATACTCATGAATATTAAATCCATTGCTTGTTTCAAAACTCATTTTTATAGTAAATCACAGCCCATGTCTGAAGAGTTAAACACACTTTCAGAAGGTTAATTAATTATTCCTCAGAATCTGTCTGTGCTAGTTAATTAAATATCCTTTAAATTGTCTAAATCTAGATTTTCTAATTAAGGAGCACAAATGATTTAATAAAGCAATATAAATTCATTAAAATTTATTAAATAAAACTCAGCTCCAGATTGCAAAGCTATTAAGTTTCCTTTTGTGAGCAGTATTAGGGGGAAAAAATTGTATATAAATCCTAATTCTAAATCCTCATTCTTTATTGAAGTTGGAAAGGAGGATTTAAGCATTCCAGTTTGAAGAGATCTCATTTGGTTGCTTATAAAGAAAGAGAGAGAGAAAGAAAGAAAATTATTTTTTTTCATTTTCTGAAAGTAAATTGATTTGCATATTGAAATAACTTATTTCAGTAAATTGTTCTTGAGGGAGGTGTGATTTTGCACATGAGACTCCTTTCAAGTGGTCCTTGTTGAAGTCTCCTACTTTTCTTATCTTCATAAACACAGTCCTGAGAGATGCTGCACTGAGATTGTTCCTAATTCTCATTGTCATCAAGGGTTGGGTGTGCTTAGTATCGCAGAAGATCTGATGCATTGCAAGAGTAGAAAAGCTCAAAGCAAACCAAACTCCATTCAAGTCAATGGTAAAACTCCCACTTGACTTCAATGAGGTGAGGCTCACACACACAGCTGGACTTTTACATGGAGAGGGTGGGTACTAAAATGAGATTAGTTTGTCAAGTGAAGTGAGGCCCATGTATCTCAGGGACTAGAACTGCAGCTAGGTTGAGGAATCCGAAGGATTAGAGGTGAACAGGAGTAGCCAGGGGGCAAATCATGATCCACTGGTGAATCATGAGCTAGTTTCCAGTAGGTCGGTGGGGAGGGGGACCAGCCTCTAGAAGGAGAGCAGAACCAGTGTCCCAGGTGTGTCTCCACTAGAGAACTCCTTCTGTGCAGCTCTCTCTCACTAAAGCGTTGTGCTCCTCTCCACGCCTGAGACATAGGAGTGGAGGCGTTCTAAAGCTGGGACTCGGGAGCCAGCAGGAGGGGTGTGGTCCTGGAGGGCTTGAGGCATTGGGAGGGGTCCTGGTGGATCACCTGAGATTGGTTTCTGGATTAACTGGATTGCGAGCACCATTGGGCTGGCGCTACCTTGGATTAAAAAGCTCTGAGAAACTAAGCCACATGTGGGTTTTGTATATTATTAACCATTAGGGATGTGCAAATGTAGTTCGGAAATCACTGCGCGTGTGAAAAATGGCTGCTGGGGCCGTTCTGTGCATGCACAGCTCTTTGGGGTAAAGCTCTCTGTTCTCTGTGTTTTCTCCAGTGTTAGCAATGAAGAAAAATTAGTCAACATGAGTCCCTGTTTGTAGGACAGTGTCTCAATTGTTTCTTAATTGAAATAAAACACTGGGTGAAGGAGAGATCTCTGTGTAATGTTTGTAGACCTGCTATTGCAAGAACTTAGCAGTGGCTGTTGCTGGCAAAACTGAGGGGACTGTCCCCTTCTTCCCAAACTCAAGGGATATATCCCTGCCCTATTTCTGCACCTATGCCTTTGATACATGCTAGGACTTTATTAAAAAAAGGAGCCTCATGCATGCCCCAGACTAGATTTACACCCTTTGTATTCAAATGCTATCAGTAGAACGCTTGCAAAGTCATCATGCTTTCCAACCTACCCATCAAAAAAGCCTGTTGAAATTTTTTACTTATACTCTCCTTCAGGAAAACACACATACATTTTAAAATATAATCCAATTTGGTTCTTAACTGAGCAGTGAATCTCCCCTTCCTTAACTGGCAGAAACAGCACTACAGGCAATTAATTTTGATATTGATTTAGTACTAATCAAAGTACCTTGACTGAAAGGTGTAGTAGCATTGCATAGAACCTTTTGAAAGAACACTTAGGAAAATCTATATCTATATGGCTGATAAATACCTTATTGACTTTTTTCTTCTCTATTAAATCAATGTTTATTGCTGATGATCATTTCTTCCTTGTAAGGCCGTTTTTACACTGACGCACATACACCCTCGGTGTTCGGGCAGGTGTGCGGGGGATGGGGGTGGCGCTGTGTATACAGCAGGCATTGGTTGGGGGGATGGGTGCCCACATGTTGTTCTCCCATGTGAACACTGAGGGTACTTTCAGACGATACGGGGCCCTTTGGCCCCGTACCGGCACCACTGGCTTCGTTCCCCGCCGGGGTCACCCCGTAACGGCACAACAGACGTGCCGGGGGGATCCCGGCGGGGAAAGTGGGAGGGGCCGGGGCCGCGCGGCGCAACGTGCGGCCGCACGGCCCCGCCCCCTCCACGCACCCCGCCGCCCGCCCTCCGAGGAGACGGGCGGGCGGCGGGGCCAATGCGGCCGCCGCGTCCGGCCGATCGTGCCACGGCCCGGGATCCCGCCGGGGATCCCGGGCCGTGGCACGCGGCCAGACGTTACTTTTCCTTGGCCACGGCCCGGGGTCCGTTTGACCACGCTTCCCGGGACCTTCCCCCGGCTAGCCCGGGAAGCGTGGTTCAAACGAACCCCATGTGCCGATTGACCATGGCCAACATCTGGCGCACCGCAAACAGACGTACGGGACACGGTGACCACAGGTGGGTATTCACCGTGGTTCACCGTGTCAATGTCACGTCTGAAAATACCCTGAGTGGGATGGGTAGAGGTGCATGCGCACTCCCATGCAACACCCACCTCCACCCACAGAGCCCTCTGGAAAACTGGAAGAAGCTCGGTGGGTGTGTGTCTGTGTAAACGGACACACACACCTCTCCACCCACCGCAGCAAAACACCCACCCACATCTGTCCATGTAAAAACAGCCTAATATGTCACCAGAAAGTATCACAATTCAGATTTCATAATTTTTAGTTTTTGGCTATGGCTGGCTTTGAACCCCTGGCTTTGAACCCCGGTCTTCCTGTTTGGGGTCAATAGCTGGGTGTAATGGGTTCAGTGTGGGTCCTTTAAGGATCAGTGGTGTGTGCTTTGGCTCCACCCCTCCAGGGACTATAAAATCCTGACAGTCTGGCAGCTCTAGAAGTAAGTTCCAGGCTCTGGGCGAGAATAGGTCTCAGGCAGAGCTGACTGGCCGATCCCCAAGGTGCTGCTGAATTGGGTAGAAGGCTGGAAGCCGGGCCTTGCCCAGCAATCCAATTTACGCTTCTGCTGCCTCTACTGTGCCATGGATTTTGTGCCTCGGCAATCCAATGTCCGCTTCTGCTGCCTCTGCTGTGCCATGGATTCTGTGCCCTGGCAATCCAATGTCCGCTTCTGCTGCCTCTGCTGTGCCATGGGTTCTGTGCCCTGGCAATCCAATGTCCGCTTCTGCTGCCTCTGTTGTGCTATGGGTTCTGTGCCCGGGTAATCCAATGTCTGCTGTTGCCACTGGGTCTCAGACTGCCACCCATGCCCCCACGGGCACTCCCAGGGGCCAAGCGCCAAGCCTGCCTGCCCAGGCAACCCAGGGTGCCAAGCCCCAAGTCTTCTGTAACACGCTCTACGTGGGGCTTCCTTTGTTCCTGATTTGGAGGCTGCAGCTAGTGCAGAATGTGGTGGCTCATCTCCTCACGGGAACGGGCCATCGGGAGCATATTACACCTATACTCCAGACTCTGCACTGGCTGCCAATAGCGTGCCGAGCCAGGTTCAAGGTGTTGATTGTTTTAAACTGTTTTTTATAGTGTTTTTATGTATTTTGTAAATTGTTGGAAGCCGCCCCGAGCTGGTTACAAGAGGGTGTGGGGTGTAAATCATGGAAATAAATAAATTAAATAAATAAAATAAATTCCTTGTTTCTGCTGCTGCTGCTGCTGCTACTATGTCTCCGACAGCCTGCCATATCCCCACGGGCCCCCCTGGAGCACCCCAAGCCTCCAGGCAGCTGAAATTTCTGAACGTTCTGGGGGGGTCCAAACTTCGTGGGACCGAATTCACGAATCTGAACTAAGTTTTCGGGCTGAACATCCAAACCCCGTACTGTTCGCACATCCCTAGTGAGCATGCACAACCCAGTTGTGAGAATGTTGGGAGCCATCTTGAAGAACCTTCTTTACAAGGCAACAACCTTCTGATCACTCACATGGGGAGGAATTGTTTGTAAACAAACAGCTTTATCTCCCAGTCTGATATGTGTCCCGGTGTCCTGCAGCACTTCTAGCAGGCAGAGGCAGGTGAGGGATGGGGACACACACACCCTTCAGCCCCACCCCCCACCCCGTGATCCTCCCCTGGATTCCCCTTCATTGTTTGTAATCACAGAACACATGTGTTGCTGAAGGAAAGCTAGATTGGTCGCCAACCAGAAATTTTTGCTCTACTGACTCCCATTGAACAGCATCGGCATTGTTCAATGAGAATTTGCTACCGCCTTAACTATAGAAACATGACTGTGGCTCTATAATATGCAACTAATATCTATATCTATATAATATATGGACAGGGGGAGACAGACAGAGGAAGGGAAAAGATAAAGTGTAAGGGTAAGGAATAAGGATTGGAAAGGTAAGGTGGTAGGTATATATACCTGCACCAGCAGATTCTTCAAATGCACCCTGACAGAGCAATAGCTAACACAGAACCAGAGTCAAGCAGCCCAGCCCAGGCCTGCAATATAAAGGGTTGCAGTGCCCTCCCCCAGAGTTCCCCTGATTGTTTCTGGGAGGCAGGAGGCATTGAGCAATCACAGGGTGCCATTCAACTGCCTGGGACCTGCTTGCGCTGCTCATTGGCAAGTGATTACGTCCATCTGGTCCTTCCCCTCCCATCACAGGCCTAGTTCAAGAGTTCAACACTGTTTCTGGCTCCGAGATCTCTGCTCCCTCCTCCCCTCAACACATTTCCCTCCAAAAAACACCTGCCAAACTGCTAGGCAATAACGAAATCAATAACAACTTTTGTTTGGCGAGGGAGCGTGGTGAGGGGTGGGAGTTGATGAGGGAGTGATTGGTTTTTATTTTTTATTGATGTTTTATTATGTTTTATGATCTTTTATTGTGTTAATCTTTTATGTTGTTAGCCGCCCCCGGGTTGCCTGTGGCAAGAGGGGCGGGGTATACATTTTAAAAGATAAAATAAAATTGATTTCATTATTATTTTTGTTGTTTTTTGACAAATTTAATTTTTGTTATTAATATAACGAAAATGACATGCACACCCCTAAACAAACTTAAGTGTCTTGGTGGGGGGGAGGCTGAAGCATACAGCAGCGGTCTGGCCATTTTCATTAACCATTTTACATTGTTGCTGCTTCACAGGCATGTGTTAGAATAGTTTAACGTTCTTTCTTTGGAAGTGGAATCATGAGAAAGGGGGCAGGTCATATGTACTCCCATCCCTATGATGTGTCAAAGCTTCACAAGTGGATTATTACATCAGAAAGGCAGTGTGGCAGCCTCTTTGTCACCACCTCATTTGTGATGTTGCCTTGCCCCCTACAGAGCATTGTGCTGCTGTGATGCTCCACAAGGAGCTGGGTTACATCAGAAAGGGGCATGGATAACTTTGACTTTCTGTAAAGGGTAGCCTCAAAGTTTAGGAACTACCATGTTAATGACAATGGGAGAAGAGCATTTAGCATTGCACCCTACAATAACAATGAAGCTAGAGACCTTACAGTCTAGGGAAAAAAATAAGAACTGTGCAAAATGACAGGCTCTACAAGTTGTAAGTGCTTGCAGGATACAGCCCGCCCGCCCCACATACAATTCACAAGAATTCCTCCATCATGAGCCTTTATCTACAGTCCACTATCATGCAGTACACGAGTTTCATACATTCCATAGGCTCAGACCTAGGCCTGACCCTCCTGGTGAATGCAGAAGCTAGATACAGGGGAGATAACATGGCTCCTAGACTCTTCCCTGGTGATCCTCCTTTCTTGGACCCGGTAAGGCTTTGGTTGTCATTTCTCTCTATCCAGTTATCAGCTTCCTCCTCTGCTCCCAGCTGTGCCAAACAGCCTCAACTATTAGTACTAATGATATTCCCAAAGGGTTGCACCCTGCAGATGCTTATAGTCTCCTGCAACTTTGAGCCTTGCCCTGAAAATACTTATGGTGCTTTATTACATAAAACATTTACAGTCTGTACCCAGCAGGGGGCCCACTTAACTGACAGCCCCAGTTTAAGGATCACCACATGCATATCTGAACAGACGCCCTTTTAAGCTCTCTTGACACAGTCTATTCCATGTATTAAAACACCTTACAAAGATGAAATTACAAATGTGTGTTAAGCTCAAGTGTCTCTTTGAAAAGGCACACATATAGATTAATAGGATTTTCTCTATAATGACTCATGACCAATGGATTAAGAGAAATACTGCTTTTTGAGTCACAGTTAATATAATTAGGGAACCACAGAAGGTGAGCTGAGAAACAGAAACCAAAGTTAGGGGAAGGTTACAATCAATCATGTACTGTACCTCAGGGGAAAAGTACACCCTCTAGCTTAAATATGGTCTCTCAGTATTTGTCATTTCCTCATGCCTCAGTGGTGACAGCAGTGTCAAGAGGCAAGCTGACAAATTCAAGCCTGCAGAGGTACAGTGGCTGCCATTTTAAAATGTGCCATCTGCAAGCAGTTACAACACACCAGCAGTGGCGGCCCTCACCTCAGGAAACCTGGGGCAGTGCCCTGCCCCCGCTCTCCCCCGTCCCCCCGGTGCCACTGACACAGAGCACTCACTGACTGAGTGCTCTGTCTCTGCCGGGTGGCTGAAATTCACACCGGAGCGCCGCGCTGCTCTGACTGCTGCAGCATGGCTTGCAGTCAGAGCAGCGCGGTGCTCCGATGTCAATTTCAGCCGCCTGGCAGAGACAGAGCGCTCAGTCAGTGAACGCTCTGTCTGGAGTCCCAGAAGGGACAAACGTGGACTGAATGTGCGCAGGGCGGCAGTGCCTGCCCTGCGCGATGGTGAGTAAATGCTGGGGAGGGGACTCGGGGAGAGAGACTGGGGTCTGGGATGGAGGGGGGAGGGGGGGAGAGACTGGGAAAAGGGGGAGGAGTGGCAGGGAGATGGGTGGAACTCAGGGAGCAGAGGCTAGGGGCCTGGGATGGAAGGGGGGAGGATGTGCAAGACTGGGGAATGGGGGGGAAGGTTGGGTGTGCACCCAAAACCCTCCCCCCCATTTCCCAGTCTCTCACACCCTCCCCCCCTTCCATCCCAGGCCCCCAGCCTGGGGAGAGCCTGGGGAAGGGAGGGTGAGCAGCGGGGGAGACTCGGGGAGCAGAGGCTTGGGGCCTGGGATGGAAGGGGGGGAGGGTGTGCGAGACTGGGTAATGGGGGGATTTGGGGGGAGGATGTTGTGGGGACAGACAGACTGGGGGGATTGGGGCAGAGGGTGTTGCTCTGTGTTTGCATGATGACAAAATGGCCTCTCTAATCATTGTTGGGAGGGATGAAGGAAAGCAGCAGCAATGCATCAATGAATGTTTTGCTGCTTTCCTTCTCCTCTCCCAGCATGAGTAGAGAGGCCCTCTGTTGCTGTCCATTTGGAAATAGGGCAGATTTCTTGGAACGTATATCCTTGGCTTCAGGCGATAAGCCTGTGGATTGCTATCTATCAGGAATCCTCCAGTGGTTTACTTGCTTTTTTGAAAGCAGATTCTTTTGTTAGATCTTGGGGGGCTAGATTGTGCCAAGATTATCTCGCCAAGTCTAGATGCAGTGGACTTATTACCTAGGGACTTGAGGTCCACCAAGGCACTAGTCCGGGTAAGACTTATTGATGTTAATAGACAGGAAGACTCCGCAGCAGTTTCGGATTGCCTTTTCATGTCAGGCTATGTGACATCATTACTGGTTCTTCTTGTGTGACCTTAGCGGTCTTTTCTGGTCGGTGCTTTTGAAGCCCGATGGAAGTTTTTGACCTTTCAAGGCCAATAGGTGCTTGTACGTTTCTCTGTATTGCTTGGTTAATTTGAAGGGGTTGGAAATTTTCGTTATGGGTTGAAGTTTAAGAGATGTTTTATTTATTTAGTTCCTGCCCATTTTAAGTTTTATTAATTTAGTTAGGGTTGTTGGGGGTTTTTGCATTTTTGTGTTGGGTTGGTTCTCCCCATTTGTATGTTTTAAAAAAAATTATTTTACCAGCGCTATATATTTTGCTTGCTGGTGCTTCTTATATTTGTACCTGTATTTGTACTTGTTTGGTTGTTTGTGGACAATGATCAATGGCCACGTCCTTTGAATAAATTTGAAATTTGAGTAGAGAGGCCATTTTGTAAATTTGTGGTTCCACTTGCGTGGCTACTGGTTTGTTTTTTTTAATGGTCCCTTCACTGTTTCACTGCTGCTTCCTGTTGCTGCTGGAAAATAGTTTGTGTGGACAGGCATTTGGCTGCTGGAGATAAGGTGTGGCTGCTGGGGATGATGCTGGTTGAACTCGGGGCCTGCTTTGGTGGGAATGCAGCCCCGAAAGGGGCCAAACTGCTTTTTAAAAAGGGGTCTGTGTTCTTGAACAGGCAGTTTGTTGGTGAAGCTACTAGGGATGCTGGTCTGGATGTGTCTGATTTGGTGGCAATGCATCCCTGAAACTGGCCAAATTTTTTTTTTTAAGGCCTGTGTGCTTGCACAGGTGTTTGGCTGCCGGGGATGCCTTGGGGGCTTGTGGGAATGGTTTGTTTTGTTTATGTCTGGTTTTCTGGTTTTTATATGGGTTTTGTTCACTTGATGATGTGAAGTGTTAAATACTAATCCCCCCCCCCCCAACACACACACAGCAGAGGGTGAGGGGGAATTAGTATTTAATACCCTGTGATTCAATTGAGGTTTTGCAATCGTGAGATGTAACGGTTAGTCTGGTGATCTTATGGATGTTCAAAATGCTAGAAATGTGATGTTTGTGATAAAATTGGGGTTTTAAAATCGTGAGATGTAACTATTAGTCTGGTGATCTGCCTGTTTTTAAACCTGGCAGAGGAGGTGACTATAACCTGCCTAACTGAAATTGCTGGATAAAGTAATGTAATGTCCATCCAATGTTAACCCTGGGAAATCCTTGCTGCTGACTGGGTTATGCCCTGGCTCCGCCTACTGTATCCCTGGCTCCTCCTACCAAATCCCTGGCTCCTCCCCTAGGCCTACTGGCCCACCCTTACTACCCCAATGCCCCTCCAACATCAAAACCCACCAGCCACCCCTGCACACCAGCATCGAAGAGACACCACAGAACATCTATAGAACTTAAACAGGTCATACACAATACAGTTCAGTTAGCTCAAATTTGGTGGGACCTCTACAAAAGTCTGTCTGATATTGGAAATTCATTTTACACGAAGTTAGTAAATGGGGCAGTGTCAGTTTTACTCAAATAAAAGTATCAGTAGCTTTGTGTAAATTAATGATTTCTTGAGCATGCATGGTTAAAATACTGTAGTCTGTACCGTGCAGACTTGCAATACAATGCAGCAGCTCCTACCACTCGACAAAACAGCAGGGAACTGAAGTGCTGAACCTGCCTGCACTGCAAGTCAGACACACAACTCCAAGCTTGCAGTGCAACGCAGCAGCCCCTACCACTCGATAGAAGTGCAGGGAACTGAAGGGATGCACCTGCCTGCACTGTCTGCAAGCTGGACACCTGGCTCCAAGTTTGCAGGGCAATGCATGGTGCTCCTCTTCCCTGCCATTCACCGGAGCAGGAGAGCTTGAAATGCAGGCAGGGGATGGGGAAACTGTTGTATTGCACTGCAAGCTTGAAGGGCATACTACACTATTTTAACCACAGGCAGCCAAGCAGGGCCAGCCTCAGGGTTTGGGAGGCCATGTGCCAAGTCTTGGTGCGGGGCCTAATATGCATAATTAGGCCCCACCTAATTATGCAAATGTGTACATTTACATAAGATTTACTCCCTCTGGAAAGGAAGGATTCCCATTCTCCACCCCTCCAAGCGGCCATAGACAAGCATGGCCTCCCAATGCTTCCCGGGGGGCCACCTCCCCAGCCGAGCATCTACCACCACTCCCCAGGAGTGGTTCCGCTGCAGGGGCAGCCGGGCGGGCAGTGAGGCAGGCACAGAGAGACTGACTGGGTCCACTGCCTTACTGGGGGAAGGGGGTGAGCTTAGCCAGCCTGGCCTCCAGGGCCTGTTGCTTCTTGCTTCCGGTGCTGCCTGTGCCTTGTGCACACACATGGTGCAACCGGTCCAGAGGTGCTGCTATCAAACGCACAACACCCAAAATGCAGCTAGCCTCTTAAGCGCATTATGCCATGAAAAGAGACATATATAACCAGTTCTGTTGTGCCCCCATAATCAGTTCATGCTGCCCCCACCCCATAACCAATTCATTTGTGCCACCCCCCCATATAACCAATTCATGCTGCCCCCCACCCATAACCATTTAATTTGTGCCCCTGGGGCAGTGTGAATTGATTATATGGCGGGCACAAATGAACTGGTTATGGGGTGCAGGTTTAAAGACAGTATTGCTGTTAGCAATAACTTCATTAAGAAAAGTAAATGAAATAGCAGCCATAATAATCTCAGAACCATATTTGCAGATTTTCCAAGATAGAACATCCTAAATTCCTACCTAAGGTAATATAAGTAAAACAGTTGGAGGAATGTGGCCCTTTTTACACGGGCCTCTCCCACCTATGAACTCGCAGATTTCTGTGTGTTCATGAGTGGGGGAGCCCCATGTGAACAACATGGTGCACGTGCCCAAGGTGAGTGGGGGTTCGTGTGCACCCACCTAACATGCATCCCCATTCACCTACCACTCATCCCCATGCACGGAGCAACTGGGGGAAACAGCGGTTACTCTGTGGGTGCAGATGAGTGGGGGTTGAGTGGGGATACGTGTGATGCCGTGTGCATGCCCCGCCCACGCACCAGCATGCCCACGGATCCCCCACCCCGTGGAGTCATGTAAAAATGGCCTGTGAGGAACCACTTGAAGAAGAACAGAAGGTTGCTACCTTGTAAACAAGGTTCTTTGAGATAGCTCCTAACATTCTCACAACACCCAGCCTTCCAGCCCTGCATGGAATTTTCTTATATGCCCAGAAAGGGTTGGAAGGAACTGTCATTCTTAGGGGGAGAACGCTTTTTATACTAGAGGAGCTCAAGACCATCACATGGTCTAGTATTTGAATAGGGTGAGCATGCACAACCCAGTTGTGAGAATGTTGGGTGCTATCTCGAAGAACCTTCTTTACAAGGCAACAACCTTTTGATCACTCACATGGGGAGGAGTTGTTTGTAAACAAACAGCTTTATCTACCAGTCCGATCGATCGGGTGTCCCAGTGTCCCACTGCTGCAGCAGCTCTACTAGGAAGCAGAGGCAGGTGAGGGATGGGGACCAGAGCCAGGGAAGGGAGGCAGAATAGGTTCCTATTGGGGGAGAATCTGGCTGCAGCCTGCCTCCCAGTAAGGCAAGCGCGGGGCCCCTGCTGGCCGCGGGGCCATGTGTAGCCGCACATGTGGCACATGCCTGGGGCTGGCCCTGCTGCCAAGAAATCATAAATGCACTCAAAGGGACTGATACCTTTAGCTGGATGGATATACTCTATGCACTTGGAACATCTGAGTTACGGGGTACAGAATCTGACCTACACAATTCAAGAAGCAATACATTTTACTAGACATGGGGCTGTGGGGACATAGATTTCTTCAATGTAAGCAGAACTTTGGGTTGTGCAAATTCAACTTAAATGGACCACACTAAATGGATCAACTTAAATGGATTGCATTACCTTAAAATGATGGTGGGTCTGACCCCTGCTTAAGAAACTATCTTTGGACGATGACTCCTCAGCCAGCTATCACCCTGTCTCTAACCTTCCCTTTTTAGGGAAGGTTATTGAATGGGTGGTTGCCTGGAAGCTTCATCTCGATGCTTTCGTATACCTGGACCCATTTCAGTCAGGTTTTTCTGTGAGGTATGGCACAGAGACTGTGCTTGTGACCTTGGTCAATGATCTATGCCTGGAGATTGGTAGAGGGAATTGTGCCCTGCTGATCCGGTTTCAGCGGGTTTTTAAACAGTTGATTGTGAGGTGTTATGTCTGTGGTACCTGGCAGGGGTCACGGCACTGCTCTTGAATGGTTCCGTTCATTCCTGTCAGGTAAGACCCAGTGGGTGGTGATGGGAGATTGCTCGCCGTCCCTTCAGGACTTCCCTTGTGGTATTCCACAGGGTTCCATCTTGTCTCCCCTCTTGTTCAACGTGTATCCAAAGCTGCTGAGTGAGGTCATCCAGATGTTTGGAGTGAGATGTCATCAGTATGCTGATGACCCCCAACTCTACCTCTTTTTCATCTGACCCAGGTCCTGCAGTCTCAGTGCTTTCCCAGTGCCTGGCTGCTGTTGGGGACTGGATGAGGGTGAGCTGATAGCTGAATCCAGACAAGACTGAAGTGATGATGGTTGGCTAGTCTTGTGACTTGTAGGGGACCCCTGTTATTGAAGGGGTCTGCCCCTCCTAGTTACTCAGGTTCAGCCTTGGTGTGCTTCTGGACCCTCTGTTGCACCTGGATAGCCAGGTTGCAGCGGTGGCCAGGAGCGCTTTTCATCGACTCCATCTGGTGAAAAGGCTACAACCTTTTTTTTCTGGCTCGGATCTGGCCACCATCATCCATGCTGTCATTATCTCAAGGTTATGCTACTACAATGCGCTCTACAAGGAGCTGCCTTTGGTGGCTGTTCAGAAGCTGCAGCTGGTGCAGAATGTGGCAGCTCGCCTCCTTTCTGGGGTGGGTCACTGTGAACACATTATACCTGTGCTCTATAATCTGCACTGGCTTCCTATAGCTTTCCAGGCACAATTCAAGGTGCTGGTTTTGACCTTTAAAACCCTAAACAGATTGGAGCCCACATTTCCTTCTATGCAACATTGCAGCCCCTGTGGTCAGCTGGGAGCACCCCCTTGCGGGTCCCACCGACCAATTTTATCTCTATGACAAGGGCCCACAGAGAAGTTTTCCCAATTGCCAACCCTGTGTTTTGGAATTCACTTCCCTCAGAGGCCAAGTTTGAGCATATTCCAAGAGTCAGCGTAAAACATTTTTGAGTTGACAGAGCTTTGGGCAGGTGGGGCTAGAGGTTGGATGGCTGGGTTTTGGGGGGTGAGGGTAGGGATTTTTATGGGGGGTTATTATATTCTAAATTTTTACTATTTTGTGTTTTTGTAAATTCACCCTGAGTCTTCGGTGAGAGCAGGATATACGTTTTAATAAACAGTAAATAAAAATAAAATAATAGGATACTCATCTCTTCAGTGTGCACCTGTAAACTTACTGCAGCATACCCAATAGTGCAGTGGAATAACTGGTGCTTAATGCTGTTTTTTAGATTGGTTTCTTATGGTAAGAAGGTTTCTAAAATTAGCCTCTTTATGTGGGTGGCTTTACATATTACATTAATCATAAGGAGAATCAAGTGTAAAGTCATCATTTACTCATTCTGCTCCACATTTGTGGCCACCCTATAGACTCGACTCACCAAGAGAAATCCAACAGGTGGCAGTAGTGGTATAAACCAGGTGCTATCCCATGATGCTCTATGCATGACTCTATTTGCAGTGCTTTATTCCAGCTGTTGAAATATACTTGCTGTCATTCCGTGAAACTTACAAACTGCTGCTTCCTGTAACTAAATATAGCTCTCAGCCCTATCATGCACAAAACTCCTTAATAGTTAAGGTTTTCCCAAACTCTGCACTGCTGTGTGGATTCTCTAGTTGGAACTCTGTGAGTATTCTGTTAATTAGCAGGGCAGTTGCAGCATGCTATTCCTTGGATGTTCAGCCAGATTCCCGGGGCCTGAAGCTCATCCCATCAGCCTCTCACGTGCCTGTTTCACCACCTTTCCTCTGACACATCGGTAAGAAGTAAGATCTCAAATATCCCCTGCCTCTGCAGTAACCTGATGGCTGTCTGGATAGGGTGATGACTTTGTGTACCGAGTTTTTAGCAGCTCTGTGGGTTTCCTCCTGAGTTGCCCAGATATGTTCCAGGCTGCAAACTGATGTTAACTCTGTGGCAGAAACCCATGTTTGAAGTGAACAAAAGTAACAGAGGGTGTTTTCAGACATTACGGCTGCTGCCACAGCCAGAGACTGCTTCGGGCTAGGACGGGCAACCACACTCTGGCCAGGACTTGGTCCAACTGCTGAACAAACATTATGGCAGTCGGACCAGGGAGGGGAGATGCACGGACATGCATCCACACATCCCCAGAGTACATGGAACGCCCCCTCCCAGCTGACGGGTAGCCATGGCAGTCAATAATGGCTAACATGGTGCCCAACCCTCACCGCCGCCATAGACCGCAGCATATAAAGCGGCAAAACACACGTTATAGCACACTTTATAACCAGTCAGGCCGCCGTTCCCCAGGCAGTGTTGGCACTTATTCCAACACCATCTGGGGAACGGCCCAGACTAAGATATGGTGGCAGTTTTCGGAGATACGATAACACATTTCCACCCGGGTCAAAGCATGGAAACATCTGAAAACAACCAGAGATTCTTGCGTTTAGTGGCTGAAACAGCGGCAAGGGTTACATGTAGAGACAGCCTAACAACCTTTTACCCCCATGGGTCACTTTCAGTCAAACTTAATAGATAAGCCGAAAACCTACAGTTAGCTGGGGACTGAAATGACATAACAAGTGCACATGAAAGGAGATACAGTAATTGGGGGAAAAAACCACCGTTTTGGTGAGCACTGTCCTCTGAGGAAACCAAGACTCATTTGATTGGATGTTTGCTGCATAGAACTACTGTTTTTCAACTGACAATTGCACTAAGAGATGCTGCTATTTTTTAATAATAATAAATAAAATAAAATAAAATAAAATAATTAATAATAAATTTATTGACTGACCAAAAGAGGTCATTTCAAAACATACGTACCTACATACAAAGAAAATGAGAATTAAAACAGGGACTATTATTAAGCCCTTAGCAAAAAAAACAAGAAAAAAACTAAAAACATCATAGTTCTTATCAAGGGGGGGGGGTGGAACCTGGATTACAAACAGAAAGAATGCATAAATAAATAAATAAATAAACCTTTGTTGCTATAGGGTAGATGGTCGTTTCCATTTAATGTCAAGGACAGTAGCACAATAAGAGGCCATAGCCCTGGAACGGCAGGTGTCCTTGGCACACAACAGTTGGGACAATAAAATGTCAAAGCATCCAGCGAGACAGTTACAAAGATATTGGGCCAAGAAACTTCCCCTCAGATCAGTGTAGGCTGGGCAAATGAATATAGCATGTTTAAGAGTCTCAACTTGGCCAAGAGAGCAGATCAAACAAAGCCTAAGCTCAAGAGATGCTACTACTGTTAGAATTGAGATGGAGCCAAAAAGATTTCCTACAATATGTCCCGGAGCCAGATTCTCTGCTGGTTTTAATTGGCAGAATCCTAAATTTCATATTGCTAGAAACTGAAGAAGAGGGATGAATCACTCCACACCTACCCTGGTTTTGTACATTTCCTCTGATGCATCCAGTATTGGCCAAGTCTGAGACAGGAAGTTTGGCAAGATGCCTCATTGGTCTGATCCAATATGGCCAGTCTTATGGCACAGTTCTATTCATCTGGGTCTCTATTCCTCAATGTGCAAACTGGCCACCCATGTTTGAGAGAGAGTAACACATGGGCATCTCTTCTCATTGCCTCAGCTGCAATGTCTCCATCAGTTATCCCTTTCACTGTGGGAACTAATGCCATTTCTTAGGAGTAGTGATGCCCTTTTCTCAAGCACTGCTAGTTACTCGCATTAGAATTTGTCACTTTATCCATTTTGCTTTCCACTCTTCAGCAGCTGTCACTTCTGCCAGGAAGTTGGTTCCTGGAGATGATGCAGCTTCTACCACTGTTTATTTTTTTTAACCAAGCAAGCATGTCTCATTTTCCCCTCAGTGGGTGCAGCCGCGGGAGCAGCAGGGGCCCAAGGCAATCGTTACCGCCACACTACATGGTGGCAGGGAAGCTGGACGGGCCAGCCCATGTCAGAGTCATGGCCATGGGGCTCTGACTTTCCTTGAGGTGCGGGATCTGGCCTGCTGCCCATAGGCAGCTTTTGCAAGGCAGAAGAGGACATACCCTCCTGCCCTCCCCCATGTGACAGCTGAGCTGATGCGGAAGGGGAGCCTGGGAACAGCATGCATCCTCTTCCCATGTCTTCGTTCCCCGTCAGTCAGGTGGATCAGGGGACAGGGGAGCCTGGGAAGAGTGTGCGTGTGCCCCTATCCCCACCCTGAAAAACAGCTGATTGGGGAGGAGGGGACCAGAGGAGCAACACATGTGATCCTCTGGGACCCCCATCAGCTGTTATTCAGGATAGGGAGACAGGCACATGCTTGTCTAGGCTCCCCCTGCCCCTGAGAGCCCATCCCTGGCTGTGACCTGGCTGCTCGCAATGGCCCCACAGCATCGCACCTTGCTTGGTGGGGTAGTAAGAGTGCCCCGTCACACTAGTTGCCCTGTCCTGGGCAGCCTTACCCCAGTTAGGGTAAGACTGCTCTGCGGTGCATCCTGGGAAGTTTTCCGAAGATGCATCACAGAGCAGCCAGCTGCGTACTCTGCCTCAGCCTATTTCGCATGGCTGCACCCTTTGATTCATTTTTTTTGTTTTGTTTTCCTAATGTTCTTTTATTTTAGCTGTCTTAACTTTACCCGTGCTCCTCAAATGCAGTCCCTCTGAAACCGTGTGACAACAGAAAATACTTAGTTCTGATAACAGAGAATACTTTCCAAATTATCTTTTGCATTTTATTACCACTCTGATGTCTGGGCTGAATACCCAGCTCTTTTGTAAACTGATGACGTTTCCTGGACTTCAGAAGCATTGCTCCAATAGCTGCTACTGGCTGGAGTTGTGTATAGAATGGTCCAATTTACCTGCACGCGTGTTTTATGAAATGTGGGACAATGTAACTCTGTGGGTGGCCCAGGACTCAAACATCCACCTCGTGGGGTTTTGGAGAACAATCCCCCCTCTCAGTTCAGCAACTTGGAGACAGCACAGTATAGTGCTATCAAGACCCTTTATTAGATTACTGTATAAGAGACCCATCCATGTTTGGACCGGACTACCGTACAGCACGTACAGAGGCCAGATTGGGAATACAAACCCTTAATCTTAGTACTAGGGATGTGCGAACACGATTCAGGAGTTCGGGGTTTGGCCCAAACTTGGGGTGTTCGGACCATTCGTGAACACCCCGAATCCGAACTGCCCCCACCCAAACTGGCCGAACAAAGTTTGGGTCCTGAACCCATTTGGGCAGGGGGAAGAGGACAGGGGGGAACCCAGTTTCCCCTCCCCCCACCCCCTCCAGGCTGCGCGGAGCTCACCTCCCCCCCCCACCCTGCCCAGCCTGGGAAATTTTTTTCTTTTTAAACACCCCCACCCCAAGGATCGACCTACCTGGTGGTGCCGGAGCTCTGGCCCTGGGTCTGGCAGTGGTAGCAGCAGTGGCAGCGGCGGCGGGTTCGCTGGTGGTGGCGCTCTGGAGGACTTCAGGCCACTACTAGGCCTTCCAGGTCAAACCAGAAGGCCTAGTAGCAGCCTGAAGCGTTCCGGAGCACCACTGCCACCGGACCCGCCACCACTGCCGCTGCCGGACCCAGAGCCCGACCTACCTGGTGGTGCCAGGGCTCTGGCCCTGGGTCCGGCGGTGACAACGGTGGTGAGTCCAGCAGCGGCAGTGCTCCAGAGTGCTTCAGGCCACTACTAGGCCTTCTGATTTGACCCAGAAGGCCTAGTAGCAGCCTGAAGCGCTCCAGAGTGCCGCAGCTGCCAGACCCGCCGCCGCTGCCACCGCCACCACCAGACCCAGGGCAGAGCCCTGGCACCACCAAGTAGGTCTAACCCTGGGGTGGAGGGGTTTAAAAAAAATAAAAAATCCCAGGCTGGGCAGGGTAGGGGGGGAGAGGATCCCCGGTGCCCCTTCCACCTGCACAGCCTGAAGGAGGGGGGAGGGAAGGAAAACCGGGTCCTCCCCAAACCCGTTCAGGTCGAACAGCCAGAACCCAAACAGTTTCAGGGGGGCCGAACACCGAAAGGGCCGAACACCGAACCCCCCAGTGTTTGCACATCCCTACTTAGTACAGTTAAAGTCAAATATTCTCAATCATGTGTTTACCTGACAGTATCAAATATTCAAATTCAGGATGTCTGGAGAGGAGTAGTTCCACCTTGGGGCAAGTCCCTGAAGCTGTGAGCTTGGGGGGAGGGGCTCTGACTCATGAGAATGTGCCCCAAATCTTACAACTGGAGATATTGACAACCCATGACACTGTGCAGCACCATTGTGACTTATTCCTTTCCAGATGGATGTTGTAACTTCCCAGCAGGGACATCTTTATGCACAGGCAATGTAGATGCTTACCAGTGCTAGGACTCTGTTTCCTCAAGTTGGGGGTAGGATGGGGGACTTCAAAATGTAGATGGCTCTGCAAGGTTCCACCAATTAAATTCTGATTGGTGACTTGGCAACCGAGCCACCAAATGGAATTCCTTTTGGTGCAAGTGAGCAGACCCACAATTGCTTCTGCTTATGGTTGAAACAAGAAGCAATCTTTTTCTCGTGAAAATATTGTGAGAAACAAGAATTGTCACCGAGATCTCAGTACAATCTCGATAACAGACCAAGATATCGGTCAAAATTGTTCTCGAAATACCATTTACCGTTTATCATTTACTGTTACCATTTATCACAATTTGCATTTACTGTATACCAATTTACCATGTACCATGTTCATCCTGGTAATGCACATGCAGAAATGCAAAATGCCACTTTGCGCATGCACATTACTGGAATGAACGTGGTACACAGTAAGCAGTATACGGTAAACAGTAAATGGTGGTAAACAGCAATGATAAACAGTAAATGGTATTTGAAGAAAATTTCTCAACCGAGTAATGCCGAGAATCAGCATTTTTCTCGATTATCGTTTCTCACTTTAAATGAGTCGAGAGCCGTGATTCTTGATGGTAACCAAGAAAAACTCGAGATTGCGTTTCAGTCCTACTTCTGCTGCTGGCTGTTTGGAAAATCCAAAATGGCAGTCAGTAGTAGCAGCAGAAAGATGGCTAGGGGAGCAAAAAGGGGCAGTGGGTAAGGTTGTTCAGGAATGAGGGGAAAATATAGAGTGGGCAATGGAAGACTACAGAAGAACAAGGCAGGTGACAGAGGGGATGAGATTGGGTGGGTGGGTGCAAAATTCAGTTTTCCTCAGATTTTTCAGAAGCCTGATCAAGTCCTTTTCCTAATTTCTATAGATCCTCAACTAGCATAGATCAACATGGCTACAATATCATCCATGGAGCTATGAAAATATAGAACAGAAGCGCTTCAAGCCCAACTAAATTTGAAAAAAAATAAAATCATTGCTATCTTTTTGCTTTTAAAATGTACTTAGTAGCAAGCTTATCAGTAGCTTCCACAGTTTTGGCTGACAATTACTCAAGAAGCGAAGCAAAGGATTGTTTTGTATCTTTTGCATTTGGGTTCTATATATAGGGAAAACATTTGAATTGGCGGAGTTTCAGTCTCTTTGATGTAGTTTTTGTGCAAGAAGTTTCTCTTGAAAACATCTACCCCAATAACCCACAAGCCCATAAGTAGCTTTCGATAGCCTTGCTTTCTCTTTTTCATAGCAGTTGATTTACCCAAGAAACCAGTATACAGTATGCAATTAGCCCCCCATGTAGAGAAGAAAGGCTTGACACTTACCCATCTTCAATCTGAACAATTCAGGAATTTGGGAGCCTCTGTCTAGTGTCTGGGATGAGATATAATTTAGATGCCAAATGTCCAGAAATCAAATTCATGGCATTTCTCTAAAACTATAGGATTATGGTCTTTGGAGATACAGGACTTCTTTTTTAAAGCCCAGCCTCATATTAGGCAATAGGCAAGGGATGAGCCTAATTAGTTGGATTATGTTATTTTAATAGGGGCCTGTTTTACAGTGGGATAGGGTGTTTTGATCTTTGTACTATTTTTTAATGTATTGTAACTTTTTGTAGTACGACATGGCCTGAAGGGTAGTTCAATAAACTGTCTGTCTGTCTATTTTAGATTTGCATAAACGTATATAAACATGAAATATAGCATCGTACGATTTGGTTTTGCTCTGTTTCCTATGAAAAGAAGACTTATGCAATCACCCATCTCTCGGTGTGCATCTGTCTTTCTGCCAATGGTTACTCCTTACTAACCTTTGATCAAACAGGCCAATTCCAAACAAATTTGGCAGCAGGGCAGAAGACCCAAAGGTAACTAAGTAGGACTTTTTCTTCTTAACAATAAGTGCACTTGGAGGGGAGGCATAACCCCCTTTCTACTTTCCCCCAAATCCCATTGTTTCACAATGGGCATTGCTCCCATCCCCATTAGAAAACTAGACTTTATTAGATTCAGTAGGCTGATTGTTTTCCTGGAGCAGATGGCAACTCTATTAGGACATGGCATCATTTTAACAAGAACTCTAAATTTTCACCTTTACTTGGTGTCACAAAAAGTCAAACATTAAAATTTGATTTGGTGCACATGCTGCTTTGGAAGATCTCCTTTTGGTTGCAACACCCCCCCAACCCCCTTTCCTACAGATACTGATCTTATGCAAACCAAATTTCCCTGACATGCCAAGGCACAGCAGCACTGTGGAAGTGGGCACAGTATTAATCAGAAACACATTTTAGAAAACATCTTGGCAAGTGACAAATCAGCTTTTTAAAAGTAGTTGAGTAACCAGCTCTCCTAGTCCAACCAAGAACAGAGTCTGGATTCAGAACAAGAAACTCCCAAGCAGGTCACCTAGTAAATTCAGGGTAAGGGAGGATCTGAACCTGGACTTCAGGTTCAAGTCAGTCACCTAGGAAGTTAGGCACAGTATATTCTAAAATAGGAAAGACCATGGAAAGAGATTTTTAAAAAGTGATCTAAAAACAGGAAGAGCATATTTTGTGGGGGAAGGGGAATTAGATTTTTGAAGTTTTTAAGATGTCCCTCAAATTAAATTCCACTTCAGACACATTAAAACTGTACGTTCTTCCAAAATTCCACACAGGAACAATTTTAATTTATTTTATCTTTTCATTTTAAACACATACCAACCTATTTTGAAAATAAAGCTCCCCGTGTCAACATTTCTATTCAATTTTCAATTTAATCATTTGTGCCTTTCAAAAATTTTCAATGAAAATCAAAAGTTTAGAAGCATATTTTCCCCACAAAAAGAGTTGGGTGTGTCAGAACTGCATTGAAAATATTTGAAATGGCTGAAATCCAAATCTTCAAGATGTTGAGCATCAACAAACTTCTCAGTAGAAGGATTAGGTAAAATCCAGCTTGGGGCCCCAGCAATTGATTTTTTACAAGTTAAGCACTGGGCGCCCTCTTGCAAATTCCATCACTGCCCCAAGTCTGCACGGCAAGGGCACACCGTGACCGACAGGTGTTTTTGGCGGCTGTTCCACAGCTCTGGAACTTCCTTTCCCTGGAGGTTTACCAAAACCTGAGCCTGAACATTTTCTAGAAGCAATGGAAGACCTTTAAAAAAAACAAAACAAAAAACTTTAGATAGGCTTCTAGCAAATGGGGATAGGGTTTTGATTAATGGTTCTAATGAATTTCCAATTTGATGGGTTTTATTTTTGCATATTTCGTATATATATTGGATTTAATATATATTCTATGATGTAAACTTCCCTGAGATTTCAAATAAATAAATGTTATGCTCAGCAGGCTGCTGGGAGAGTGGAGGGGGGAACATAGGGTAAAAACCTACAGGACGCTGGTCCAGTTAGGCCCAGTTCAGCCCAGCTGGGCCAGCATCATGGTGGGCTGTACATTTACAGCCTACCATACATGGGCCAGGTTCCTATCATGGCCAGGTAGGAGCCAGGCAGGAAATATGGGCCCAGTATAAGGTGAGCCCACAGTCCACACCCAGCTGCCGCCCAGCCAGGACAGAGCAGGCAAGCTGGGCAGGAATGTGTTTTCCCACAGCATGGGGAATTGCCATGACACCAAGCTATAGCTGCCTGTAACAGGCAGCCATGGCGTGAGTGGAAAATCTGATTAATTTATGGTGGGGAAGACAATTACCCCCCCCCCCCCCATTTGTACCTCTATTTTCAGCTCAACATACTTGCATGGAGAGAAGACTTTTGGTCTCATCTGCTTAACTATGGCAGTAGATTGTCTAGGACACAGTGTCCTGGAGGGTCCTTATGATTCACCCTGTGTCTACATTGTTTGTAGTGCTCCCTTGGTATAACAACCAAACTATTTTTACAGTGTAGTCAAAAAATAGGGCTTCACTTTTCCTGAAGAGGTTGAATCAGGGTTTCTCACACACACACCCGGTCACTGCACAGTGTCCACTGCTATGTCTCAGTTACCTAGGCAACCTCTGCAGCCTGGAATTTGATTGCTCATGTTGTCAGATTTATTTGCTGAGTTGTGGGCACGGTGGCAAGTAGCAGATGGGCACTCAACTACTTGAGGGACCTATTTGAAAGGGAGGGGGGGGAAGGAATGACCGTGATTGCAGGGAGGATCGACTTTGGGATAAGTTCATTAGCTGAAGTGGAGAGAAAACATCATTGATTGCTGTTGGGAGGCTTCCTTTAAAAGCCTTAGAATAAAGTATTTGCACTGAACGCAAATACATCTCAGCAGAAAATCAAATATAAAACCCTAAAGACAAGGAAAAATTGGAAATGCACATGCACATTCATGTGCATTTCTGGTAGAGAAGGCCCATTCTAGCAAAACTGCAAGGGCTGCACATACATGAGCATCTTTAAATAAACCTGGATGAAACTTTGAACGGCTCATCTTGGCATAGATTGCATTATGCATGCATAATTTCTGCATAGCTGAACAATGTCAGGGAGGAAAAATTGGTTCAGACAAAATTAAATCCCCTCCATTATTGAACAGTCACCAGTTAATGGAACTGAGCTTGCAGCCAACGTTGCTATAGGATCTGGAATATGTTGATGGATGGCAGTGGCAGCGGCCACGTGAGGGTTTAATGGTATATATCAGAGCTGGGCATATGACCACTGGGATGTCGCATGAGACTCTTGGGCGTCTGTACTGTGACGCTTGTCAGAAGTGGCTGCCTGGGGGTATGTGGTTCCCTCAGGAACAAAAGAAGTCAGCCCATCATTTCCACTGCTGCTGAAGCCTCCTGGGGGCATGAGAGCAGGGGCAGTGTGCCCACAGCCACTATTGCCACTTGTCCAAACTTGCTGTACTGCCTGGGAGATGGAGCTTTATGAGGATGGGCGAGGATGAGGGAAGCCATGTTGTCCTGTCCTTGAGATTAGGCGAAGCCGTGATCAGTGTAAAGCGGCTTGTGGCTCTCTCTGATGTAAAAATGTTGGTATGTAGTTCTTGCACTTGGGAACTTTGCCCACCCCTGGCCTATATGCAGGTAGGCTATATTGTGCCAGATGCACGGTGAATGAAGACAAAGGTTAAAAATCAGTCAACAATTCTAAACAAAAATTTTAAAAGGGCAATCATTTTAAAAAAATATTTTTTAAAAGGACAAAACTATACCACAAGAAGGTAAGAGTTACAGTATAAAAAACTAGAGTTTAAATGGGTATCTGATTTGGTTCCCATGAGTAATACCTACATTTTGGGGCACCATTTCAAGTATCCGAATTGGTACCCAAATACCGTTCGAGTACCAAAAACCTCAAAATTTCAGTTTATTGGTTTTTGAGTACACAAATTTTAAACAAAATCCTGCAAAAATTTCCACAATCTGGGACCAGAAGTCAAACAATTGCGATGAAAATGGTATTCCAGGAACCCAACCAGACACCGTTTTGGGTACCAAAAAGTACCTGAAATTGTCAAGTCAAATCAGGTGCTGCAAATTCGATGAGTTAAATCTGTTTTTTCAGGTACCCATTTTCACCTCTACTCATAAGATTACAATTTCCCAAACCAATAAATTGATTGTTAAAATGTAAAAAGTAGAGCTGAAAGGAATCATCTGAAAAACGAATATATCTGATGATTTTGGCCCTTTTAGGTTCATCTCGACACAGTGGGGATGGATAATTATTCATCTCCTATTGGTTTACTCATTTTGGATATTTATTGGGTCCCATTATTTTGGTTCAGCTAAAGAAACATATATGTCAATTTTCTTTTGCGGAGCTACTTGAATATCTGTGAATGTAAAACTCAATATTTATTTCTGCTTTGGTAAGAAGACATAAGGAACCAAGGTTTGAAGCAGCATGATTGGAGTCTGGAGAGCAGTGTCTGGCTCCTCAGTAGCATACACACATTATGGCCAGGGCACATGGGTTTCCTTAAAGGCTTTTCTGTGTTGATGAGACCACGCCTCCCACCTTCCTACACTTCTTGATCCAGCCTGCTTCCCTGTCACCAGTTTCCTGGTTGGCTGACTGCCTGTATATAAAGGTGGCCTGAAGCCACAGGAAGCTCAGCACATCATCTGTTCACACACACCCTTCCCATTTCTCCCTGGGATCTGCTCTGCTTGCCGAGGCACCTGCACAGTGCCCTCCCTGGCCCTGTTCTCTTTGCCCCTGCTCTGAGTGGACCCTGTTTGGACTTGGAGCAGCATTATTTTGTTCTGCTTTCTGTTTTGAAATCGGCTTGTGGCTTTTTTTCAGGACCTTGTTGCTGTGTGCCTGACCCCGTCAGGAATCTGACAAATATGCCTGTTAGTTCCTTCCCTTTGCCACGAAATGGGTCATTCTGTCTGTCCTGCTCCATCGTGTCTGCCTGTCTGTCCTGCCCTTTGGTCTGTGCGATGACCCTGAGGTTTTCATGCACAGTGTCTGGCCTTGACTGCAAGTGTCCCTGACAAAAGACCAGGTAAATAGACCCTATTTCCCAGAAAAAGTCTCCAAAGCGATAGGAAGTCTGGCATCTAACTGGTTCTGGATAAAAGCTTGGCATTTGCCAGAAAAGCATGGGCTCGTTAACAAAATAGGCTCAACATCAAAGACGGCAAATTGTTTTGGCAAGTCTTTCTTTCTTCATCTTAAGTCTGGGATCTGGGCTGACCTTAGAATTTGTGGGGCCCAATGCAAAGATAAAATGCAGGCTTTGGTGGCTCCCACCTCCTCCCTGTAACCTCACCCTTTCAGGGAGACCCTCCACAGGGCCCCCACGCCCCAGAGGTGGTCATGTTTGAGGATCCACCAGGAGGCAGCGGAATGTTCAGGTGACAATGGGAGCCAATGAGCGTGGGGGTTCTTAGAAGTAGAGAAAATAGCAGGGTGGTTGCCGTGGGTCACCCTGTTGCAAGGCTGGTCCTGTCAGGGAGTCATAGAATCATAGAGTTGGAAGTGACCTCAGAAGTCATCTAGACCAACCCCCTGCTCAATGCAGGAAATCCACAGCTACAGCAACCCTGACAGATGGCCATCCAGCCTCTGTTTGGAAAACCTACAGTGAAGGAGAGCCCACATCTGGGTGCCATAAACAAACTTCCAGGCACCAAGTTTCTATTGCTCATTTTGATTGGTCATATTCTGCCTGGTTCTACCAGTGGGTGTACTATGGGTGGATGGCATGAAGAAACATCTTCTGTCCCTTATGCAGAAGGGTCTCAGAACTGTAGCTCTTAAGTATACAGCTTCCAAAATGAAATGACGGAGGCAGATCCAAGGCTTGGTCTCCTGTCTGTACTAGCTGGTGGAGCTGTACCTCACTGAACTGCAAGTATAAGCTGTGGCATTGGAGGGTCCATGAGAAGACAGGCATCTTGAGGAAGACAGACATTTATTCGAATTTTTAACCAGCCTCTGAATCTAGAGCCTATCTGGTGTCTGAGGGAGACCGCTCCTCCAGGATCAATGTAACATGTCCCTCTGCAAGGCTTGATATAGCAGACAAACAAGCAGGCTCTTGAAGGGACATCATCCTCTCATAGCCTTACAAACTGTGCTCACATCTTTCAAGAGCCAAGGCTAAGGTCTGTTGAGCCTTAGGAAGAATGTCTGTCAAGACTTTCATCCCTTTGTGATGCAGCTCTTTTGCTTGAGTTGGAAATGAAATCCTGCAGCATGTGTACATAAGATTTCAGCCATCACTTGCACATTCTACACACATTTCTGGATACCTCAGCATTTGCAGAATTGAGATATCTGCTCCATTTCCTGAGCCCAGTGTTGATTTTGATGATATTTAATGACGTTACTAAGGAAAAGGGAATCTAAATGACCTAGCAGTGGTAAATATGAAGTTTTACTTGCATGTAGGGACTAGATCAATGAGTCAGATCCAGGAGCTTAAAAGGGTTTGGAATGGAGTAGATGCTGGCCCTCAGTGTTAGCCTGCCCCATCACTTATGGGGTCATAACACTAACAGACCAAGAACTCCAGGCCTTCTACTGGCACCTACAAGAGGTAAGGAGGTCTGGCAATGCAGGCTCATGCGGAGAGCTGTTCACAGCGCTGACAGGAATAGCAAAAGGAAGTGGCTTCAGCAGCCTAAAGAAGATGCAAATTTCCCTCTATTGTAGTGAGGCAAGTACCGTGAGGATGGCGGAGAGCCCTGCCCAAGGGAGAAATAAAAAACTGCCCAGATTTAGCATTAGTCTTTACACGACTCTCGCACCAGCACCAGTTCAGCATTCCTGGACAAACTCTGAGAATTGGGCATGTACAGAGCATTGGTGAAAACCTTGAGGGAAACATGTTATCAGACTGGGGGAAAATCCCCTATTTTGATGGAGAAAATGAACTAAGGGAGGAAGAGATTTCCTGAGGGAAGAATGAGGGATTTTGATTTTTGTGATGAGAGAAAACTATTTGAGGGGATTTAAAATATATTCTTTTAACGACGCCCCAGATGCTGCTGTTTCACTAGTTATGCACACCACCGTTCATTCACTACAAAGCATTCAATGCCAGCCCTTAAAACCACCCCGTTTTCTCTCAGGCAGCAATGGAGAGGTAAAGTACCAGCCATACTTCCAGGGCTGGCCATTGGGTGCTTCTCAGACTGCTAGGCAAGTGCATCCTGTGGGACCCCCGCTCCCCTCCCCCCCCACACACACACACATTGGCTGCACAGTGGGGAGGGTCTCACAGAAGTATCTGCCCAAGAGGAGCCTCCCCAGCTCCACCCCACAGATCTGCCTTCAGGATCATGGCCCCCCACCACTCTGGCAGAGTCCTGATGCCATGCAGCAGAGAGCTCCCATGGGGGGCCTGCCATTGACCCATTAATCCTGTGAGTGGCCAGGGGGGACCCCACTAAAAGCCCCTGAAGTGCAGAGGCATAACTCCAGCCAGACCGGAAGCCCCTTCTTCAAGCTGCCGTCACTTGGGGAAGGGAGCAGCTAGGAGCCCTGCGCAGGCCAACACTAGGCCTGGGCGAACACGGTTCGGAAGTTCGGATCGAACTCAGTCTGTTCAGATGACCAAACCCGAACCCAAAACCGAACCGACTGAATCAAACCCGATTCCGAAAGCCAAAAATGGCCAAACAGTTCGGTCAGTTCGGATTGAGTTTGGATGGTTTGGTCGTGAAACAGGTGACCTGTGAGTGACCAGTTGACCCAGGGAGGAGGGGGGTCAGCTGAGGAGCAGACTTCCAGGCACCAGGGGTGGAGAGGCTTGGGGTAGCAGCCAGCCCGCCCAATCACCATCCCTTTTCTCCTCAGACCACTGGCTTTGCAGTCTGTGATTGGCCATGGGCTAGGCTGCATGGAGCCAATGGGGCTTGCGGTGAGGCAGGCGCAGCAAGTAACAAAACTCATTGCCCTCCCCCCTGCCAACACCTTCTGAGCTAGTCACTGTTCCTGACAGCAGGCATTTCAGAAGGCTCCCTCTCCAAGCAATTTGCTTTCCTCACCCATCCAACACATTTATTTAGTTATTTACCTCCCTACCATTTATTTAGATTATATTAAAGAAAGATTTAGGCAGGGGCGGCTGGTGGGTTTTAGTTTGGAGGGGCAGTAAGGCTGTCCGGCCCGCCGGCAGCAAAGCCACTGGTGGGCCAGCGAGCCAGTGAGCGGAGCCAGGGCAATGGTGGGCGGAGCCAGGGCAATGGTAGGCGGAGCCAGGGCATAATCCAGCAGCAAAGAGTTCCCAGAGTTAACATCAGATGGAAGAAAACACAGTCTAAAATGCACTTCAAGCTTAAAATGAATAACGTATACCCCCAAGTACAGGGAAACAGTGGCAATACACTGGCACAGCCCAACAGCAAGGAGTTCCCAGGCTTAACATCAGATGGAAGAAAACACAGTCTAAAATGCACTTCAAGCCTTGAAGTGCATTTTAGACTGTGTTCAAGCTTAAAATGAATAACGTATACCCCAAGCACAGGGAAACAGTGGCAAAACACTGGCACAACCCAGCAGCAAGGAGTTCC
>QEPC01008520.1:3867459-3914878 GCA_003113815.1 Sphenodon punctatus | reverse complement strand
GCGTGGGGGTGGGGAACAGCTTTGGGGTGGGTGGGGGGGTGGGGGAACAGCCTAGGGGTGGGGATGCATCAGGGTGAGGGAGGATGCAGGGTGTGGGGGGAAACAGGCTCAGCCTAGGGGGTGATGGGGGGGAGGGGGGGAAGGGGACCCCCCTCCATACCCATCCCCCCCAGGGGTGGGGAGGTCGGGTACAGGGTGGGGGAGGGAAGGGTCAGCTTACTAGCTTAGCTAACTTAAGCTTACCTGCTCAGTCTCTGTTGCAGGCAGTGGGAGCGGCAGCACGCGGCATGACTCCTCTCTCTCGGAGGGCTGAGGCAGGGAGGAAGCACACATGCGTGCTGCTCCCCCTTCCTGTCCCCCGAGCCAAGAAGCTATCTCACCAGGGCTGTCAGCGCGACTGCCCTGGTGAGATCTTCCATTGCGCCCATTGAGCGCAATGGAAGGCTGTAGCCCCTCCCTCCACAACACGTCCCATACGTGCTGTGGACGGAGGAGTTCAGCCGCCCAAAAGGCGTTTTCCATAGGAAAACGCTTTGGGCGGCGTAGCAGCTGAACCTTTTTGTCCCTTCGGGGACCCACTCCCTCTCCCAGCGGAGTGGGTGGGTCCCCGAAGGGAGAACGGGTTCAGAACTCAGTGACAGCTACAGCAGTCTCTGCAGCAGCTCAGAGGCTGCTGTAGCTGTCATAAACGGCGGCGTGTTTTTTTTGTTTTGTTTTTTAAACTGAAGCCGCGGCGGTGCCCCCTCAGGGCTTTGGGGGGCACCGCCCATAATTCTCTGCAGGGGGAGCCATCCCTGGATTTAGGTTTTATTTTTATTCTTTACCCATCCCTGTGTTATTTCTCCCTACCCTCCATTAATCCTCCCCCTCGTGTATTCCATCCCTGATTCCCTTCCCCTGTTTTTTTATTTACTAGAGTAGGATTAGATTTGATTTTGGTTTTATTTCAGTTACCTCTCCCTCCCTGTGTTTTGTTTTGTGAGATGTCTGTGTTTCCCCCCCATCCATGTGTAATATAATATTTTATATATTAGATAGATAATACTTAGTTACTTAGATAGATAGTTGTAGGTGTGATTCAGTTTAATAGTGTGTGTGGGACTAGCTCTTTGTAGTTAGTTTTAGATAGATATTCCATTATCAGGCAATGAGGCATGTGGCAGAGGTGGCAGGGGCCATGCCAGCGGAGTGGCAGTAAGAAGCAGCAGCCCGAGCCCATCACTATGTCCCAAGCTCCTCAGGCCTGCTTTTGGGTCTCCCTCTCACAGCACTAGTAGTGGCACTAGTGCTGCTGCCAGTGGCCGGCCAGTGGCCACCCTGGCCGGGCCTCTGCCACTGCTCCACAAATGCCACTCCTGTCCCAGAACCCACCCTCAGAGTTCTGGGGCCCGTCATTCTGCTCCTGGGGTGCTGTCATCCCACCTTTTCTTTACAAGTTAGCAACATGCTGTTCATTGGAGAGAGCGAAAGAAAGAAAAAATCATCCCACTGCTAGGAGAGACAGTCACGATCCAACCCATGCTGTCACACACCTGCACTATATGACCAGAGAGAGGGAGTCTCTCTTTCTCTCTGGCACACCCACACAGGCACAAGCTCTGCTTCTCCTGGGGGGCTGTATGCAAGTTGAGACCCTGCTGTTGGCATATCTTTGGGTTACCTTCCTACATGGTGCCAGGTGCTGCTGGTAGGGATCGACAAGCTGTATGAGATTCTGCCACCTCCCAGAACTTCTGCACAGAGGGTTAAAAGATTGGAAAGTTCAAACAAAGCTCGTAACAACAAATATAACTTTTATAATGTTTTAAACTCTACAAACATTCTACAAATTTAGAAAAAAACATACAAACAAAGGACAGTTACTTAAGGGTCTGTGGGGGAACGTGGGGGAATGTGGGGGTAAGGGGAAATGGGTGGGCGGGACTGAGGGGTGGCCACATCCCCCTTCACCTCGTACCCGTGCTGTCGGGCAAATTCAACAGCCCCCTCCAAGGAGGCCTTCCACTTACTGATTGACTGGCAGTGCAGTTCCAGCTCCTCCCTCTCTGAGTGGAGTTACTCCGCATAAGCCACCACGCACCGCTTATCTGCACGGAGCTTCTGGAACCGCACCACCAGCTGGTCAGACATCCTGCGTGTTTGGACACACATAGCATCCATATATTTGTGGGCAGGGAACTCCAGCTCGGCCCGGAAGGCCCTTTCCTCCTCTGACTCCTCCTGGGGGGCTGTCGACTCCTCTGCGTAAGTGACAACCCTAGTTGCCATCTTTTGCAATCTGATCCTGAGACTCGCATTTGGCCTATAGGAGTCTTGGGGTCAAATGGCAAAAGGTGGCAACCCTAGTGTGGAGTATGAGGGCTAGTTCCCCACTGATCTTCTTCCAGGCCAGGGTGTTTGAGAGGAGGGGCATGAGCAGGTGAAGAAGGTCACAGGTGTTTGCACTGCTAGAGCAGAAACCCCAAGCTCCTAAACTTGGTGGAGACAGACTTCTTGGATTCTGGTACATCCTTGTAGTTGCCCCATCCCCATCTCTGATCTCATAAGTTTTGAAATCAATTTCTGAAGGTCATACTGAAGGTCCTGGAATGTTCGCCTGGTGCGTTGGCTTATGCTGTGTCTGTTCAGCTCTGTATATCTTGCATATTTTGTACACCTGCTTGTCTGTTTTGCACAGTGGGGGGTGGGGCTTTGCTTTGGGGGGGGGCAGCAGCCTGAGAAGGGCCTTGGGGTGAAACATTCCTAAATCTGGCCCTGTCTGTGGGGGGAGGGGGCTGTGTGGTGAGAGGGGGCTGAACGAGCAGGAGGGGGGCTCTGTGGGAGGAGGGAGCAGGAGGGGACTCGGGGGAGGGAACAGGAGGGAGGGTCTGTGGGGGGACGGAGCTGGGGGAACAGGAGGGGGTTCTCTGGGGGGAGGGGGCTGAGAAATCAGGAGGGGCTCAGGGGGAGGCCATATGTTACTATTTCTGTGTTTCCGTAGCTAAAAGCAAGGAAGAGGCCATTGCAGTAGCTGAGTACATGTTTTAATTTAATAAGTACGTTTGTTGACAGTTTTATGCAATAAGGACATTGAGGTGAGGAAAGAGGGGAGGGAGAGGGGCAGGGGAGTCTATGGTGATGGGCAGGGGTGGGGGCAAAGTCCATTTCTTGTCTCTGGGCCCATTCCAACCTAGCTGCACCCCTGTGGTGGGTGCTTCCTTCGCCTCGTGCCTGACTGCTGGAAGAGAGCTACACACACACACACACCCTCTCTCTCTCTGTGGCAGATATCCGCTGCCAGTCACCTGTTGATGCCCACTGTTTGTGCCTGACTGCCAGTGCCCACCACCACCCACCCACCCACCAGCACGACAGTGAGCTCACTCTAAAGGATAGTATTCTTCTTATCCTCAAAGTTCTATGGAACAATAAACAGAAATAAAGTTTACAAACCTGGCAGCAGCAGTGGTACCCTCTGGCTGATGATCCTCTGACGAGGAGCCGACCTCCACCACCTCCGAAGAAGGTCCAGCGGCGGCCTCCTCCACCTCCACCTTGGGCTTGGGCTTCCAGCGCCTATTAACTTTAAGCCTCTTCATTTTTTTTTCCAACCAGCCAGCCACACAAACCAACCACAACCAAAGTCACACCAAACCACAGCCAACCAAAACAACTGAATGAAGCAAACCAACAAAACCAACCAAAACCAAAAACACACACCAGCCAGCCACACACACACGCTCTCTCCCCACACAAACTCCGCATGCACTTGAATTTCCAGCACGATCACAGGATCTTGTGATACCTTTTTCCAAATGTCCGAACCAAACTTGACTGAACTAAATGACCGAACCTGAACTCGATGACCGAACTGAACAACTGGACCGAACCAAATGCTGCTCCGAGCAGCAGCTTACAGCAGGGCTCTCAACTGGTTCCTGTGGAGCATCAGCAGTCTGAAGTGGGGGGCTCCCAGTTATCCTCCACCCAGCTACAGAAGCCTGAAGCAGGATCTCCCACCCAACCAAGGAAAAGACCACCCCATACTCCATACACCCCATACTCCATACACCCCACACTTTTGCCTCAGATCCTGTAAATTCTAGGGCCAACCCTACATACTTCATGTCCCTACATAGTTCTTGCTCTTTGTCTTTCAGTCACCACCGCCTGAAAAGTTTGGGAGAATCACACAAGTGCCAACCTAACAGCCTTTTGTTTTTACCTTTACTGGAGTATAAACAAATATTCAGCACATTAGCAACACTGAAAATCAGACGATGCCTTGCCCACTTACAGGGGGAAGCTGCTTCAAATAGAGGAACCGGAGGGAGAATGCTGAGTTTAGTGTCTTGACAAGTTTAGTCTGAGCTTTTACATTTAAAATAATTTGTGCAATATCAAGCTTTATTGAATTCTCTGTGTATCATGGAAAAATGCAACCCAATCAGAAAATTAGCATGGTGACCACTAACTTAAAAACACACCAAAAATGCCTTATCTCTGGACTAGGCAGACAGGAGTACGCTGACTGGTCAAACACTTTGTGAGAGGTCAGTTGATGGAGCCGGTTTTGGAGTGGGTGTTTTTTCCCTGCCCCTCTATTTTTAGTATATGAAAAACAGCCCTGATTGCTGTTTTCTGCCTTAAAGCCAGTCATGTTGATCAGACACCATAAAACTGGGGAGCCAGACTCTCCAGCATTGCATGAGAGATGCTTGAAATTATAAGTGATGCTCCAGAACTAAGAGCCCTGTAGCCAAAATGACTAGCACCCAGCCACTGGGGCCCTTTTCACATGGGCCATGGTGGGTGAAGGAATGGGTGGGTGCTGCCACAGTGGTTGGGCGGTGTATGGGGGTGCTTTTCCATGGACCTCCACCCACCTCCAGACATCTCTACACATGGAGCATCAGACATTGGCACTGTCAGTTCCCAGGATATTTGTCTAAAAATGCCCTCGGGCATCCTGAAGGACTGCATCTCTTTATCTCAAGGTCTGTGGTGGGAGGGAGCATAAAGGGCCTTAAGGAAAGGGCAGGATAAAAATCTGACCAAGTAAAACAAATACAGGAATTTCCAGCTGTGTGGATGTGCTGTGGATGTACAGAGGCCTAAAGCCACAGGCAAACCTGTGCGCCTGTGGAGCCGCGCAGAAACCACGTAGAAACTGTGTGGAGCCACATTGCGGGCACATTGTACCCTGAAGAAACCGCAGTTTGTGCACAGCTCCAGATGCATGCACAGTCCACAAAGCATGGGATTGATTTATTTAACAATTTTATACCCCACCCCTTCTGCAGAGCAGCTCGGGGTGGGTTATAATTTAAAACAAAAATATAAAACATAAAATACCTATACAAAACTACATGGTGAAGCCATAAAAATATAAACATAAAACAACCCACCCACCCCCAACCCATCCCTCCCTCCCTCCCTCATCTGTCCCCTCCACCAAATGCCTGGCAGCAGAACAGTCAGGTTTTACAAGCCTGACGAAAAGTCAGCAGGTCCGGGCCCAGGCGACCCTCCTCCGGGGGGGGAGGGGGAGTTCCACAGCTGAAGTGTGGCCACCGAGAATACCCTCTCCATAGTGGCCTCCTAATTTACTCAGGGGACCTCCAAGAAGACACCCCCAGTGGACCGGAAGGGCCGATCGAGGACCCGGGAAGTGAGGCAGTCCCGCAGATAGGTCGGGCTGAGGCCGTGTAGGGCTTTAAAGGTAAGAACCAACACCTTGAGTTGGGCCTGGTTCTTCCAGGCCGTGAAGCACTGGTGTATGTCCTCCGTCGACCCAACCCCATAAGGAGCCGGAATGCCGCATTCTGCATCAGTTGTAGCCTCCAGACCATCACCAGGGGTAGCCCCACGCAGAGTGATTGCAGCCATTGTAAATAAAGGACAGTGTGTTGATTGAAACTTGCCTGGGGGATCCTTCTCTAAGTTCTCTGCAGCATCAGATGGTGTTTGAGACTTTGTCCTGTGGGAACTCGACCACCTCAAGGGCTGTGATACTCACCCCTACCCTGCCCCGTTCCACACGTAATCCCATCTGGCTCAGCATTATCCTTCCATAAGCAGTGCTCGGGGGCCTGTTCCCCACCGATCATCTCTTTGATGGGGTGCAGATCACATGTGCACACAGGAGAGAGGGGCTGTCTTGCTGCCCACTAAAAACCTGATCAGCAGGGAGCAAAACAGCCCAGCCAGCCCTACATTTGGAAACAAGTCTTTTCCTATGACTTACCAAGGGAGCTGATCTGTGTCCACCCAATCCTGCCCACAGGAGGGGGAATTTTCCCTTTCTTCAAACAGGGGCCAGCCACAATAGGGCCTGCTGCAAGGATCTAGTCAGGGAAAATAGACTACAGACAGAACAGGCCCTACACTGAACTTGCAAGTGATTAAGTCTGTCTTGTTCAGGACTTATGAATTTAATTCAGTTAGTACTTCATCTAGACTTGCTTAGTCCCTGTGGGAAGGTGACCTGGTACCTTGGGGTCATGGCAGCTAAAACACACTCAAAATCCAGAGACTTACACAAGACTTTAGCACCCTACCTAGCACCCAGGCTCAGGTCAGGACCTTGGAGACCTCCCAGTGGCTGCCTGACTCTGCCTGTGGTCTGCACTCTCCCAGAGCCAGATACTTACTACCAGAACCTCAAGACTTTTAGGCAGTTTATAGTTCCTGGAGGGGTGGAGCCAAGGCACAGGCCACGGCTCCTTAAAGAGTCTACGCCCAACCCGCTACATTGAGTCCCATTATCTGCAGAACCCACAATAAATTAAGGAGTTAGGGCAATTTGTAACATCGCACTCCCTACTATTGACAGAGATTCTAGACTACATTTGCTCACTTAGGCAGAAACCTATGGTGGGCCCCATCTGCAATAAATATCAAATTGCAATATAGTTTTATACCAAACACTGACTCTCAGAAAATGTCCCAAAAGGTGCTGCTTTTTAAAAATATCCATGTTTTTCCAACACAATCTTATCATATTCCTTTCTAAAAAAAAGAAATCATAGCAAGCATTTCACCTTTACAAGAAGACAGGTAGGCTACTTCAAGTATTCCATGACTTATTGATTTATCAAAGACTGGTGGGTGATCTGATCTGTTATGTCACCCTCATCCTTCCCAGAAAATTTTAAAATGTATATTTCAAAGTTAAGTTAAAACTACTTTAAAATATTGATGCAAAAAAAGCAGGTGGAGTGTGTTCTTGAAGGAAAAAGTAAGCCATACAAATGTTTATTACTTAAGGGTGTTTTTTTTTTAAAAGAAAAAGAAGCAGCAGCAGCAGCATTCACAGCAGCATGCATCACTCAAAGCAAAGGGGAAGAAAAGAAAATCCAGTTATATCTCCACTGTATGCTGGACCTCCATGCCATTTGATCCGACTCATTCTCCCCCACAGAGCATGATGTTTGCAGGCGCTATATACCACCCCCAGCCCTGCTAAATAGCTTTGAAATTTTTTCAATACCTACCTAATCTCCTAGATTATAGAGAATTAAGAAGAGAGATTCTAGACAGAGATTTCAAAAAGCAAGAGGAAATCTTAATTGTTGGTTAGAGCTTCGCTGTGAAGGCTGGTGGGGCGGGGGGGGGAGTGTTGAGGGCCATCTACAACATAGTCAGACAGGCCATGTTAGAGGGGCAGGATTGGGGCCAAAAGTCAGGAAGCAAGAGCTGGGATACAGGGATCAGGGTGAGGCAAACAGGAGTCAGACCAGAGTAAAACAAGCACAGAGTCAACAAGCAGGATCAAAGCAGAGCAGAAATGCAACCGACAGGGATCAGTAAACATAAGAAGTTCCATACTGGATGAGACCAATGGTCCATTGAGCCAAGCACCTGTCTCTGACAGTGGCCAATCTCGGTTGCTTGGGAGAAGTGCCCAACAGGTCACAATGGGGTGATTCATTCCCTGTTGTTCACGCCCACCTCCTGACAGTAAGAGGTTACATCCTGAATACCGACTTGGTTAATAGCCATTAATGGACCTACCCTCCAAGAATGTATCCAATCCTTTTTTAAACACAACTATGTTACTGGCCTTGACCACATCGTCTGGCAACAAATTACACAAGTTAATTGTGCGTTGAGTGAAAAAATACTTCGTTTTAAATCTGCTGCCAGTTAGTTTCATGGAGTGTCCTTTAGTTCTAGTACTACTGGAGAGGGTAAATAACTGCTACCTATTAACGCATTCCATATTGCTCATGATTTTATAAACTTCTATCATATCACCTGTCACAAGGAGATACTGGACTACAGGTCTAACAAATATGTAAAAGTAAAGATTAAACATGATGTAATGTAAAAGCTGAGAACTGGAAACTCACTTCATAAAAGGGAGAAATGCAAAATCATGTCGAATGTGTATTCACTGCAGACACTAGCCAGAGCCCCATTGCGTTGCAAATGTATGCCTTCCTGTGGACGTGACGGAAAGCACAGAGTCTCCAGGTGGGAAAGTCAGACAAAGAAACTTGGAAAGATATCAAAGAGGGGAGATCTTTTTCCCTCAGTTTCAGTTGGGAGAAGAGACTTTGCTGGATAACCAGCATAAGGACAAAAGGCCCAGCTGCACTACATCTGGCTGAGAATCAACTTTCTGTAGGGTAAGGTATTAACTAGGGACTTACTCAAGTACAGACTAGGATTGCGTTATTTACGTTTGTTTTATTTGCCACTCTGCATTCAAACTGTCTTTGTTTATGTAATCAATAAACTTTCTTCTTTACTAAGAAGTGCTTTCTGTGGTCTCACATTGGGGAACACAATCTGAGATCGTGTGCCCTCAAGCACTTGCGAATCCAGAGAGAGAGAGAGAGAGAGAGAGTCTGGGAACGGGAAGTCTCTGGAGCTTGGGTGACAAAAGGGTTGTCCCCCTTTGCAGGACTGAATCAGCCAGAGATAGAACTGATTCAGATGGGCTGCAAGTGAGGGAAATTGAGTCACCCAACCCAGAAACGTGGGGGAGTGGACCCCAACCCCATGACAGTGGCGCCCAACGAGAAGGGTTATGCTCAGAATTGTGTACCAATGTGTAGAAAAACACAGGAGGATAGCCAAATGAGTGGTATCCTCTGGAGGGAATAAATCCCAAATCTGAAGAGAATGAGTTGCCAACAAGGCGTGGAACTCAACTCTAGGAGTGGAATAAGCAAATCTTTGACCAGAGTGTGCAGTGTTTGTTATTTTAGTTTTTATTTCGGGTGTCAGGGCCAGTTATCAAAATAGGGCTGCTAAAGGGTTTCTCCAGACTCCCGAAGGCAGAATTGATAAAGGAAGCACAAGGCAGACACCTCCAAACAGAGGGGAAAACTAAACAACAACTTAAGCAGCTGATACAAGAATTTGAGGAGATGAGCATGGATCAGAATGGACGGACCAGAGGGGGTCAGACTCCATCACTTACAGGAGTCCCAATCCCCTCAAGATTGCATGACTGGCCAGTCATCATCATCTCAGTCTTGTCTGGATTCAGCTTCTATCAGCTCATCCTCAACCGGTCCCTGACAGCAGTCAGGCACTGGGTAAGCACCGAGACTGCAGGGTCTGGGTCAGCTGAAAAAAAGAGGTAGAGCAGGGTATCATCAGCATACTGATGGCACTTGACCCCAAATCTCCGAATGATCTTGCCAAGTGGCCTCATATACACGTCGAACAAGAGGGGGACAGAGTAGAACCCTGTGGGACCCCACAGGGGAGGTCCTGAGAGGACAACGAGCAATCACCCATCTCCACTCTCTGGGACCTCCCTGACAGGAAGGAGCGGAACCAATCAAGATCGGTCCCATGCACCACCGCCAGGTCCCGCAGTTGTGTCACCACCACCTCATGTTCAACTGTATCAAAGGCCACTGAAAGCTATAACAGGATCAACAGGGTAGAATTCCCCCTGTCAATCTCCAGGCGCAGGTCATCGACCAAGGTCACAAGTGCAGTCTCCATACCATGCCAAGGATGAAAGCCCAACTGAAATGGGTCCAGGAATCCGATGGTATTGAAGTGAGCCTGGATTCTGGAGTAGCCGGCTGACCATCTGTTCAGTAACCTTCCATAAAAAGGGAAGGTTAGAGGCAGGCCGATAGCTGGCTGGTGCGTCCACATCCATAGATGGCTTCTTAATTCTTCAGTCCTCAAATACAGGGGCAGATTTTAGTGATATGTTACAAATTACCTTTCATACTTAAGTCCTTTCAGAACTCTGGATTGAAGAATATTTATTAATTACTATTATTAATTATTATTATCATTATGCCCCTCTGCCTACATCAGGGGTGGGGAACCGCTGACCCAGGGGCCAAATGTGGCCCATAGCAAGTTTTTATGTGGCTCTTTTCCACTTCCTGAATCTGACCGCTGGATCCAGTTCTTATCTCCAATCACTGAAAAACTGAGCTCAAGGGAAGGGAACAGAGATGAGGTCATGTAAACAAGGAGAGGGGACAGTTCTTTGGCACAAATTCATGATTTGGTCCCTCCTTTCCTTGAGTGCACCCCTGAAGCACCCCCATACCAAATTCTATGTGGCCCTCGGAGCTTGTCCAAGCTTTCAAAGTGGTCCCCGGAAGGGAAAAGGTTTCCCGCCCCTGGCCTACATGGTATTTGGAGTGCTTCACACATCACAAAGTAAAAACAATGTAAACAATTTAAAACAATATTAATGAAAAATTAAAATAGGGGAAGGAAAAAAGGAGGACCAGCAGTGGATCCTAAAAGCACCTAGAAAATAAATAAATAGAATACCATCTGGTCCTGGTGATTTGTTACTATTTATCTTGTCGGTTTGTTCAGGAACCTCTTCCAGAGTCATATTGATTTGTGACAGTTCTTCCAATTCATCACCTACAAAGAATAGTTCTGGTGTGAGTATCTCAACAACATCTTCTGTAGAGAAGACAGAAGTAAAGAATTCATTCAGCTTCTCTGCAATGGCTTTATCCTCCATGAGCACCTCTTTCATCCCATGATCATCTTGGCCTGCCTTATTAATGCTTTACTTCTAATTTGGCAATGCTTATGCTGTTTTGTACTTTCATCATTAGGACTAGTTCCTGATTTTTTAAAGGACACCTTTTTTTGGCTCTAATAGCTTCCTTCACCTCAGCATTTAGCCATGCTGGCAGACAAATGCTCTTTCTGTCCCCTCTTATGCTGAGGCAGGAATTAGGCAGGTGTGCGGGGAGGTAGCTTGCTGAGGGACCCCTACAAATGTGTCCTCGGTTTATCACCTGGCTGCTCTGGTCCTTCTCTTTGGTGACTCAGTGGTGGCAAAGGCTGGGACTGAAGGATTCCGGCAGCCATGTTGGTTGTACAAAAGATCTCCTCTATTGCACATACACAGTCAAGCTTCCTTGACTCTCTCCACCTGCTGAATATGACTGTCCACAGCCCCATCCTTGGCCAGCCCTATTTTAGGTTTTTAAGTAGACTGCAGTGGAGGCAAAGTGGTTCCAGTGATCTCTTTTATTGGACCACCGTATGTTGTATGCACACTTTGGGGCCACACAAGGCCCTCCCTCCAGCATGTAATGAGTCAGAGCTACAGACTGAGCAGATGGGGACAATCTATAGTTAGTTAGTTAGTTAGTTGTTTGGCTGATGGCCGTAACAAAATACAGAATACAAATATATCACAGGGTTTCACCGTAAGCAACATAATACATAAAATTATATTAAATTTTAATTCCTAACAAAAAACAAAACTAATTTATAAACAAAGACAAAGTCAAATACTAACCTTAAAACAAAATTGTAAAACCTAAAAAGTTCCCGATTTATGAAAATTAGAAAAGGTATAAATAACCTAAAATTAAAAACTAAAAACTAAACGACTCCAATTCAACCAGAAATGTATATGAAAAAAGGAAAGAACTCAACTAAAGCCCAAAGGAACCGCAGCCTAACACAGACTGTCAAACTTGATTTGCATAGTGGACTCACAAAAAGCAGCTACACTCCTCGTAATCCCAGAATTAATCGGACTCAGGAGCTTTACAAGCAGCAGGTCTGGAGAGCTTATGGAATCATCTCGAACAAAACTCAAAAATTTCCTTCTTGGAGCATCATATGTGGGACACACGAAAGAAATGTGTATAGCAGTCTCCGGAGCCAGAATAGAACAAAGGGGGCAAAACTTCTCTCTAGGAACATTCATGTTGCTTCCAGGAGAGTGGAAGCAAAGACTTTGAAATTAAATTTAATAAAGGCACTTCTCCGAAGAAAATTTGGCCAGATCTCATAATAACACTGGCTTCTACTAGAGGGGGAGATACTAATATAATGGGGGGCAACCTTTTGGGCTGACAGCAAACTGGATTCGAGTTGAAACTCTTGATCCAAAATTCTCCTTTTGATCAAGGACACAGCACCATTCAAGCCAAGTGGGATTAGAACTTCTCGGGAGAACCCCAACTTGGCAACTTCCAGGACCACCTGCGCATCCCACTGAACAAATAGCCCCCTCTTTGCGGCCAATGAAAGAAGGGATTTCTTTTGAGTTGGAAATAAAAAGATTTTTAACCAATATTTAAAAAGAAGCAATGACGCACTAGATTTAAGGGCGGAACAAGCCGTTTCATGCCACAACAGTACCTGGGGTGTCCCCTTAGGGACCCCTAAAATGGAACGCAAAAATCCATTTTGTATCACTTCCAGATTATCCAGAAAACTTCCACCCCAAACTGGAAAAACATAAAGACTTTGGCTGAGCACTTTTGCTTTAAAAAGACGGAGTGCGGAAGAAACTATCCTACTCCCATCCTTGAAGCAGAAACTCGTAATGGCCGCTGAAGTCCTCCTGCCAGACTCAACGTAGCCTCAAAGTGTTGCTTCCAACTGAGAGAAGATGATAAAATGACCCCAAGATAGGGATGGGCGAACAGATCGCGGTTCGGGTTTGGCTGTTCGGTTCGTCTGCGTTTGGTTCGTCCGTTCAGTTCGCTCGCCTGGTTCAGGTTCGGCTGTTCGGTTCGGCCGTTCAGTTGAGGTTCAGTCATTCAGGAAATGTTTTTATATGGGGTTTTTTGGGGGGGTTATATGGTGGTTTTTTTGTTTTTTATTTGGTTTTATATGCTTTTTTGTTTTTTTATTGGTTTTTTGTTTTTATATGTTTTTTATTGTTTTTTTTAGATAGATAGATAGATAGATAGATAGATACACACTAAATCTAACTGCTATTAACTATTCTAAATGCTATGAACTAAATGGATTATCTAATAAGTACACAGGCCTACTCCTACAAACACTAAAACTAAATCACTAACGCTATCTCTATCACTAAGCTAACTCCTACAACTGTCTTCATCTATCTATCTATCTATCTATATATATATATGGGATGGGGGGGAATCACAAACAACACAAGGAGGGGTACAAAACTGAAATGAAACTTAAATCAATCTAATAATCCTACTCAATGGAAAAAACAGGGGCAGGGAAGGGAATCTGGGATGGAATATATGGGAGAGAGAAAGGATTCAATGGAGGGGGGAGGGAGGAAGGAAGATTGAACACAGGGAACACAGGGAGGGGTAAAAACAAAAAATAACCACTAAATCTATCTAAGCTAAGCTAAGTAAATGAATGAGAATATGGGGGTAGATGGGTTGGATGGGTGAAATGGGAGGAGGATTGCAATAGATTGGGGAGCTGGGAAATGCTGGGAGACGGAGGGTATTTTCAGATGTTACGAGATCTCACTCAACCACAGACAATCCCCTGTGGTGAGGAATGGTCCCGTAACGTCTGTTTGAGCCCCACCAGAAGTTCACCACAGTGAACCTCCAACAGGGATCAAAATAACCACGCTTGCAAGGATGGTCCGGAGACCATCTCCAAAAGCGTGGTCAAAGTGATTCCCACCGGGGGTGAACTCCTGGATGGAATCACTTTTTGCTCCCAACAGACGTGACGTTACCATGCTCAACCACTGCGGGATTCACCATGGTTGAGCATGGTAACGTCTCGTCTGCCCCGACCACAGCCCGGAATCGGTGGCCATGCTCGCCGCCGATTCTGTGCCGTGGTCAATACCCCGGGGGGCGGGTGGGTGCCGCAGCCACATTGGCCGCTGAACTCCTGGAGGGCGGGTGGCCTCGAAAGCATGAGGGTGGGGCTGTGCGGCCACACGTTGTGCCATGCTGCCCCGCCCCCTCCCTGATTCCACGGAGGAATCTGCTGGCTCGTCTGTTGACAGGCCGGTCTGATTCCCCCAGGGAATCATTTGGGTGATTCCGTGATGGGGCCAATAGGGCCACCATCATGTCTGAAATCACCCGGAGCCTTCGGAAATGCCTGCTGTTCAGAAACAGTGACTAGCTCAGAAGGTGTTGGGAAGAGGGAAGGCAGATAGTTTTGTTTCATGCAAGCCTCTCCACCCCTGGTGCCTGGAAGTCTGCTCCTCAGCTGACTACCCCTCCAATTCATGTTTGACCTTCCAGTGATCCTTTGTTTGCCACCTGAACGCGATCTGAACTGACCGAACTGTTCGGTCATTTCGACGTTCGGAATTGAGTTCAATTCGGTCAGTTCGTGTTCGGATTCGGTCATCCGAACAGGCCGAGTTTGGGCCAAACTCCGAATTTCCGAACTGCATTCACCCATCCCTACCACCCCAAGATACTTGAAAATCTTCACCTGATCGATAGGGTTATCACGTATAAACCAACGGTGTGAGGTACGAGCTCTACCCAAGCCCACAACTAACATCTTGTTTTTTGAATAATTGATGGTAAGATTTTCAAAACTGCAATAATCCTTGAACAGGTGCATGGCCCTTCGCAAACCAACAGAGGATTGAGCAACCAAAACTGTGTCATCCGTGTATAATAGGGCAGGGATTTCCCTGTCTCCAATTTTGGGGGCATGTGTATCCCTGATGTTCAAAAAGGAAACAACATAATTAAGATAATAATTGAACAAGACAGGGGCCAAAATACATCCTTGTCTGACACCTCGACAGACGGGGACTGTCCCCGATGGTTGTCAATGTGGGTCGTATCTGATCTGGAGTGAATTGTTGGAATGTATCTTAATTAATAAAAAGAGTAGACGGGGATCAAGCATAGAGGACCTAAGTTTGGCCCACAGACGTTTTCTGTTCACTGTGTTGAATGTCATGCGGAGATCTATAAAACAGGGATACATCCATTTTTGGTGAGCTACATAGTTTTTCAAAAGGTAATATAGAGTAAGTATCTGGTCCAAGGTAGATTTACCCTGCTGAAAACCAACCTGCTCAATATCAATCTTATTATTATCATTGAGTCATAATTGAAATTTGACCAATAAAAAGCTGGCATACAGCTTCCCCATCACACTAAGCAGGCTAATAGGCCTGTAGTTGGAGGGGAGCTTTGGGTCACCTTTTTTATTGAATGGAAAAATGATACTATTAAGCCTAGCCATACGAATTTCTCTGGAGGCATTTATCTGGGTGAAAAACAGGGCCAGTAATCTGACCCACCAATGTGGAGCACTTTTTATCATGTCCGAGGTTATAAAATCGACTCCGGGAGCCTTCCCTGGCTTGAGCTGAGCTATAAGGGCCAAGATTTCATCCTCAGAAACCGGCCTCCAAGATGGGGGCAAAATTTGGTCCCCCCTTAACTGGCGAAACTCTAGAGAACACGCGCCTGTAGAAGTCGACCCTAGGAATGGGCAAACAGAATCAAGTTCAGAAATTCAGTTCGGTTCGAAAATCGAGTTCGGTTTGGAAGTTCAGTTTGGTCGACCGAACTATTCGAGTTCGGTCCAAACTCCGAACTTCCGAATAGAGTTCAGAAAGTCAAACCCCATTGAACTAAATGGAATATTATCTTATAGGAATGGGCGAACAGAACCGAGTTCGGAAATTCGGTTCAGTTTGGTTCGGTTCGAAAATCGAGTTCAGTTCGGACGTTTGGTTCGGTTGACTGAACTGGTTGAGTTCGGTTCAAACTCCAAACTTCCGAACCACGTTCGCCCATCCCTAGTCGACCCAGACCTCAGGGGGTAGGCTAGGATGCTTCGCCTCATGTTTACACAGGCTAGAAGAACGTAAAAGGGACCAGAATTGTCTAGTATCCCTATTTTTGGTGGCCACAAATAATATTGACCAATGCTTCATCTGGGCCTCAAGCTTTTTGGAAGACAACAAATGGCGATAAGTGTGCCTTGAGGACAAAAATGAAGTTCTGGACTCAAAAGAAAGTTCCCATTTTAAAAACCTAGCAGTCCGCCGCAAAGAAGCTCTAGCGTTTTGGCATTCTATATCGAACCAGCAAGAATGATTGGCTGGCCTACTACTGGCCTTTCCACTGACAACTAGAAATGGAGCTAGAAGTTCAGTTAGCTTGTCATATGTAATAAATGTTTCGCCATGGCCAGGGGCCGAAAGCACCTCACAGTGTACCAACCGTTCTTCCCGTGATGTGAATGACAAGAAGGCTGCTTTTATTTCCTCAGTCCATTTCATATGGGCATAATACTGACCAGAAACAGCAGAAGCTGATGTAAGACACGGTTCTGGAAGGCCTTTGTTGAAAACTGCTTGCTCCGATAAAATTAGAACCAATGGAAAATGAGTTGATTCAATTCTCGGAGTGATACAAAGGGACAAAACAATATCGCAGTTGTCTTCAGAAATTTTAAAATAGTCAATAACGCTAGAGCCAGCACTAGCATGATGACTATAATTACCCTCAAGGTCACCATTCACTCGGCCATTGAAGATTATCAAGTTAAAGTTCTCAGCCAGGTTTTCCAGCCTTCCCGCTCCTGAACTAATTGTTTGATCTTTTGAAAATCTAGTGTAGCCTGTCCAAGGGGGGTGTAAATATCCAAGGCTAGGGGAGGCTGAAGGGCTGCGGGGTTACCAGTTCTTATATTGAAGTTGCCCCCCAAAATAATTGCAATCTGCCCCAGTGCCGAAATAACTCCTTCAAAAATTTCAGTAATCTTAGTCCACAACATATGGGAATAATACACAGAAGAAACAGGGGGAATATAAACATTTCCAATAAGCAATTCCCAACCAGTGGAAAAAACACAATGATAAAGGGTAAAATGGGTCCTAAATGAACCAACCAGTTTGACCTTTGCCTTAAGGGAGGAAGATACCAACAGGCCAAGCCCCCATTGGGCCTGTCGTGCCAAGCAGAAGGGTAGGCGTGAATACAGAAGACTTCAAAATTAGGACCAGTAAAATCTGTTATTACCCAGGATTCTTGTAACAATAGGATATCATGGTTATATAAAAAGTTGAGGAAATCCACATCACACTGAAGGGCACACCATCCTGCAATATTCCAGCTCTCCAGAGAAAGCTCCGGTGAGCTAGAAACAATACGTCAAGTTCCACTGGAGAACCAGGCCCTTGTCCCAGAGGTGTTAATAAAAGTTGGGGATCCTGCAACAGGAGGGCCATTAGGGTCGGGAGTTGAAAGACAAATCGGAAAAGAAACCTGACCATCACCAGTGGTTAGCTGCGCTCCCACCTTCGCCAGACTCTGAGAGAGGAGGGGTGGGCCACGAGAGTTTCTGAAGATGAAGAACTCCTCCTATAACAACCTGAACTTCCCCCCACTCCTCTAGACACCAGGAAAGCCAGGTCGAGGGAGCCTGCCACCCCCACTAAGCGCCAATCACTTACAGGACCCACAATTGGGGAAGCGGACACCAATGGGGAAACTGAGGCCTGTTTGTGTAAACCAGACTGAGGGGGAATCCCTACAAGCCCCAATGACTTGCATGGGGAGCCCTTAAGAATCTTAATAGACTTCAAATTAGCTAAAAGCTGATCCAGTCTATTCAGCAACTCCCCTTCACCCAAAGGAATGGCCACTATCTTGGATTCAGCTATAATAGACTGTGAGGTTAAACTTGTGACTGGGGCCTGCGGTTGCAGGAGATCGATTTCCATTGTCCTCTCCTCGGTAAGATCAAACAATGGGGGAACCGCTGGAAAGGGAGGGGGGTCAGCTAAACGGCTAGGCTCTGCCATTACACCATTTAACTCAAACTCAGCTACAATCTTCTAGGCTGTAAGGGTTTTAGATGAGCCAGGCTCTATACCTTTGAGCACACACAGATCTGATACGTCAGAATTATAAACACAAGAAATAAAAATATATCTGCTATTGAGAAGTTTCTCCCTGGCTACTATGTTAGACACAAGAGATACCAGGGAGAAAGAAACATTAATCATCCATCAGCCCCTAGCACTCGGCATGTGATCCACGGAGCTAATATCATGCCGAGTGACCGGGAGACCAAGGATCACCCTAAGGTGCTCAGCTACATCTAATGGGGTGTTCCAATGAGGAAGGTTGCCCCTAGGTAAGGGCAAAATGGAGAAGATCAAATTACAAGCCTTTATCTTAAAATTCTGCATATGCTTGCCGGTGGGAAAACTTAAAACCTCTGGTCGAGAGTAAGTAATTGTCAATCCCTGCAGGGGGGCAGAGGCGCGGGCCGCCCAGGGGGGCGCCAGGAGGCCGAGAGAGTTCCCCGGGCCCAATAACGGTAGCACCAGAGGTGGCGTGGGAACCACCCCCCTCACTCCCTGGGCCGAGAAACAGCGCAGCCCTGCCCCCAGGGAACGCCCGGTCAGGGGCAGCACAGAGGAAGGCAGGACCCGGTAGGACGCCAGGGGAAACCACGCCCCCCGTGCGGCGCTCCGCACGCTTGCGGGAGCGTGCAGGGGGCGGGGCCAGCAGTACAAAAGCCAGCGCCGAGAAGCACTCGGCGCTGGTGATTGAGTGGAGACCGGCCCTTTAACGAAGCTAAGTGTTGCGAGTTGTGTACTTTGGGTGTGTTATTGTGTATGGAGCAAATAGTGTGTGAGTGATGGGATTCCCTGCCTTTTACCCCCTGCCTACGTGAGAGAGAGCCTTGGAGAGACTGCGGGTGTGCGTGTGCGACGTGGAAGCACTTCCCCTGTTCCCTTCCCCCCAAGGTTGGCCCTTAGTTCCCCCTCCCTCTCCCCCCTGTGAGAAGTGTGTCATCTTGTGCCGTTCCTGTGTCCCTGGGACCCTCCCCTCCCCTCCGGGCACTATCTCTCCACTATTGCTCCCTTCCCCCCCTCCTTGGTCATGGGTTACTTGTGGAGGAAGTGTGACTGGGGCTCAGACTCAATATACTCACCTGGCGCCCTATGATGATAGGGACCTGGGCACTGTGAGGCCTATAGGTCCACCTACTATCCTGACGGGCATTTATTCCCAGAGAGACCCCTTCCAGGTCAGGAGTCTGAGCCCATGCATGGGGATCTCAGGGGTGTGGGTGGTGCAACGCCAGGCCAGCCCGACCCCGCGTTGGGGTTGTACCCCATCCCCCATGACAGTAATAGAAACCTTCTCTCCTTTACCAGGAGGAATTACTACTGGATGTGCTGGACAAGCAATGTCCATATGCGGCTTCTGAGAATTAGTTTCAAGTTGACCAGTAGGAGTGAGCAGATGGGGCCCAAAAAGTAGATCAACCCTCTTATTGAAGTGATTAAGCTGACAAAACATAAAACACAGAGTCTCAGCTGTAAGCGTCACATGGTCAGTGAGGAAATTATAGTAGCTCACCTGTTCCTCTTTTCTGGCTCCTCCAACCCCTGGAGAAACCTGGGTAGAGTAGCCAATACACCCCCTAATGGGAAAGGAATGAGCAACCACAACCAGGGGGTAGCATTAGCATTGTCCGAGACATCCGTGAGGACCCCATAGCAATTGGTCAAAGGAATATCTTTAGAAGGAGGGAGCTCCACGGAAAGAGAAGCGACCTGATGTTCTGTTAAAAAGTTATCGATTTTCCTCTGCTTCAGGAGCTTAAAGGGGGGCAGGGAACTAGAAGCCTTATCCCCACGTGGTCTTTTCTAACCAGATATTTGAACAGCTGGTGATGACAAAACAGGTGTGCACACCCTCCCCTGAGTTGAAGGGAAGTAACAGTTAACCTGCAACCCCGGCCCAAGACAGAAGCAAAAGTTGGGACACTTGGCTCTGTTGAAAACCCCAAGTCGCCCCCCGCTCTGCCGGTGCCTAAGGCCACGTGCACAATGGCGTGCCCTTGTGCACGTTGCCCTTAGGTGCGCTGCCCTGGTGCACGCCTCCGATGCTGCCGACACCGGCCGCGTTCCTTTGAGCCCCTGCTCAGTCTCACTGTCACTGGCTCTGCCCCGCTGCTCACTCACTCCTCCGCTTCTGGCACCGACTCCCCTCACCACACGCCCCCTCCACCAGCCATGTTCCTTTGAGGCCCCACTTGGCCTAGCTGTCACTGGCTCCACCCCGCTGCTCACTCACTCCTCCGCTTCTGGCACTGACTCCCCTCACCACACGCCCCCTCCACCAGCCATGTTCCTTTGAGGCCCCACTCGGCCTAGCTGTCACTGGCTCCACCCCGCTGCTCGCTCACTCCTCCGCTTCCAGCACCGACTCCCCTCGCCACACGCTGCCTCCGCCGGCCAGGTTCCTTTGAGGCCCCACTCGACCTTGCTGTCACTGGCTCCGCCCCGCTGCTCACTCACTCCTCTGCTTCCGGCACCAACTCACCTCGCCACACCGGGGACAATCTATAAAAACAAGACTTGGAAGGGTATTATAAGGGCGGGGGGAAATGGCACTGAGCCCTGTGGGCATTTTTGAAGTGTAGTCCCTCGATGGCAGCTGACTCCTTACACATGAACCTTATTTAAACCAAGCATTGTGACTCCATGTTGAGGCTTAAATATAAATCTGTGTCCCGAGACAGCAATAAAGACATGCAAGTATACTGAGTATTAATTGTTTTGCCCTGTTCCACCTACTGAAGAAGTATGTCTCACAGGGCCAGGCGGTTCATGCAGCCTTCGTAGATCTGCCTTTGATGTGGTCGACAGGGTAAAACTCTGGAAGAAACTGGATCAAATGGGGATGGACCCGGCCCTTCTGCAATTGATTCAGACCTATTATAGCAACACAACAACAGCGGTTAGATTTGGCCCACGGGGCGAATGTACGGAGCCCTTCCAGTCCATCAGAGGGGATAAGCAAGGGTGTGTAATTGCCCCAACACTCTTTAGCTTATTTATTAATGATTTAACATCAACTTTACAGAGCAAGTGGCATCACCACCCTAAAACCGTAGGCGGGGATATGTTTTTGTTCCTTTATGCCAATAACATGGCTTTTGTCTCCCTTTCAAATATAGGGTTACAAAGGATCCTAAATAAGCTGGAATCTTATGTAGAACAAAACAATCTGAAAATAAGTGTGACTAAATCAAAGACAATGACTTTTGGATCCAGAAAGAGCCCAGGATGGGTGTTAGGGAAAGAGAATTTGGAATCGGTTAAGGCTTTTTCCTACCTGGGAATAACATTCAATAAGTTCTTGACGTGGGGAGATCATATTCAGAGATTGAGGTTGAAGGCTGACCAGGCCGGTGGAGGGATCCTCTCCTTTTATAACCAAACAGGGAAACGGGTCTGCATGGAGGCTCTGAAGGTAATTGAAATTAAATTGGACTCCATATTATTATATGGGACTGAGTTATGGGGCTTAGACTGCAGGGCGTGTGAGGGCCTTAAAGTAACACAGGCAACTCTTGTTAAAAAAGTATTAGGTGTGCAAAGATCCACCCCCTCCGAGCATTGATCAGACTGAAGGCTGGTTTAACAAATGTAGCCATGAGAGCCAAACTGAAAGCTTTGCTTTATTGGCAAAAAGTTAAGGCTCTCCTGCCAAATCGCTTTCCAAAACGAATTTGACTGGGCATGGTGGTTAAGTAATGTGAGGGAAGCCTTAGTAAACCCAGACCTTGCGTATCTGATGGAAAATGCTGACCCAATCCCGACGGAGCTTGAAAGAGATTTAATCAGTCAGCGGGTGGCAGACCACACTACGCAGAAGGATAGGATCAGGGTGAGACAGTATACGTACCTCACAGCCAACCAATTTGGCCTTTGGATGGTATCCCTGGTAACTTACCTGGCGATGCCCCACTATCATTTGAGGCAGGTGATGTCAAAGATGGTTTTTTCATAGCTAATATCTAGCCTTCAGGAGGGGAGATGGGTGCATGTTTCCATCGCTGAAAGGTTATGCCCATGTAATTCGGGCCAAATTGAAGACCTAATTCATGTTTTGTGGGAATGCCAGTTTTATGCGACGGAAAGAAAGAGATGGATGACCCCTTTAGATGTAGTAAATTTGGGTGGCACATTACACAGGAGAACGGCACTCTGCCTCCAAGATAAAAATTGGAAGACTATTGTGGCGCTGGCCAGCTTTCTGAACACGGCCCAGTTACAGAGAAGGAAGCAGTTAAATGTGATATAAATTAAGTCGCCCCACAGGTCATCCAAATCTGAGTTTTGAAATGTATTGAAAGGTTGCCTGCCAGTCTGGATTTCTTTTTGCCTCCAAACACATCTTATTTTGGCTGAAAATTGTGTTAATTGTGATGCGCATTCGTATATGCATACATGTCCAAAATTGCCATGGTAATAAGGCAAATTCTGTGTTTTTTTTATTAATAGTATATGGTGTTTTAAATCTGCTCTTGTTTGTTTGTTTTTTGGCAGATGCCATAAATAAATTCAATTCAATTCAAAATTCAATTAATTAGATTGGAACCACTTCTATAGAAGGCGTGACCCCACTTGAATCCCAAACGCAAAGGTTGGGAATTTCTGCCCTGGAGACAGTCTGGATGGACAAACTTCCAACCCACACCTACCTCCCTAAAACTCTGTCTTGAGACTCCTTCTGTAGAATCCATCAAGCACCACATGACTAGCCACCTCCTGTCAAAGCACCCTGCTGGCGAAAACCCCATTCACTTTAACGGGACTCTGAACCTCCTCAGAGCCTCATCTGTAAAACCGGGATGGGAGAACTTCTCTTCCCTGCAAAGGTATGATACGCAGATCCAGATAGTATGGCAATGGGCTAGGCTTGGGATGGGACAGGCCCCTTACTATGTTGGGGTGCCTGCCTCCTCCCTGCTGTCACTCCTGAGGGAGTCCCTGAGAGGCACCCCCATCATGCTGCCACTGCCGCAAGCTCTCACAAACCTTTGTTAGTCCCAGATTTGCTTGAACAAAGGGTCAAACCAGATGTCGTGTTGGCCTGCTGTGGCTCACTTTGGCCTGCTGTGGCATGGGGCACAGCGGCACATGTAAAGTCGTACCACCATATGGATTGCCCTGGGGAGTATTGGCAGCTAGCCCGGGCTGTGATGTCAGTAAATCTCCATGGTCACAGCCCAGGCTAAGGGTCACCCATGTGGGCCAAAGCAGGACACGGCAGGCTAGCATGTCTGTTGTGGCATGCCTTACCTGCCCCAAGCCAGCTGCCACTACGGCTGGCCACCATGACCGTGCCTTTGTTGGCCACCATGGCAGGGCTCTGGGAGCAGGGGGCAGGTGGGACCACCCATCCACACCTTTATTGTGCTCCCGCCCTACCTGGCCCATGCGGGGACGGCTCCCCGACTGCAGACATGTCAGTTCGGTGCCTCGACCTGGGCCGTGTCACCCGCGATTTATGTCCATGCAGTAGTCTGGGGGGCAGTCCCACTGGTCACATAGCTATTTTTCCCAAACGTAAGACTTGCTCCTGTGTTAGGCAACAGTGGCAAACAGTGGAAACAGCAAACAGCAGAACAGTGGCAAACATTGCATGTAGAGACGGCCTTTGACAAAGGGCAAATTGAAAGATATTGGTGTTTGGGGTGGGGAGGGAGAGAACAAACAATAGAAGACAGTTGGAAACATCATTATGTCATTGTCAGCCTTAAAAGTCTGTGAAGCCAGAGAGACTAAGGTCAGAGCAAAAATAGTTTGCCTCATAAACAGAGCAAAAATAGAGACAAAATGGGAAAATGATGCAGTGGGGGGGAAATGGTAGAAGAACTGACCTTTCAATTAGCCATGTTAGACTGGCAATGCACAGACACTTCCTGCTCCAGGCTTCCTGCAAGGAGAGAAGGGGATGTGCGTACTTTAGCTCCCGGACTAAAGCCAGGGGCCAATTCTTCAAGGTGCAGACAGAAAATGGTACATTGCCACTGCAGCAAGTAGAAGTGAATTGCTCTCAGCACCTTGTGATCAGAAAGCCAGTAGTTCCCGCTTTTATTTACTACAATATAAAACTGGGTTCCTCGGGTGTTTTCATTGTCCATTCCTACTCCAGTGATTCCTTCAGAGAGAAGGGCAACAAAGATATTCATGGGCATGCAATGACTTCTGTATGAGGAAAGGCTCAATACGTTTGGGCTCTTCAGCTTACTAGAAAGAGACAACAGAGGAGGGATATGACTGAAGTTTACAGAGTCATGAACGAAGCACAGGAAGTAAATTGGGACCCATTATCTACCCTCTCTCAAAATACTAGAACTAGGGGACACCCCATACTGTTAACTGGCAGCAAACTAAAGCAAATACAGGGAAGTACTTTTTCACTTAATGTACAAATTAACCTCTAGAACACATTGCCAGAGGATGTTGTTAAGATCAATAGTACAGCTGGGTGCAACATTGCACCATCTTGTAAAGCATTTACATTGCAATATCGCATGAAGCTAAGGTTCGGTTGTCAGTTTTCTAACCCGTACTACCACATCTAAGCCAGAATGACATCTATGATGTACAATAATAACAACACAGAATCTTGTATCTTAACTTTCATTTCCCAGCTTCTCAGGCGTTCAGCTTGGCAGAGAAGAACCGTAACGCTACATAAAACAGATTTATTTTGTCAACGGCTGCATTCATATGAGCCTTTTCTCACACCTCTTCAATTTCTAATGTGAAATCGGAATCACCATTTTAATAGACTCCCACATTTTCTCTCTCTGCTGCCATGAGTATTGCTAGGCATCCCATAATGCTGTGCAGCTCCAAGCCAGCCTCTATAGTGCAGACAGACTGATGTCAGGATAAAAAATGATGTGAAATGAAATTTGATATAAAATATGCACATGAGGGATATAGCATAATTGAGAAGCCTGGTGTAACAGGGTGGGCCCTGGTCTGGGTAGTTCACCTCAGGATCAGACCCCGCAAATAGCCAGGTCCACATTGGGAATTAGTTCTAACAGTGTCCATTTATTCACCAATGCAATATTCCACCACCATATTTACATTAGGGATGGGCGAACAGAACCGAGTTCGGAAATTCGGTTTGGTTCGAAAATCGAGTTCGGTTCGGAAGTTCAGTTCAGTCGACCAAACTATACGAGTTCAGTCCGAACTTCCAAACAGAGTTCGGAAATTCAAATCCCATTGAACTAAATGGAATATTATCTTATAGGGATGGGCGAACAGAACCGAGTTCAGAAATTCGGTTCGGTTAGAAAATCGAGTTTGGTTCAGAAGTTCGGTTCAGTCGACCGAACTGGTCAAGTTCAGTCTGAACTCCGAACTTCTGAACCACATTTGCCCATCCCTAATATACATATGTAAGAACAAACTTTAAGCCAGTTCTCTTCCTCGATTTAGCTCATAACACAATCTATGTCTGGAGATGGAGCTTCTCTGGCTAACATCTCCTTCACAGCTCCCTTGGGCTCTGGACTCCTCCACCATGCAGAGTCCTGCTCTAGCTCCTACTTCTCAAGCAGTGTCCCCCTCAACTGGGCTAGTCAGAGACTTTTTATTTCTGGACTAGCTTGGCGACGCCTTTCCCAAGTGAAGTCCAGAGATGGCCTCTTAAAGGGCCAGTACACAAATGAACCTCTGCTCTGCCACACCTACATTTTTTTGTGAAACATTTTGACGTAAAAGTATATGTACACCTGGTGCATCCTGCAACCTAAGCTTTTCTCACATTTAAGAAGAAAAAAACAGCAGTAGGAATGAGATTCTCATAGATTTAGTGTTTTGTGAGAATGCAGGCAATGAATATAAAAGAGAATTCTCCAACTGGCCACTAATTAAAGAGAAAAAGGACTCAGTGCAACAGCTCTTTAAATAATAATAAAGAGGGAACTTCTACTCAACATACACAATATAAATCAAACTAGCAAAACAAATTGGCACTCGCTGCTTTAGCTATTCCTCAAAATAAAACTATGGAGCTACCAAACAGGCACCAACAGTATATATGGCAACCAATAAAGTGAAATGCCCCAACATCCAATCCCGGCTCTCACTGTATTCTGTCACCTCTGTTGGTTTAGCAGCTGTGGGTAACTAACAAATACTTTAACCACAGGAAATCAGTACATTTTTAGTCCCAAAACTCATTTCTTTTGGAAGGCTATAAACATGTGGCATCAACAGTGGGTTGTAAAGAAAGGCCTTCTCTGTAACTAAAGCGCTGCTGGGTAGGATGACACCATAATAATTAAATGGTAATGGGAGGAGGGGACATTGCATTAAGTTTGGAAATAACACAGACCCTGAGACATGAAAGGGAACACTATTGACACCGCGTTGGTTTTCCCTTGTTATTCCCACCTGCTTCCAACCAGAGCTGGATCCAGAATAGTTCCAGACAGTGCGAACGTAGAGAGAGTCATGTGTTGGGGGACCTGCAGGGACATCCAGTAGATGGCTCCCATAAATAAACTTGGAATGACAACAAGTGTGAGAAGCACTGGAATAAAAGTAGGGGCCGTGGAGTGAGGAGCTCTGACCTGTGGAGTGCCCATCCCCCTCTTAATGCATGGGGTCCAGGTGTAAACAATATATTCATAACATAAAGGCTGTCTGGGTCTTCTGTGTAGGGAATAGGGATGGGCGTTGCAGATTAATCCAAAAAAACACCACCCGATTACAGATCTGTAGTAAGGATCTGTATTACATATAATTTTAAAATGTATTCTGCTGGGGGCCATTCTGTGCATGTGCAGCCCTTTTCTAAAATGGTGGTGGCAACAATACTGCCATTTTGGAAAAGTGCAGCTGCTCTGTGCATGCGCCAATGGCTGCTGCACATGCACAGACTGGCTGTCCTTTTCCAAAATGGCAGCAGTATTGGCACCACCATTTTGGAAAAGGGCTGCACATGCACAGAACAGCCCTGCAGCCATTTTGCATATGCACAGTGATTTTTGATTTTTTATAATTTTTACGGGTTTTATATATCTATATATACATTACACACACACACAAACATTTATATATTTTTAATATTATTAGCCACACCCCCTTCCAAGCCTGGCCACGCCCCATGGAGTGCCATAATGCAGTGGCATTCTGGAAAGAGTTGGACAAAGAGGTCCTACTGCTGGGGATCGGACCAAGAGTACCTCCTGCAACCTCATCAGGACAAGTCAAGTGACAGGTCCCACCGAGCTCATGCTGGATCACAGGGCTCTGGAGTAATTAAATTTCCTCTCAAAACAAACAGGTTTAAACTGGGGGAGCGAGGTTGGCTCACGTGTACTGCTGAGAGGGGCTTTCCTCTGTTTATCTTTCTCCATGCAGTCCTCAGTTGTCCCACAACAACTTCCTGGTTGTCTTTCCAGCCACCCCCTCCTTACCCCCTCTTCTGGAAGTTCCTTGCAAAGGTTAGGGATGGACGGTTTTAACCCCTGGTTCCCTGCTCGTGAGAACAGGGGTGGAGGAAAGCAGTTACTCCCTGGTAAGTTCTCCAGAAGAAAAACCACAGGCTTGGTAGGCTTAGGAGAACAAACACCATCTCTCTCGCTTGTTGAGAAGTATGACTAGTCTTGTTGGAAACATGACTAGAGTGGCCAGATATGCAAATTTTAGATGACACTTATGAGAAATACAGGTTGCAGGGCTGCATTGGCACCAGTGCAGTCCTGCTACCTCTTTTTCTCGTAAGTGTCCTCTAAAATGTGCATATCTGGCCACCCTAAGTACGACCGCAATCCTTGCACCAAGTACAAACATATCCAATACGTGCAACAGTAGCTATTTGCAAGTTTTTTTTAAAAATAAACAAAAACTCTTTCCCCTCCTCTTTTAATGTGATATTTCATTTTTTTTTAGACTGATAATATAGTCCTTCTTTCCCCAGCAGACAAAACACAGCAATGTTTATTCCACGGACGAAACGTGTGGGTGGGTTGCCAGGGACAACAAATTCAGACAGAAATTACTTTTGAACCGCAAATCCTTTGCAATGCTCTTTCCTGAAGGGAATCTCTATATGTTGTGATGTTAATTTTAGGCTTTCCATGTATCCTTCCTGTACCGAGCAATTTAAGGTCTTGGCAAACTGTCTAGAGTACAACCACAGATTTAAATTCTCTCCCCCCCTCCCCCACAAAAATTACAATATTAACATAGAGACTGACAACAGGTATGTCTCAGAAGAGTAACAAGAAAGGCAAGGTTTGCCAGGAGCGGCGTGTTTTAGCAGAGTAGTTTCTAAGAGTAACTTATTTGAAAATGGCATTAAGTGATATTAACGCATGAATAAAACAACCAATTTTAAAAAGTAAAAAATTTAGCTTGTCTGAAAACACAGCAGTCTGTAAAATAGTAATTACACTTTCCTTCCTTTTTAAAGTTAAAAGAACACACTGTTTAAAAATCTTCACCCAGTTCCTCATTAGTTTAGCTACATTTTGCACTGCATCATTATTCCCATTTTACAGAGGAAGAGCTGAAGCTGCGAGACAGTGGGTGGTTTTCATGTGCACAATTATCCTGAAGTAGCTTTAAGTCCGGATTTGTCATTCCGGAGTTGTCGTTCAGGGATAAATGTTTACACTTTCATTAATATTCCAGAATAAGCAACTATGGTGGGGGACGGGGGGGAGGGAGGATGTACTCCAAGATTTACACATTCACTATTCTGGACTCATTAAGTCCAGAGTAAATAAATCCTCATAAATTAGGACATATAACTGCAGATTACAGCAAGAATCCAGATTTATGTATTCCAGAATATATGTATACAAAAGCATTTCAATCTAGATTTAGAGGCTTTTACTCTGGATTTATAATAATGTAAAAACAGCCAATGATCTGCCCAACATTACTCAGTGAGCTCATGGCTAGAACTGGGTTTGAACCCTGGTTTCCTCGTTCCAAGGCCAACACCTTAGTCACTACATTACGCTATTAGCAATCATGGGTGTGATACCATGTACAGATGGCTTGACCACACTTTGTGTCAGGACCCATAGGCAGGGCCAGCCTTAGGTGCAGACAACACATCTAAAGGCACCCCTTGTCAGCACACTGCAGTGAAAATGTTATTAAAATTAGCTTTCTAGAGAGGAATGTTATAACAAACAAAATGTCAAGTTACCAGCTCCTTCCATGAACTAGAGCACCAATAAGGACAATAGATCAATATTTTTAGAGCTGAAAAGTGTGGGTGCGCACAAAGCAAACATTCAGTAGATAACTTTGCTCTTAAAATTTCCCATGAGGATGGGAAGCTCATTCCAATGAGAGTAGCAGCTCATTCCAATGCATCAGTCCAAGTTCTGCTGCCAACAACCCAGTCTGCGGCATTGGGTTTTACATATAACAGAAAGAATGGGAGACTTTGCCAGCCCTTATTTGTATTTCTTTTATCACAGTAGTAAAGAATGAATCCCTCTTTCTCCTTCTGGTAATAAATCAGACCTCTACTATGTAGCCTTACGGGTCTGCAAGATCAGATGGACCAAATTTAAAAAATAAAGAAGAAAAAGATAACTCAAAGTTAATTCTTCCTTTGAGCATCTTCTCCCCATCACCCTGTAGAAATCAGAAAATATCAAGGCATTCACTATCAGGAATTGGTCCATCCATATGTAGCAAGAAGAGAAAGGTATTTTATAATTATTATGGCCCAATGCCCACATCCATGGTGTGCACACACAAGGTGCAGTTTGCAGTTTGCGTGCCTCCTGGAGGTGGGACGGGGGATAGAACTATGAATGTGACAGAGGCTTGGCCGAGGTATAGCTGCAGCAGCAGTGGGTAGGGGGGCAGGTAGGTGGTATCCTTGTCCTTAGAAAGCAGCTCACAGTCCTCCTCCCTTCCCTGAGATGAGAGGGAGAATAGGACCTTGAACTGCTCTCCCGGCTGAGCACCAGCTGCTTTGGGGCTACCATCTGCGTGCTGCCCCTGACCTTGGATCAGCCCCCAGGTCTCTTAACTCAAAAGGTTTCCAAACCGTGGGATGTGACCCTCAACAAGGGTCGGGTCATGTCATCTGCAGATGAGGTCATGATCTTGACTGGTACATTTTGCATCCCTTTGTTCTGCCTTGGGGTTATAGGATTTTACTTAAGTTTCAAAATGTAGAGGAAGTTTGGGAAGCCTTACCTAAAGTTAATCCTACACCATAAAATTGCACCAATCTAATACATTATGGTGAGATTTTCAAAAAGCACAGAAACAATTTAGGAACACAAATCCCATAAACTTTTTCAATCAATCACTGAGTTAAAATTAATTGTACTCTTAAATTATTTTGGTACTTCTGGAAATCACACACTTACAGATTACCATTTGGACCCTGTTTTCCTCTCCACAATTTCATGTCCCAAGCTTGTCTGTCACTGTCCATTAGGGGTGTGAAAGGGTTTGGCCAAACCTGAACCCGTTCAGTTCGGTCTGAAACCATTCGTGCAGGGGGACCCGTTTTCCCCTCCCACCTCCAGGCTGTGGAGGGACTTCTCCACAGGGATTGCCCATGGCCTACCTCGTGGTGCCGGGGATCTGGCCCTGGGTCCGGCGGCAGGCGGGTCTGGCAGTGGGTCCAGCAGCAGTGGTGCTCCGGAGAGCTTCAGGCCTACTAGGCCTTCCGGGTCAAACCGGAAGGCCTAGTAGTGGCCTGAAGTTCTCCGGACCACTGCTGCTGCCAGACCCAGGACTGGACCCCGATCTACCTGTGGATGCTGGGGCTCCGGCCCTGGGTCTGCTGGCAGCCGCAGTAGCGGCTGCAGGTCCGGTACAGGCGGCACTCCAGAGTGCTTCAGGCCGCTACTAGGCCTTCCGGTTTGACCCGGAAGGCCTAGTAGTGGCCTGAAGCACTCTGGAGCGCCGCCGCTGCTGGACCCGCTGCCGAACCCGCCCACCACCAGACCCGGGGCAGGAGTCCCGGCACCACCAGGTAAGGTCCTGGGCGGTCCTGGGGGGGGCTTAAAAAAAAATCCCAGGCTGGGCAGGGGCGGGGAGGTGCTCCGCAGCGCCCCTTTGACCCACGCAGCCTGGCGGGGGGAGGGGAAAATGGGTTCCTCCCTGTCCCCCGCCCCCTGCCTGAATTGAGTTCAGAACCCAAACTCGGTTCAGTCAGGGATCAGTTCGGATTCGGGGTGTTTGCAAATGGGCCGAACACCCCAAGTTCAGCCAAACCCCGAACTCCGGAAATGCGTTTGCACATCCCTACTGTCTATATAATCCTTTTAGCTGGACAGCTGAGACAAGTATAGACTCCATGTAGTCCTGATATTAGCAATTATGGGTGGAGAAGTACCTTCCATCTCCACGTTTGTATTTACCATGGCAATGCAGGCATCAGACATGACATGACATGACATGACAATGGGTGTCTTCACAGGCACAGCTGCCCCATCTCTTGCCCATCGTCACACTGGGTGGACTAACTGTTTAAAGGCAGCCAGTCAGAAGTGTAGGTGGAGCAGAGGCTTGGCAGGCTGTCCCTTCTCTGGGGCTGTCCCACTGGTGGTGCTCTGGACCATCCTGAAGCACTGCCAGCAGAGCGGGCAGCTCAACCTCAGGGCACAGGCTGGAGCAAGGCTGCCATCCGTCTGCTTGGTGGACAGCCACAGCAGCCCCACTCTCAGCATGGGGTTGCCCCAGCCACCACTATGGTGTGGGAGAGGGGCAGCATGTGGGCAGCTTCTGGGTCCATTTAAAACGGACCCAGGTGGGGCTGCAAGTGGGCAGATGCAGGGGTGAACCCCTGGACTTGCTCCCGGGTTGTCTACCCCCGCGTTGGTGTGAAAATACCAAAAGATAGGACACGAACTGATAAAAAGATTATTTTGATAAGGCAATTGTCAGTTCAATGGCCCAGGCATAATGAGTGCCTTCACGATGGTGCCTGCCTATAGAGCTGAACAGATGGGCTTCTTGAAAGATTCATCACTAGTCTCGCAGTCAAACTATAAATACCAGAGTGTGAAGTGAAAAACCGAAACACACGCCTGACAATTCAAATTCATCACTAAAAGGGTCAGCAGCACCCCACAGCAGAGTCAGTGAAAAAAAGATGTGTCTGAGCTCTAAAGAAAGTAATTTCAAGTACCTAGTTCCGTCAGCCAAGGCAACCTGTCTAGATAGACAGTGCATGCTTATCTGTTCCTTCGCTCCTACCAAACAAACAGTATTGGCTGTTAGGATGCCAAGGCAGTGGGGAGATAAGTCTGTAGATCACAGAGAGTGAGAATGGTGGCCCTGACCAGTCACAGATATCTTTAATGTCTCATTATTATGTTGGCCTGTTGGCTACTTCTCCTAAGCAACTGAGAATGGCCACTGCTCGAGACAGAGGTGTGCAAATTGTTTCGTTAAATTCATAATGAAAACAACTTTTTCTGCATTTGTTTTTGTTACAAAGTCAAACTTACAAAGTCTCTCATGATGATTTGGGTTTCTTTGTGTATTCAGAGAAGGATAATTGGAGCTTGCAGCCAGTAGACTGATGAATGAAGGCCTGGATTGTTGAAGATCCTTTTGAATACCCTGGGCTCCCTAGAGATTGTCTTGGTAAGGTTTTGGAACCTTATTGAGTTCCTTTATAATTATAAATGAGGGGAATCATTTTTTTATGATGAATTTGGCGTCTCTTATATACACAGAGAAGGATAATTGGAGCTTCCAGTCAGAAGAATAGTGAGTGGTGGGGGATACACCCACCAGAATTTCTGAGGACAGTAGTGAATTGTATTATGATATATGTATCCACCAATTAATTATCAAAACAATGTTGTATTGAATACACACTATGGATATGCATTTATGGTTATTGATAAATTTTGTATATTTTTTATGGATAATAAGTTTAGGGTGAAGATTCCCTGCTATCAGATTGGAGCATTATCTGTACAGCAGATTGGTGTTGTCTTGAATAAGGAGACCACACCGAGTATTCTACCAAGGAACTTGTAGACAACTGGACTATTGTTGGACCATTACATGATTAGATTCATATTGGATTTTTTCATGATTATGGCTTATTGACTAATGTTGGATTAATATTTATAGATTTATTATGGTACTTTTTCATGATTTATACTTGACTGATGTTGGATTTCTTCATGACTCTTTGAAGGCTTGTATATTAACAGTTTTGATCAACTTCTAACAAAATCATACTTATAATTATTAAGTTAAAACTGATATTTTATAGTGGATTTATAATTAAGTTGTTGGTATAATAAATATATATTTTTAAATATTATATATAGTTTTCCATTCACAGTCCGTTGCGGTTTCAGTCTTTATGTTTGTTACAAAGTCAACTAAACAAAGTTCATTTCTTTTCAAAAGTTGTTTGAAAAGTTCATTTTTGTTTTGCCCCCATTGGAATCTATAGCCTGCTATGAGGCTACAAAGCACTCCAGGGAAGGCAGAGGGGAGGGGGAGGAGAACAACAGCCAGGAGACATAACTGACATCCCCACTGGACAACTGGCATTGGGAACACATCAGGCAGCACCATGTTGGACACAGAGAACCCCTGGGATAGGTCTTGCTTCAATGCCGCCAGCAACTTGGCAGTACCAATCAGCGGCGTTGGGGGAGAGCCTATATAATCCCATGGGAGTGCCTCCTAGCTTTTGTCTGCTGCTAGTTCTGTCACAGTGCAGAGCACCTGGAAGATTTCCCTTAGTGTTCATTGTGCTTCCATACCCCGATTCCGATCCCACTCACTTTATCACTTTGTCTGTGTGTTGCCTTCCTCCTTACTTGTACTTATTTAGATGCTTTCTTTTGATTTAAATATTTGAGTCTGATTATCTTTTAGAAATCCCCTCCCTCTCTGAGTCTGTCTGTCTGTGTGTTCTATTTTATTAAATTTCCCTTTTCACTTGTCCCCTCTCTTCCCTTCCCCTTACATATCATAAACTATAGATAGAAGAGAGAGAGAGATAGAAGATAGTTAGATGCTGAGATTAGATAGAGATTAGAGACATTCCATCATATATGAATATAGGAATTATAGGATTATTGGATTGTATAGGTTGATATAAATGTATAGGACTATTAGGATTTTAGATTTATATAGATTACATAGGATTTGATAGTCTGATATAGATTTATAGGATTATAGAGATTAGTTTTATACAGATTATATAGGATTAGATATAGGAATTAGGAAATAGAATCTTTTATCTGTGCTGCTCTGCGAATCTTCTCGTGGGTACATTACATCATGCACTGTCACTTATGAGGAAGTCAGAAAGCACTCTTAGCCCTGGGGCACCCAAGGCAGGGACAGGAGCACTCTCAGGTGAGGAACACAGGTGAGCATTTTGCAGGTTACCCCCAAATCTTGTAAGGACAGGCTTCTCCTCCAAGAGGTCTTTGCTGGGGGAGGAGGTTGTACCTAAGATAACAGGTGGAATGGCAGAGACCCAGCCTTCTACCAGTGGCACTGGAGGGAAGGGGAAGAAGGTGTAGCAGACACTTTTTGAACCTGCACCACATAGTAGTGCCAGTGGCAGCATCACCACCAGTACTGATGTTGGGTGTGGTCCAGCAGGTCCATTCCTCCTGGTGGGCACTGGGCAGGCTTCTCCTGTCAACAGAAGATCAGGCATTCATGGGCAGCTTGGTCACATCTCCCTTGTCCACAGCACACCAAGAAGCTTTCTAATTACCCCTCATCCCTTCCTAGCAGCAGGGCAGGCTCCCCTGGCAACAGCATCATGAGTCCCTGCTCCGCTTTGCTGGAGGATCTCGGGAGTGAGGGGAGTCTGGCGGGCACCCCTCCTCCTCCTTCTACCCCTCAGGGCAGGCCACAGCAGGAAGGTGGGAGGATCACCCTGGAAGTCGGATGTGTGACAGCACTTCCCCCAGTTTGAGGATCACCAAGTAGCAGAGTGTCTGATCTGTGGGGCTTTGACCCCTTAATGCAGCAGGAGCAGGAGGAGTATGTGTTGGCCATCATGCATGACCCCCAAGTGAAAGGAAGCATGGGAACTTGCTAAGCAAGCTTCACCAACATGAAGCTACGGCTAGTGGAGAGACTTCAGAGGGCAGAGAGTGGAACAAGGGAGGAGAAGGACACTGATGAGGGGGGAAATGTCCATTCCAATAGCAGGGGAGAGGAACTGGACAGTACCCTTACCAGCACTGCCAGAAGCACCGCCTTCAGCAACAGCACTCCCATCATCTCCTGCTCAACAACCTCAGGGAAGGCACTGTGGGCACAGGCTTTTGGGGCAGTGGCAGCAGGCAACCCCACCCATGACCCATGGAGAAGGGGTAGTGTAGAGACCATGGTTTCTTGCTACGTTGATGAGCCCCTGGAAGATCACATCTGTGATCTGCTCACGTACCGGTGTGGCAGGGCCTGGCTAAGGTGGCAGTGGAACTCCTGTCCTGCCCACCAACCAGTGTCGCAAGTGAATGTGTGTTCTCTTTAGCAGGCAACATTTTGTGTCCACACACCATTCATGGATGACACCTGAGTTGGTTGAGCAGCTGGTGTTTCTAAAGTTGAATGTTCCTCTGAAGGGGTTCCCCCTGTCCTTAGCACTCTCTCTCTCCTATTCTGCCACCCTGGGGCACTCACTGCAAGTTGACATCCTGTTATCTGGGATGCTGCCAACTATATCGTGCCCATCTGCCATTATCTCTACCTCATATGGTGTCTGGCCACCCTGGGGCACTCACTCCAAGTTGAAACCCTGTGCTGTTGCCTGCTGCTTCTCTGCCCACCTGCTGCCTGTCAGTCTCTCTCATATTTTGCCACCCTGGGGCACTCACTGCAAGTTGAAGCCCTGTCATACTTGGGGTGCCAATGCCAGTGCCTGATGCTCCTATGCCTGCCAGTTATGTGCGAGTCTCTCTCTGATACTCTGCCACCCTGGAGCAGTCCCTGCAAGTTTAGGGGTGGAAAAATGACAGAGAGCCAAAATAAAACAGGAAACCACTATTTAAATAAACTGAAGACATGCAAAGTGATGCCCATTGAAAATAATGGGAAATGAATTTAATTACTAAAACAAAGTTAAATTACAAATGAAAAAAAAATCATAACTAAAAACTGGAACTGAAAATGAACCCAAAAACAAACACAAAGCGGATCCCTTCTGCACACCCCTAGGAGACAGGATGCTAGACTCAATGGACCATTGGTCTGACCCAGTATGGTACTCCTCATGTTCTTAATGTCTCGCAGACCTCCAAAAGACTTCAGGTCTCTTCACTGGTGATTTATTTACCAAGTACAGATCTACCATTCCCTTCTCCCCACAAGTCAACTGGTTCCCTTGCTGCCTCTCTTCATCTTCCCTTTGTCATGCTGCCCTTGTCCCTCTCTACCCATGGCTGGTTTCCCTTGGTTCCCTCACCCTCTGTATCTCTGTTACTGTGGCTGCTTCTGTAGCTTCCTTATAACTCAGCACTACACTCCATGCCTGTGTCAGAGGCCGGGGGCATGGGGCATAGCGGCAGCAGCGGCGGAGAGGGCCAAGAGACCGACAAGCCCCCCCCTCGCTCACCTGAGGGTTCTACACACACACCCATGAAACCGCCGCTTGAAGCAACCCTGCTGCCGCATATAGTTGCCAGGGAAACCCCTGACAGCAGCGCAATGCCAGAACTGCTCCCCTCCACCTCACAGGAAGTGAGGTCGGCGTTCGCTCCTGTGCACCGCTCCACATGCATCCAGGCACGTCGGGGGGTGGAGCCTGACCCATAAATACTGGCACTGCCTTGCAGACAGTGCTGGTAATCAGAGATTGAGAAGCTGGCCCCAAAAAGCTAAGTGTGACTTGTTGTTTGCCTTATTGATTGCCCAAACCCTTGGTATTACTGTGTGTTCTGTTGGTCTTCCTTGTATTTCCTGCCATTCTCTGTTCTTGTCGCCCCCACCCCCCGCATTGCCCGTTCCTGGTGCGAGTTGTGTTGAGATACAGAGAGGGAAATTGGGTGAGTGCTTGAGGGTGTGTGGGAACCTGTGGTGAGTTTCCCTGAGTGGGTTATAGCTGATATAGGTGGTGGGGCTGTGTGACCCTCCCTCCTCCCTCCCCCACGTCCCCCGGGGTTAGCTTCGTACGAGCCCCTTGAGTCCCCAGCGTTCCCCTTGGTGCCTTAACCCTGGAACTCTCACTAGTTTGCCGCACTTTCTTCCCAGTCCCTCCCCTCCTGTGTATGTGCATAGTGTGCTTGTGTTTCCACTTCAAAGCTCTGCGCCCAATGATGATAGAGGCTGGATCTCTTTGAGGTCATTTAGGCTACCATACTATCCTGACAGGCATTACCCTCCCAGGGTGTAATTGCAGAGCGTGATCTTGAGTAGTGTGTGTGAGTGGGCGGGGCTCTTGGGGCTCCCTTATCACCCCCCATCCCATGACAGCCTGAGGAAGGGCCCTGCATGGCCCGAAAGCTTACATATTCTCACCAGCAGAAATTGGTCCAACAAGAGAGATCATTTGAACTACTTTGTCTCCATTTCTTACATTTGGAACCAACACAGCAACCACTTTCTCTAGATTTTAACTCAACAGCAGCTGAGTTGAGTGGATTTTCAAAATGTCCTTACCTTGCCCTCTTCCAGAACATGAGCTTGAATGAGTGGCTGTCTTCATTGGCTTGAATTGTTGCTTCATGCTGGTGAACTGGGTGGGACCAATGCCATTTTGGAATTCCCCTTAGCTCACTCAAGACAGAACTCAGGGCTTGCCAGCTGTGTCCTTCCTCCAAGGATAATTTCTGCACCCTTCCCAGGTTGAGAACCACTGCCCTATAATACAGAAAATTCGTATTTACATTTCATGCCGATGCTGCACTATAAAGAACTGTCAGGCACCTGGATCAGAGACCAGGCTGGGTGGAAGTTACAATCAGGATCAAGTATGAGTCAGCTCAAGAACTGAAACCAATATTAGTTGAGAAAATCATATTTGACAAATCCAGCATATTCAACTTTACTTTTGAGAAGATACAGAGCTGTGTCTGCTTGCACGTTCACCCAGTTCTTTCATTTGTGCCTTGTTAGCTTACCCCACAGGCTATAACCCCATCTACGTTAACCATCAGAAGGGAAGACCCAAAGGTCATAAGCATTCTTAATTCAGCACACTAGTGCCATCATGGTGTGAAATCACCAACATCCTGTTACTCTCAGGTGTTTTTGTACACAGGAGCGTGTTGGACACAAAAGCCCATGAGAACACTCTTATCATTATCTGCTGCTGACATATTCCCATGACTAGACAGTGTAATCCAATAGAAAATTGGCTAGGATTCCCACCTCTAGAGCCAGCTGGCCTGTGTTCAAGACTGGGTGCTTTCCTGAGATCTTTACAGAAGAATATATGCAAAACCATAAAACAACAAGACTAGAAGAACCTCTCAGAGTTAACAGGGTTTTCCACGGACTACATTTAAAATGCAGCACAGCTGAAGCTCATGTTCCTGATTTGGGAAAGATAGGAGAAGATTTATGTGGAGTCAAAAGGAAGAGAGAGTTTATATTTGGATAATTCCTCACAACCAAAAAGCTGACTGGCTTTCACAGCAATTGCCTTTGTTTGATTAATTGTGCCCAGTTGAAATGGCGTGAGTAAATATTTGGGGACATGAATAATTCAGACTTGGTAATTGCTTAGACTGTGATATATTGTGTCAACAGTGTTACAGTGTGATCCTCTGATCAGATAACACTAAACATAGACAAAAGTTCCATCAACTGCAGTGGGATTCACTCTCACCCTGAATTAGGGGTGGGAATTTCGGTTCCCCCGATATCCAAAACTGCCGGTATTTTGCTGTACCGGCAGTTTTGGATTAACCCAGTGATCTGGGGTACTGGTACCAGTTCCCTGTGTCGGAATTTTTTACATTGCAGCCATTGAAATGAATGGCCGCAGTGTAAAAAAAACCCCAAAAACCCCACCACTTTCCCTCCCCCAGCCAGGCTGCATGGGTGGAAAGGGGGACACGCCCCACCCACCCTGCCCAGCCTGGATTTTTTTTAAATTTAATTTTAACCCGAAGTCCAGCTGCTAGCGCAGACTCTGGGCTGCTGCCGCGCCGGGGGTGGCAACCTGGAGTCCACACCAGCAGGTGCTCGGTGATCCCTGGGGTGGGGGATGGTTTAACACCCCCCACCCCAGGGATCGCCCTAACCTCCCCCCCCAGGGATCACCTTACTTGTCCTCTGGGTGGAGGCGGCGGCAGCACGGCGCAGGTCCGGCTTCAGCGCTAGTGGCTGGCTTCAGCACTTCACTAGACCTTCCGGCAGTTTTGGATATTGGGGGAACCGAAATTCCCACCCCTAATTCAGGGTGAGACTCTATCTGTTTGAAGGATAGAGAAATGTATGTTTGATTTTTTCTCACTGTGCTAAAAATGCTAACACACTGAATATGTCTGGAGAAGGAAGACAGGGACTGAAGATGTACTCCAGTAAAGGTCAGCCTCTGTTCTCAGTTGCTCATTTGACTTCAGCAGATGTTAAACATAAAGATCCAATGGAAATATGTGAGTCGCTGCATAGACGGAGCTATAGTGATTGCCAGGAACCACAGGGCTTGAATCATGACCCTCTGATTTGGGGTGGGTGGGTGCCTTGCCCAATGCCCATTGAGCCACCTGGGCATATTTGGGCACTGGACAGGCTCCTTGAAATCGCAGGAATTGCGCACAGATGGAAACTCCTCCCTCTCTCTCCATTCCCTGGTGGCAGTGGGGCTATCAGGGTGGTGGCATCTGGGCAGTGCAGGAAAAGGGAGCAGAAGTAGGGCTTCCAGCCTGGCTTGTCCTCATAACCCAGCCACCTGACTCATTATGCATGCACAGAAGCACAAAATTACACCTCTAGATGTGAATGTTGAGCCTTTGCTCTTGTCAGGCACTCTTACCTGGGAAGAAGAAGAACCCAAAGGAAGCCCCCGGCTTGCAGGAACAGGAATGGTTACAAGCGGCCGCAGCCCGTATCCCCACCAACATTGAGGCCAGCGCAGCCGCAGACAGAAGCATCTCTCCCCCACCACTACCCCCGATGCTGCAAGTCGGAGAGCCGCAGCTGACATCAATAAGGAAAGCGGAGGCATGTGCAGCAGCGCAGAGGCGCCTAGATGCTCAGACCGCCTGCGCAAATGCACACAGGTGTAGAGGGGTAGGGATAGGGGTATAAAGGTGTTGACCGGCGTCCTCACAATGCCGGTAATCAGTGCTTCCTCTGAGAAACTGACCCCGAGCATGGAGTAGTGTGTAGAGACTGAAGATCACTGCAAGTGTGCAAAGAGGTACGTGTGTGTGTGCTTGTGTTCCTAGTGTTTCCCTTACCCCCACCCGCCCCGTGTGTGACTCCTATCCCCATTTGGCGTGCTTATGTGTGTGACTGGTTAGGGTTAGAGTGCCCCCCTGTACCATTCTCCTTTCTGTGTGTTTCCCCTGGGCTCACCTAGTTCCGCACTGCCATCTACGGGTGAAGTAGGGTACAAGGTGTGTGTGGTGTTGGCAGCTACACTGATTCCCAGGCCCAGTGATGATCTAGGCTTGATCCTGGTTAGGATCAAGGCCAACATCGATCCTGAGGGATTCATACCACCAGGTCTCGTTAGTGTAGGAACAGGGAACTGGTCCCTACTATCATTCTACCCCTTTTTCCCTTGAACCTCACAGCTCTGTTGATTGTCCCCGTCAAAACATGTACGTTTCATCTCTGGCTTTGAGCTGAGATTCCTGCAAGAAGTTATTCTGCAAGAATTCTTCAGATTATTGCCTGTGTATGGTCTATGGCCACTTCTGCCTCCCCCTCTCCCCCCCTCCTTCAGACTAGGTTATAAATTAACTATTTCTCCTCCTGTGGAAAAGTGTCCTGCAAGTCCCCCAAATCTGCTACTGCTCAGCATCAGGGTAAAAAGGTATCTCTAGTGCAAATCTTTGTTCAGTAATTATAGGTACAACCCTCACCCACTAAAGTCAACAAGAGAGGAGCCACTGAATTCAATGAGGCCAATATTCTATCCTACAACGTGTTCTTGGAATATGCTTTGTTTTGGTCAGTTCGATGGTCAGATTCTCAGGACTAGAGTCTATTTTCCTCCTGAGAAAATACATTGATCACTTTGGGAAAATAGGAGATACTGAAAACAGACTTTTTCTTCTGCTATAGCACAAGCCGTTTTCTTCTTTATCAATTCCACTCTATCCTATTTCTCAGAGTGTAAGAAAGTAATTACAAAATACAATCCATAAATCGCATTGCATTTCTGAGATAGCACTGGGAAACGCATCACAATTTATAGATAAAGTATTGAATTTGGGATTGTCATTGGATACAGTTAATCTTATTTTAGGATCTCATATGCTTTCTGTAAGGGGTGGGGGGAACCACCCAGGAAGCAGAGCAGAGTTTAATCAAACAGACAAACAAACAAACAAAAACAAGGTCAGAAGAACATAAAAGGGAGGAGACATGAATCATAATATAAAACTATTATTATGAATTCTGGGCAAACATGATAATTCTACGAAAAAATGTAAACATTGTTAGGCTTACATGATGTATAAGAATGGATATTTTCTAAGAACAGTCAGTATCTTTGACAACAGTTCCCTCAAAAATAACCTCAATGGGTGAAAACAGACATAACACGTAACTCCACTTATTTAACACTGCTTTAACATTTCTAATGTACGTTGCAGGGCTGTATTGGTGCTCTATGCAGCCCTGCAACGTGCATAAGAAATGATAAAGCAGTGTTAAAGTGGAATTACATGTATGTCTGTTTTCACCCTATAATGACCTTTTAAATTATTGTGACGCAACTCTACGCTGCTATTAGCCTGTAAGTATTCTCTATATTTGGGGGATTACCAAATTTTGTGAATTAGAAAAACAGAACATTCTCTACTTTTTTTAAAATGCACGTTTACCAAGTATCCAAATGTGCTTTGGCCACAGTTCTGAAAACAATTGTTCTGGATTAGGTGGTTGGTTGTTCTGGCAGTTTATTCTGGAGTAAGTGGTTTGTGAAATTATTTGCCAGTAGGCCATCTGAACTACTCACAAGTAGCTGGTTTCAAGAATGAGATTTTGATTATTTTAGACCTCAATTCAAGAAGAGACTGAAGATTTTTTTTAAATCCCTGATTGGAATAAAAGGCTCTTTGTAGGTGCATCTAAATTATGCCAGCATGTTCTTCATATTATTAACGTCTGACCGAGACCTGGTTGGGTGAATTGTCGGGGCCTGTGTTGGCTGACCGCGTTCCAACTGGGTACTTGGTCCAACACCATCCCAGACCTAAGGGTTGGGAGGGGGTGGGGGGGCATAGCCATTATTTTTAAGGAGAGGTTGGTGGCATGGACGTATCCAGTGCAAATGGAGGCCGGATTAGAGTGCCTCTATCTCATGATCAGTTTGGCTGAAAACGGGGCAGAGGGCCCAGACGGGAACAATTTGGGACTTTTGCTGTTGTACCATGCACCCCACTGCCCAGCATCATCCTTGTCTGCCCTAGAAGCTCTGGTCTCTGGCATGGTCTTGAGGTCACCCAGGCTTATTGTCCTGGTGGATCTCAATATCGACACTGAGGTTGGATTGCATGGAGCAGATCAGGAATTCATGGCCGTTATGGCAACCGTGGGACTGTTCCAGGTGACGGTGGACCCGATGCATGAGGTGGGGCATACCCTGGACTTGATATTTTGACCGTGAGACCATGAGGGGTCCGTTGATATGGTGTGTGGAGTGCACACCCTTGCCATGATCTGATCATTACCTCCTGCGCACCTCCATCCTGGTGCATCTACCTGACTGTAGGGGTGCGGGGGCAAGTTCAGATTACTCACCCCCGGAGACTTATGGATCCGATAAGTTTCTGGAATGCTCTGGGGGAGATATCTGGAGATCTTGATGGCCACTCCATCGATGACCTTGAGCATTTTGGAACAGCAGGTTGGCTGAGGTCATCGATCAGGTGACTCCTAGGTGTCTGCTTCCGACACTTTGGAACCGCAGGACTCCCATGGTTTATGGAGGACCTGCAATGGCTGAAGACGGAGGGTCGCTGGTTGGAGCACCGGTGGCATCGTACTCATTCCCAGGTCAATCGGTTGCAGCATAGAGCATGGTTGAAATCCTATATTGTGGCTGTACGGGCAGCAAAGAAGGGGTTCTTTGCTCCCCTTATAGCATCCACTCAGTCGCATCCAGTGGAGCTGTTCTGGGTGGTGCCAGGATTGGTCAGTCCAGCCTCTCTCCATCTGGATCCAGATTTCCCCACAGCCCTCTGTGACATGTTTTTGGTTTTCTTTGTGGATAAAATCACTTGCATTGAGTATGAATTTGACTCTACCTCTTTGGATACAGTGGCAGAGCCAGAGGTGAGGAATGCTCTGTCTGGTCAGTGTTACGGGGATAGGCTAGGGATGTGCGAACAGGACGGAGTTTGGATGTTCGACCATTTGGACTAAAAACTTAGTTCGGGTTTGTGGGTTCGGTCCGGTGCAGTTTGGACCCCCCCCCGAACATTCAGCAGAGTTTGGCGCTGCCAGGAGTTTTGGGACACTCCAGGGACCCCCAGGGGTGCCCGTTGTGGCATGGCAAGCTATCGGAGACCCCAGAAGCAGCAGCAGGGACCGGGAAGACTTGGCGCTTGGCACCCCAGGTTGCCCGGGCAGGCAGGCTTGGTACTTGGCCCCTTGGAGTGCCCGTGGTGCCAGGGCTGGCCGTTGGAGACCCAGCAGAAGCAGCAGAGACTGGGAAGACTTGGTGCTTGGCACCCCAGGATGCCCGGGCAGGCAGGCTCGGCGCTTGGCCCCTGGGGGTGCCTGTGACTCCAGGACTAGCTATCTGAGACCCAGCGGCGGCAGCAGCAGCAGCAGTAGAGGCCGGGAAGGCTTGGGGCTTGGTGGCTGTCACCAAGGGGACAGGGCATTACAGGGCTGGCAGACCGTCTGAGACCCAGCAGCAGAAGCAGAAACCGGGAAGACTTGGTGCTTGGCACCCTGGGTTGCCCGGGCAAGCAGGCTCGACTCTTGGCCCCTGGGGGTGCCTGTGACTCCAGGACTGGCCATCTGAGACCCAGCGGCAGCAGCAGCGGCAGTAGAGGCCGGGAAGGCTTGGGGCTTGGTGGCTGTCACCAAGGGGGCAGGGCATTGCAGGCTAGCATCAGTGGAGTGGTGGCAGAGGCCTGGCCAGGGCTTGGTGGCCAGCACCCCTACTTGGCTGGGCATTTCAGGCTGGCATCGGTGGAGCAGAAGCCCACGTGGGTCCTAACAGCAACCATTTCCCCAGCCATAGAGGGGCCCAAGAGAGGGAGGGAGAATGCCCTGATGGATGGGTGCAATTTATTTAATGACCTCTAGGCACCTTCTATGATGACCTCTGGGCTATATGGCCACTCAGGCAGTGTAGGTTTTGTGTGTGGACCCGAGACAGGTCTCACAGGACCCAGAATGGGGGTGAAGGAAAGGGTGCTAAGGAAGTTCAGGTTGGGTTACATCCCCCTAATCCAGGGCAGGAGCTTGAGATACCTGGGGAACCTCATAGAGGAGGTTAACACCACCCACACAGGCAATGGCAGAGACAATGGGATAAAAAGAAAACTGCAGCCTCGCAACCTGAGATAACAGGATAAAGGAGGGTAGAAGTGATACATTCCCAATGAAGATGGGAGGAAGGAAATAAAATAGAGATTGAAGAGAGCTGATTTTCAATCTGTGTACATGCAAGGTGGCACTGGCCTGAGAGAGTCAAAGAACCTTCAGCTAAATAAGGACACTACAGTATGGAGGGTGGGGGTGGGGGACTTTAAATTGTGTAGGAAACAACATTCCTGTTACCCAGGAAACACCACTGGAAAATTGGGACCTGGGATTTAGGGGTTTACAGGATAAAGGTATCCAGTGGATTTACAGTGGGGCCGCTTTGTAGTAACAGCTGTATTGGATGTGTTAAGTGCATATTGGATTATCAGTGGGTTCGTGATTGGAGGGAGATGGATCATACAGTATAGGAACTGATGTACGGTGATCAGTGCAGGGAAACCCGGGTTTGTGATGGTGAGAATTATTGTACGAAAGGAGGATTACCAATAGAGTAGATGAGATGGCTCTAGCACGGCCAAGCTTGCTTAGATGACAAGGCTTTGAAGGGGGAGGTATGCGATGGAGTGGGTCAATGGTCCTTTAAGGGAGCCTGCTCCTACACCAGGGCTCCACCCCTTCAGGGGTATATAAGGTAGCAAGTTACAGGAACCAGGCAAGCAGTCTGCGTAAGAGAGCCAAGATGAGCAGACCTGGGCTAGGGAGGCTCCCCACTCTACATTTGCCACGGTGCTGAAGCTGGGACCAGGGGAACAGTGAGGAACAGCCAGTCGATGACGTCTTGAGGAAAAGGAATCTGAACCATGAGACTTAGGAATCGCAACAGCATGAGTGCAGGTTAAGAACTGTGGACTAGCTGGACATTGGGGCTGAGGGGAAAGGGTGAACCTCTGTATGTTGAACTGTTGGAAGATGTGAGGTGAGAAATAACAGCCTCCAGCTGAGCAACATTCCTCGCATCCTGACTCATGGATTAAAAAAAGGGTCTGGCTCCTGTGATTACTTACCCTGCTGGAGAAAAACCTGCATTGCAGTGGCCAATCCCAATCGCTTGGAAGAAGTACCCGACATGTCACAATTCCCTGCTGTTCACTCCCAGCAGTAAGAGGTCACCTCCCCCAGCTTCCCACCCCACCCTAGAATTGGCCCCTTTTGTAGAAAGGGAGGTTTATTACCTCTGGTGCTTTGTTTGACCCCAATATCTGACAATACCACCTCTTTATTACCTCAAGACAGGAGATATGGAGTAGGCAGGCGTCCCACATCCTGTTTAATTTTCCCTGGTGATTTCTTCCCTTTTGAATTTGCAAATACCAATGGGTTGTGCTTTGCCAACTAAGCATTGAGTTTTAACAGGCAACTGTCTGATGCGCTGTCTGTGCTATACTGTAAAATCGCAATGGAAAAGCTGCAAATGCTTAGCTTTGCAATCCACACTTGGAGTTTAACAGCCAGATGCGGATTGCTTTCATAATTGCCATACCATTGCTGACCTATTTGTTATTGGGAACTTATGTCTCTCTCCTTCCCGTCACTGGGGGGAGAGCACAATCCAGTTAAGCTCAAAACAAGTTCTTCTGCCAATGCTCAGTGCAAGCAAATCATATTGCAACTAAAAAGAAAGCCTGAAGCATCTAGGGCTCTGATCCTCGAAAGGCTGCAACCGGTATGAATCCCATTCATTTGGAGGGCATTCTGTCCCTTTAGGCTTCCTGCCTGCATTCCAGGGGTGGAGTTATAACAGGTGCTGCAGGCGGAGCTGCATACATCTGCCTGCTTGAGTAGAGTGCCCCAAGCAGGGAGCCCATTCCTACCTTACCACGCCCCTGCTGCATTCCTTCCAAATTTCTATTGGGTTCTGCAAGAGGAGAATTAGACCTTGTTTCTGATAAGTGCCAAATATGTGCTTAACAAAGGAGCAAATACTCTTTACTGCTGCTCTGTATAATCATCCTTACTAATCACTAAATACATGGTTCAGACTTTAAGAATGCATTGGGCAGTAAGCATGGGCGACCTATTCTCTTCACACACCATGGTGCCAAAGAAGAAACTGGGAATGACTTTTAATTTTCTCTTTGATGATTGTACTGAAGTGTGTCTCTGTAAGGAATGTAGGTCTGCAGGAACAGAACCAGTGCAATTTCTCTTATTGTCTGTGATTCATCCCCCCATTCGCTGCTCTCTCCTGGCCTTTCCTCTGAAAATGCAATAAATCCTATCAAAAAGTTTAATCATTCCCCTCTGCCCAGGCTATGAGATAATCAGTGTCTGCTGCATTATTCCTCTTTTTGATAACTTTGCTATAAAGTGAAATGTGCAGTGTCTTTGCGCCAAAATAGCAAAAAAAGATTATGAGCTGAGAAACAATGACAGCCTTTTGTAAAGCCTCCCATGGTACTAGGGTGACCTGAAATGGTCCCAACTCTCTGGGCAGAAGACCTTTCCCTTCTCACAGGCCTCTCTCAGCTACAGGCCTCAACCCACCGCCAGCCCTGAGTCTGATGCCCAACCATGTCTTAGACCACCCCAGCCATTGCAGCCAGGGGCGTAGCGTCCATTGAGTGAACCCGGCATAATAAAGCCGGGGGCCGCTAAGTCCCTGGCCCTGCAGGGGCAGCCCCAGCAGCCAGTGCTTTGCTGGGCAAGTTCTATTATTTATTTTATTATTATTAGCAAGTATTTATATAGCGCGAGCAATGTACCTGGTGCTTTACAAAGTAATGGAATAGACATAGTCCCTGCCCTAGGGCTTACAATCTGAGAAACGGGGGGGGGGGG
>QEPC01008520.1:3832456-3843976 GCA_003113815.1 Sphenodon punctatus | reverse complement strand
CTTCTATCACACCTCCTCCAGAAGGGGAAAGGACCAGGTAGGATGGTCCGCCCTCGGAGGCTGATGGAACCCCAGCGGTTCCAAGAGGTCCTGAGGGAGCTAACCTTGGACTTGGATGGTCACTCTGTGGATGAGATAGTCCAGCATTGGAACAGCTTGCTGGAGGAAACCATTGACAGGGTGGCTCTGAGACGCCCTCTGCCTCGGTCTCGTCACCGCAGGACCCATTGGTTTACTGAGGGGCTGCGGTGTATGAAGCGTGTAGGCAGGAGGCTAGAGCGACGATGGCGTCGGACTCGATCTGACTCCGACCGTCTTCTCCATAGGGCCCATTTACGGTCCTATGTTGAGGCTGTGAGGACAGCAAGGAAGGAGTTCCTTGCTGTCCTCATAGCATCTGCGAAGTCACGCCCGGCGGAGTTGTTCCAGGTGGTGCGGGGACTGGTTAGTCCAGCCTCCCTCCGCCTGGATGGAGACTTGTCCCAGGCCCGTTGTGAGGAGTTTGTCAACTACTTTGCAGACAAGATTGCTCGGATTCAGACCGACTTTGACGTTGGATTAGGGGCAGTAGGGGAAGAGCGCGAGGGGACGGAGGTCCCGTCTGGTCCAGCTTTGGGGGGGGGGAGTTTCAGGAAGTGATGCCAGCTGATGCAGCGGACGTTTTGGGTTCTGTAAGAGCCACCTGTTGCGAACTCAATCCGTGCCCGTCCTGGTTAGTAAAAGCTTCCAGGGAGACACTGGGGACAGTGCTGGCGAGGGTACTGAATGCGTCCTGCAGCAGGGGAGGCTGTCGTCTTGCTTCAAGGAGGCTGTGGTACACCCCCTGCTGAAAAAACCATCCTTGGACGTGGATGCGCTTGCCAGCTACCAACCTATCTCTAACCTTCCCTTTTTAGGGAAGGCTATTGAGCGGGAAGTGGCACTCCAGCTCCAGGCGCATCCGGATAGCATTGGTTTCCTAGACCCTTTTCAATCTGGGTTCCGCCCCGGCTATGGCACTGAGATGGCTTTGGTGGCCTTGGTAGATGACCTCTGCTGGGAGATGGATGCAGGATGTTCAAAATTTCTCATCCTGCTAGGTCTCTCGGCTGCTTTTGACACCGTGGACCATGGGCTGCTAGTGAGATGGCTGCGTGACCTGGGGGGTCTGGGAGGGATCGTTCTTGAATGGTTCCGTTCATTTCTCTCGGGGAGAAGCCAGCGGGTGGTGCTGGGGGAGGAGACATCGTGCCTCTGTGCCTTATCATGCGGCGTTCCGCAGGGTTCCATTCTGTCTCTGTTATTATTTAATGTGTACATGCAGCCCTTGGGGGAGGTCGTGAGGGAGTGTTCATCATCTCCCTGGAGCCTCACATGTGGAGTCCTGCAGGGTTCTATTCTGTCCCCTCTCCTGTTCAACATGTATATGCAGCCTTTGGACGAGATCATGAGAGGATTCAGCATATGCTGTCATCAGTACGCCGATGATACACAACTTTACCTCTCTTTTTCTGCAGACCCAGGCCCGGCCGTCTCGGTGCTTACCCAGTGTTTGGCGGCTATGGGGGAGATTGGATGCAGGCAAGCTGTCTGAGGCTGAATCCCGACAAGACAGAGATGATGATGGTGGGTAGGACCGAGGGGGTGGTGGCTCCTGTCATTGATGGGGTTTGTCCCCCTTTAGCCTCTCAGGTCTGTAGTCTGGGGTTGCTTGCTTCTTGATTCGAAGCTCCACCTGGATTCGCAGGTGGCAGCTGTGGCGAGGAGCACCTTTCGCCAATTACATTTGGTGTGACGGCTACGGCCATATATTTCGGATTCTGACCTGGTGATGAAGGCATCATCCGTGCCTTCATCACCTCTAGACTTGACTATTGCAATGCACTCTACATGGGACTACCCTTGGTGACAGTCCGGAGGTTGCAGCTGGTGCAGAATGCAGCAGCCCATCTCCTTATGGGGATGGGCCATTGTGAGCACATTTCACCAGTGCTCTGTTCTCTGCACTGGCTTCCTATTGTCCTCCAGGCCCAATTTAAGGTGTTGGTGCTGACCTATAAGTCCCTAAACAGCCTGGGCCCCACTTATGCCTTGAAATTGTTTGTTCTTTTGGATCAGTACATTGATGACTCAGTTGATATGGTGCCAAGAAAGCTATTTTATTAAATACACAACATAAATGACAATAATAACCCCAATGAATACAGAAAGTAAAAGACAGCTTCTCACATCCCTTTATGCAAGCCAGGAAACCCTAACAACATCTGTGAGATGATCCCCAGGTCAGCCCCAGATTCTGCTGCTCCCCTCAGCATGTCTGCGAAGCAGCCAGCAGTGAAGTTCTAATGTGGGTCCCCAGCTGCTCTGTCTTATAGTATTCTGCCTTCACAAACCCACTAGGCAAACACTGCACATGTGTTAACAATTAACTATTGCTTCCCTCTGGCCTAAGTCATTCAGCTCCCAATTAAGAAGCCTTTATCTGGGTATCAGGTTCAATTACTGATAAGCTCGAGCTGGTCTTGGCATTCTGAACAACAACTTATACAATACGGCATAGGCTGCCAAAAAGGCATGCATACAGCTCATGTCCAGCAAGATGGATTCTTAAAGAAAAAGTAGGCCGAATAAGATATATAAGTGTTCACTAACTGGCTCCACCAGTGTACATAGGTCTTCCACAATCTTTCACTACAGCTTACCTGCGGGAACGCCTCACACCCCGGACCATGACCCCAAGCTGCTGTCTGGGCAGGAGGGAGTGGGTTAAAAGTGTTTTGAAATAAAATAAATAAAAATAAATTTGTGCATACCTCCAGCAATGGAGAGCCTATGACCTCTCTAGGTAACTTGTTCCATTGCTGCAAAGTTCCTACAGTTAGGAAGTTTTTCCTGATATCAAACCAAAATCGGCCTTCTTGAAATGTCCATTATTTAGTGGCAAGTCTGGCCAACCATGGCTAATGACAAGTCCCTAGGGACGTGATCCACAAGTCCGACCTGTAGGCTCCAATGGGACTGCTCCAGACCAAGTGGCTTGTAGTTGTAGCCTTAGTTCTTTGGGCATTTTTAGGCAAACACTTTTTTCACCCAGACTTAAGAGTTCAGGTCCTGTAAACTCCCTCATGGGGAATTTAGACCCTCCATCTCCTCTGACTGGAACTTGCCTGGCGAACCATTACAAACAGCAGCACTGGTGACTCCCGCATGTTTTGAGAAGCAGACTTGGTAAGTCCTTTAATATCAGGGACTTACCACATCTGCTTCTCAAAACATGTGGACGTTGCTGACACAGCTGTTTGCAATGGCATCCGAGTGACTTCTGGTTGTGGGGAGGGCATCTAAATTCCTGTCGCAGTAGTTTTCAGAACCTGGACTCTTAAGTTCAAGTGAAAAAAGTGCGTGTCTAAAAACGCCCTAAGGCTGCTTGCCCACTTTATACAATCTAGCATAAATTTCTATCTAACACGAGATTGTGTAATGTGGACATGCACCTTTTCATATCAGGCAAGGCAGTGGAATTACTGTGAGTTTCATCACAGATGACAGGGCTGGGAAATCCAGGCCTGTCACTAGCATGAGTTGGATTTAATGTTAAATTTGCATGTGTGCATACAAATTTAATGTTAAGTATACTCTCTGTGAAATTTGATCTGGAAGTGTCCCCTTTGCCGAACGCTGCTATTGTTGGGCAGGGAAGAGAAAGGAGGGAGAATCCATGCCTTTAGCAGCACTTGGCAAAGGGGGTTTGCCTGGGCACCACTTTCCTAGGGGGATCCCTGGTGTGGGGGGTTGAAGACCCGTACCACAGTCCCCCCCTCAGGGAATCCCCTAGGAAAGTGGCACCCATGAAACCCCCCTTTGCTGAACACTGCTAGAGGGATGGATCCTCCTTCCCTTCTCTCCCCACCTGATACTAGCAGCACCCAGCCAAATGGCTTCCCTATGGGGATTTTCTGGCAGGAGGACAGGAGTATGGGTCCCCAACCCCCACACCAGGGAACCCCCTAGTGCCCACCCAGAGGTTCCCTGGTGGGTGGATGGGGTTTAGCTGAGAATGGATCCATTATTTTTTGTACCAGATCCAAACACTGGAATTAACGTGGGCATGAAGCCATGCTACAATCTCATATTAATGCTGTTTTCACATGACATTCAAACTAGTGCTGAAACTCAGTCCTCGATTTTCTGTGGGAAACACTGAGGACTGGTGCATTTGGCCTCAATTTTCCAAGTTCCGAAGTTATGAGGAATGGCCCCGGAATTTCAGCCAAATTTCATCTGAGTGCAGGGAAGAAGGCCAGAGGGCAGGTAAGTAGGGGTCAGCACTAGGCCCCTGCCCCCCCCCCTTGCCTAAACCCCACTGGCTGGGGAGGGAACAGGCTAGCGGGGAGCAGTGAAGGAGGGGTGGGGTCTGAGTAGGTGGTCTAGCTGGGGGTCAGGGGTGGGTTTCTTAGGGACATGGGGTCCTAGCAAGGGTGTCAGGGTGGGTTGCTTGCCTTCCGGAGGGGGTCCTGTGCGACGTGTGGCCTCTTCCCACTTCGTAAGTTTGAAAGTAAAAAAGAAAAAACCAGCAGAACATGCTCAGAAAGGGTTCTGAATAGCCCTTTCTGTGCATGCTCAGCCCTTTTCAAAGATGGTGCTGGCAGTGTCTGTTGGTGGTTTTTTTCTTTTTTTAACTTTCAAACTTACGAGCTGGGAAAAGGCCACGCATCATGAAGGACCCCCTCCGGAAGGTAAGCACCCCCCCCCCCGCTAGGTCTCCCGCTCCTCCTTAAGCACCCCACCCATGACACACACACACACATCACCACCACCCCCAGCCATCTCCCCACCGTAGACACTTGTGTGAGTATTCTATGAGGGTCCGGGGGTGGCCTTGGATTTTTTTATTTTATTCAGAAAAGCCCGAATTCAAACCAAACAGCCTAATACCCTAACAGACATACTATTTCAATTTATCCCAGCTTTCTTCACTGACATAAACACCTTTTTTTCTCTTTACTGCCAATGATTAATCAGCCTGTAATAATTGATCAGCCTGTAAATCTTCACTATAGTATTCTTGCTGGATTTTTCAAGACCTTTTCTATCCAGGCTCATTAATCTGTAACTTCTTTGTTGCATTTTTACAAGTGTTCTTCAGTCCAAGTGCTGTACAAGGGACAGTTTTCTGTTTCCTTATTTGTCCACTCCAAGTAAATGAAGCCAATTTCAGGTATCAGGCTTGAATTTTGCCCTTGATGATGAAAGCTCGAAAGATGAAACCAGTTAGTTGAAGAGACTCATCTTTTGATGCATCACCCTCTCTCCCACACACACATGAAATCTGGAGCCACAGAACATTGGAACATTTTCTAGAAATATTTATTTATTTATTTATAAAATCATTTCCTACCCTGCCCCTCCTGCTCCAAGCAGCCCGGGGAGGTACATAAAATCAGTAAAAACAATAAAAAGTTATGGTACAGAACAAAACCCCACCTTCCCAGACCCCATCTCCCTAGCCAAAAGCCAGGCGAAATTATAACATAATATGACAGAAGGAGGGGAGATCCAGGGCCACCCAGGCCTCCACCAGGAGGGAGTTCCACAGCCAAGGTGTGGCCACTGAGAACGCTGTCTACATAGTGCCCCCCTGGGCCACAGGGGAGACCTCGAGAAGGGTGCTCCCAGTGGACCGCAGAGACCGCTCCAGAGCACAGAGAGTGAGGTGGTCCCGCAGGTAAGTCAGGCCAAGGCCGTATAGGGCTTTATAGGTCAAAACCAATACCTTAAATTGAGCCCAGAAGACTATAGGCAGCCAGTGCAGAGCCCGAAGCACCAGTGTAATGTGCTCATGGCAACCCATCTGCGCTCCATTCTGCACTAGCTGTCATCTCTGGATCATCACCATAGGTAGCCCCACATAGAACGCATTGCAATAGTCCAATCTTGAGGTAGTGAAAGCATGGATGATGGTGGCCAGGTCACTATCTGAAACATACGGCCGAAGCAGTCACACCAGATGTAATTGGTGAAACGCATTCCTAACCACAGCCCCCACCTGGGAATCCAGGTGGTGCTGCGGATCGAGGAGCACACCCAGACTACAGACCTGGTATACCAATGGAGGATGGATCTCATCAGTGATGGGAGCCACCACATCCACTGCCCTCCCCACCACCATCACCTCCATCTTGTCGGGATTCAACTTCAGTCAACTCACCCTCTTCCAATCTCCAACAGTCACCAGACATTGGGTAAGCACCAAGACTGCTGGGTCTGGGTTGGATGAAAATGAGAGGTAGAGTTGGGTGTCATCAGCATATTGATGACACCGCGCCCCATACCATCTCATTACCTCACCAAGTGGCGGAATATACACGTTGAGCAGGGACAGAATAGAATCTTGCAGGACACCACACGTGAGGTCTCATGGGGAGTGGAAACTAGGAAAGAGTGGAAACAGTCAAGAATGATCCCGCCCTTGTAGGAGACTTATGAACTGTGTAAAAAGCTGGAAATATCAATAAAAAGTACTTAAAAAAAAAAGAATGATCCCGCCCACTTCAGCTCGATCCCACAAGTGAGTCACCAACATCTGATGGTCAATGGTATCAAAAGCAGCCGACAGACCTAAGAAAATTAGCCGGGTCAATCGACCCTCATCTAAATCACGGTGAAGGTCATCGACCAATGTCACAAGCGTAGTCTCCATGCCATACCTCAGACAAAAACCGGACTGAGAGGGATCCAGATAACCAGTGCAGTCTAGGTACCCCTGCAGCTGCTGGGCCACAACCTGCTCAATAACCTTCCCTAAAAAAGGAAAGTTAGAGACCGGCTGATAACTGGCGGGGGAATCAATGTCAAGTGATGATTTTTTTTCAAGTAGAGACCGCACCACCACCTCTTTGAGGCAGCCCAGCACTCTGCCTTCCCAAAGGGAGGCACTTATCACCCCTGACAGCAGCGACTCCACCGTCTCCCAGCTGCCCTTAACCAGCCAGGACGGGCATGGGTCAAGTTCACAAAAGGTGGCCCTAACAGCCCCAAGAACATCCCGTGTCAGGCTCTTCCTCCAAGAGCTTTGGGTGTGGGGTCAGGTGGGGTCAGGGGCCCATCAACATGCCCATACCTGGGGGAACTCCAGGGGGGGTTTCAGTAGTAGTAATCCTGATGTCGCCTCAACAGCCCGAACCATGGCATCGCCGCCGCAGGAGACATCACAAGGAAGCCATCTCCCACCGCCGGCATCACAAGTGGCAGTGGGACCCAGCTTGCTGACAGAGAGCCCTCTGACCTGCCCAGGTATGTCCAATAGCGTGCAGGAGGACACGCCCCCTGTTTCCCAACCGCGGCGCTCAGAGCGCCTGCGCCAGCGTGTAATGCAACTCACAGGAGATAAAAAGGAGGCTGTGAGATCCCTCCCTTGCCGGTGATCAGTGCTCTTAGCCTGTGAGACTGGCCCCCAACCTTAGCTATCATGACTGTGCATGGACCACTGGAATCTTGTGCAAGATAGCATGTGAGAGTGTGTGAGAGAGAGAGTGAGCGATCGTGACGTGTAAGTATCGTGTCTACTTGTCCTGCAACCCTTGTTCCTTTACCTTGATTACCTGGGTTTGTCCCTTTGCGTGGGTGCCATATCCTCCTTCCCTGTCCCTGGGTCGCCCCCCATCACTACTCCGCTCCCCCACATCCTAGTGCCCGTACTCTTGCCCCGGTGTGGAAGGCGGAGTGGGGTATTTCTGTGTATAGGGTATTCCTGTTGTGGGACAGGCATTGCGCTTTGCCTCCCCATGATGATCTAGGCTGGGGAGGTTTCCTTCCAAACGCCAATAACGATCCAGAAGGAATTATTTACAAGCAAACGTCATTGCCTCAGGGGTCTCGACCCGTTCCTGTACAGAATACCTTCCCTCCCCTCACACCCTGCCCTGGTGGAGGACATTGACTGAAACTGATCCCATGAAACCAGACAAGGCGAGGCTTCCACAATTTCTGGTTAACCCACTGCAATAAGTGCAGCGTTGAAGTTGTGGTGAATCCAAATTATTTTATTTTATTTATTTATTTCATTATATTTCTACCCCACACCCATGGCAAAATAATAACCAAACATGTCACAGAGGGCATTAGATGTCTCTGATTCCAGGCAGAGGGAGGAGATTCCAGGCGGAGGGACCAACCCCATCAACACCCGAAAAAGCTCTGCTAGACAAGATTTTGCAGAGACTAAACTCCTTTTTTGCTACCCTTACAGCTACAGAATAGGCACATAAACTGGCTCTATGTTGCAGTCAGTCAGCTTCAGCACGCGAACGGCGCCACCATCACTCCAACTGCCTCCCCTTCCACTTCACCAGCCCCAGGCCCTCTGTAAACCATGGAGGCCCAAAGAGCCGCCACCAAGGGAGTGGACACCTCAGAGCCGTCCAGTCAATGGCCTCCAACAGCAAGGTATTCCATAAAACCACAAGGTTATTGAGCGGGCAGTCATCAAGATCAGAGGGTAACTCCCCAAGAGCTTTCTGGAACCTCTCGGGTTCCATTAGTCTCCAGGGGTGAACCATCCGAATTGGTTCTACACCCCCAGGGGGCAGACATGCGCCAAGTAGGGATGTGCAAATGGAACGGGTTTCAGATGTTCAGCCATTCAGTCCAAAAACTTAGTTCAGGTTTGTGGGTTTGGTCCTGTGGAGTTTGGACCCCCCCCCCCCGAAAGTTTGGAAAATTCAGTCTCCTGGAGGCTTGGGGCACTCCAGGGGTGCCCATGGGGGCATGGCAGGCTGTCGGAGACACAGCAGCGGCAGAAGCAGCAGAGGCTGGGAAGGCTTGGGGCTTGGTGGCTGGCCTGGCACCCCTACTTGGCCAGACATTGCAGGCTGCCAGGCATCGGTGGAGCAGCAGCAGACATTGGATTGCCCGGTAGCAGAACCCATGGCACATCAGAGGCAGTGGTAGCGGCAGCAACAGATATTGGATTGCCAGGGCACAGAACCCATGGCACAGCAGAGGCAGCAGCAGAAGACATTGGGTTGCCCGGGCACAGAACCCATGGCACAGCAGAGGCAGCAGAAGCAGACATTGGATTGCCAGGGCACAGAACCCATGGCACAGCAGAGGCAGCAAAAGTGGACATTGGATTGCCGGGGCACAGAACCCATGGAACAGCAAAGGCAGCAGAAGCAGATATTGGATTGCCGGGGCACAGAACCCATGGCACAGCAGAGGCAGCAAAAGCGGACATTGGATTGATGGGGCACAGAACCCATGGCACAGCAGCGGCAGCAGCAGCAGACAGGCAGTATGGCAGGAGCAGTGGAAGGCAGGCTGAGGCAGGGTTCGAGGTTGGCAACCAGGGCAGACAGACAGGCAGCATGGCATGAGAGGCAGTACAGAAGGCAGGCTGGGACCTTGGCAGGGCACTCAGATAGGCTGGCAAAGACTGTGCAGCGTGAGAGAGAGCCAGTCAGATAGGCGGGCTGAGATCGTCTAGCCAGAGGCCGGCTGGCAGGCTTACAGAGCTTCCCAATGCCACCCTGCGTCATGAGGTCAGTCAGATAGGCCAGTCGAGGCCATCTAGTCTAGTGAGAGAGAGCGAGAGGGAGAGAGGGGGGGGCAGGCCGGGTGCCAGGCATTGGGAGGGAGGGACAGCACCTCAGCAGCAGCAGCCCAGATTGAGGAGACTGCCCCTGGCATGGGATGGTGTGTGCCACTGCACCATCAATTCATGTCCAGCGGCAGCTCAGGGAATCCCAGCAGCGGAAGGTTGACCTTGATTAAAAGCAACTGCTGCACCAACTTGGCCCCCAGTTTCAGGCGGTGCAGCGAGCAAATGTCCCCAGCCATCGAGAACACCTGCTCACTGGGGACACTCATTGGTGAACCTTGGCCACTTTGGACAGGGCCAACCACATGTCTCTCTGAGAGCTGTGTCACCACCATGTTCTGCCCCTCCCATCGGTACTGTCAGTGGGACAGCAGCAGCAGCCAGTTGAGGCCCAGAAGCGTCAATGCACCATGGCCGCAATGTTAAAGATCTGAAAAATCGGCAATGTTAAAAAACCGATATGCCGATACCGATACTATCGGTATTATCAGATTAATCCGATATCGCCGATTATCTATAGTCCCATCCCTCCTTGATGCAGTGGAACAATGGCTCTCTGTGAGCGGAATGATGGCCCCAGAACCCTGATGGTGGGATCTGGGGCTAGAGTGGCTGCTTCTTGATGCTGGGTATAACACCTAAATCTAGCTAATCTAATCTAAATAAATGAAACTATGAGGTAAATGTGTGGAAATGGGTGAAATAGGAGGAAGAAGGCAATGGATTGGGAGGAACACAAACTGCTGGGAGAGGGAGAGTTCTGAAAACGCCTGCTGACAGGATCAGTGGCTAGCTCAGAATGATATGGAAGTGGGGGAGGGCAATTACTTTGGTTACTTGCTGCACCCACCTTACCACAAGCCCCATTGGCTCTGTGCAGCCTAGCCCGTAGCCAATCGCAGACTGCCAAGCCAGTGGTCTGAAGAAAAGAGGGATGGTGATTGGGCAGGCTGCAGGGGCGGCTGGTGGGTTTTAAGGTTGGAGGGGCAGCAAGGCCGATCGGCCTGCCAGCGAGCCTAAGGGCAGAGCCAGGGCAATGGTAGGCGGAGCCAGGGTAACAGTAGGCGGCATAACCCAGCAGCAAGGAGTTCCCAGGGTTAACATTGGATGGACATTACATTACTTAATCCAGCAATTTCAGTTAGGCAGGTTATATTCACCTCCTCTGCCAAGTTGAAAAGCAGGCAGACAACCTTAAGTCTCACTTATAAGCAGTTTAAGCAAAGATCCACAGGACACACAGCTTTTCCCAGGGCCCTATCATCATGCACAGATATATAAAAACCAGAAAACCACACGTAAACCAAACCATTCCCACAAGCCCCCAAAGGCATCCTTTATACTTTCTTAAAATATAAAATAAAAGAAACAATACTGAGGAGGAGGATTGACATGCATTCTTAAACAACCATGCAAGATTGTTCGTTTTACACCAGATCACGGATTGGAACAAAACAGTTTGCATGTGGTTTCTGTGTGGTTTAAAAAAAAAATTGTGATTCATGGGGCCTTAAAATTCCTCCCCAACACACACACACACATACTGTCTCTCTCTCTCACACACACACACACACACAGCAGAGGGCAAGAATACTGCTTCAGAAAGAAGGGACTTGCTGCATGTGTGCTGGAGGGATGCCAATCCCTGCTTCAGAAGTCCCTTCTGAAGTAGTATTCTTGTCCTCTGCTGCATGTGTGTGTGTGTGTGTGTTGGGGGTGGGGGGAGGGATTTTAAGGCCCATGAATCACCAGACTAACAGTTATATCTCAGGATTTCAAAACCTCAATTTTATCACAAGCATCACATTTCCAGCATTTTGAAAACACCTGAAATCACAGGACTAACCAGTTAAATCTCAGGATTTCAAAAACTCGATTGAATCACGGGACATTAAATACTAATTCCCCCTCACCCTCTGCTGCATGTGCATTGGGCGGGGGGG
>QEPC01008520.1:3752574-3819707 GCA_003113815.1 Sphenodon punctatus | reverse complement strand
TAAATAAATGATAATATGGAGGTAGATGGGTTGGATGGGTGAAATAGGAGGAGGATGGCAATGGATTAGGAATAGGAAGGAACAAAAACTGCTGGGAGAGAGGGAGCCTTCTGAAACACCGACTGTTCAGGAACAGTGACTAGCTAGAAGGTGATGAGAAGGGGGGAGGCAATCAGTTTTGTTTCTTGCTGCGCCTGCCTCACCGCAATCCCCATTGGCTCCGTGCTGCCTAGCCCGTGGCCAATCGCAGACTGCGAAGCCAGTGGTCTGAGGTGGAAAGGGATGGTGATTGGGCAGGCTGGCTGCTACTCCAAGCCTCTCCACCCCTGGTACCTGGAAGTCTGCTTCTCAGATGACTCCCCCTCCCTGTCACATTTTGCCTTCCAATGACATGTTTTTGCTACCCGAACTCACCCAAACATGATCCAAACCTGACCGAACTGTTCGGTCATTTCAACGTTCGGAATTGAGTTTGGTTCGGTCGGTTCGTGTTCGGATTCGGTCATCCGAACAGGCCGAGTTCGGGCCGAACTTCTGAACCGCGTTCGCCCATCCCTATACTCTTTATAATTTATGGAGATTTCAGTTTATTGCATTATTCTGATAATAGTTTTCATTTATTTCAGTTGTAGTCATTCATTCTATGTATTAGTAAAGCTTTTAAATCATTAAGTCTGACTCTATCATTCCTAGATCACTAAAAGACTAAGTTCCCAAAATCTTCTGATAAATCTCCTTATCTGCGAGCAGAAATCTATGCCCCTGTAGACAACCGAGGAATCTTTGTACGCTATTGGTATTATATCAAGCAACAGAGAGCTCAGATATCAACACTACTTGAGCTAATGAATGCCAGTATGTTTCCTGAGTTATCGTCTCCCATATCCATTGGATAGAGGAGGATACGTTATTCCTTTATAATACAACTCTCCTTATCCCTGACTACTGCTACCCTTTCATGCATGGACTTACCTACATGCGGCACATGATCTCTGGTGTGTCAGGTTACGAATTTTAATTTAATTATTTATTTATTTAATGGTTTGCATCCCACTCCCTCCAGCCGAATGGAAGCTCGGGGTGTATCACAAATACGATTAAAACAATTAAATACAATCTATAATATAAAAAGGGGGTTACTTTAAACATTATAAAACAAACTATAAAGGAGGGGAAAGCACTGACAAACACCCATTCCCCACCCCCACCACCCCCTCCCGCAAAAGCCCAGACAAACAGCCAGGTCTTACATGCTCGATGAAAGGCCAACAGGCTGGGAACCAGGCGAGCTTCCTCCGGGAGGGAGTTCCACAGCAGTGGTGCGACCACCAAGAATGCACTCTCCATTGTGGCCCCCCCGGTTCATCCCGGGGACCTTCAGGAAGGTGCCCCCGGCAGATCGCAGAGGTCGCTCCAGGGCGCGGGGAGTGAGACGGTCACTCAGGTAGGAGGGGCCCAGACCATGTAGGGCTTTAAAGGTCAAAACCAGCACCTTGAATCGGACCTGGAACGCTATAGGCAGGAATCTATTTAAATTTCATTTAACCCCACATTTGTAGCTTTTAGAGGCACTCCAGTAACAGAGATGTGAATTGAAATGAGCCAGTGGCTTAGCATCTAGACCTAGTATCCTCTTTGAAACCTTCTAGCAGTACAATACAGCAAAGCTTTACCAAGAAAAGACTGTGATTGTACCTATAAGCACAGTCCTGAATACAGTATGGTGTGTAAACTGCACCATGGTAGAAGAAGATTTCTTGCTTGCTCCCATCTGCCTCAAGAAAAATAGCCAAATTCCCTAAAACCTCTCTCTTCTGCCATGATTTCCCTAGCTCCTCCTGGCCACAAGCTGCTTCTCCTACTCTTCTTTCATTCAGGCTCCCTTTCAACTGCACGTTCCCAACTTCATGAACATACCCTCTCTCTCCCTTTTCCATCCTCGATCGTAAGCCCCCCGGGGTAGGGGCCCATCTCGCTTGGTGTCAGGCCTATTGCTTGTGCCATATAAATAAATATAATAATAATAATTAATATTATACGGTGCATGGAATGTTCTTATGCTCCCTTATTCCTCTGGTTGGGCAGTTAGTACAAATCACTATCTTGATCAGAGGTGAGCAAATGGTGACGCAGGAGCCACACGCAGCTCTTGGCCTGGGAACGTGTCCACGCAGCTACCTCAGGAGCAAAAGAAGTCAAGCTGCCATTTCCGCTGCTGCCAGAGCCTCCTGAGGGCTGTGGAAGCAAGGAGGGTGTGCCTCTAGAAAATGTAATGTGTCTTGTGGCTCTCTGCGATATGAAAATTCTGGTACGTGGCTCTTGGGTTTGGGAACTTTGGCCACCTTGGATCTAGATTGTGGGTATGATCCTGCCCTCATTGAAATCAATGGCTCAGATCCCATGGACTTTATTGACTGGAGACTGCACCTCTGAGTTTTATTCTACACTTTAAATCGAATTTGATTTTGCAAATTGGTTTTTTCTACTCATGGCATTGACAATACTTTATGACTTCAACAAAAAGGAATTTGCTGAGGAATCTCTGTAGTCTAGCGACTAACACAGGACAGAAGTTTCTCTGGTGGCAGAGGGGAGATGCAAAGCCATAGCTCTGAACCATTTTTGATGCAAACTTACACATCATCTTAAGTTTGTCCCAAACTACAGCAAGTCTACTCATAAGGTATGGTGAGCATTAGAGGACCATTAATGGAGAGATTGGGGAATCAAGTATTAAACTGAAATCTTGTAGAGGAGAATAGCAAAGATGCCAAGTCTTAAATGGTGTTTAAAGCTACCATCCAGGCCTTATATTTAAGTTCACTGATCTACCTGCCCTGTGCCCTCCCTGTCTCTACCTCTACTGACAAGTTAAATGGCAAATCTCAGGCTGTCAGACCTTAATTGCCATTTTTCTCCCAGTGATAAATATAGTGCGGTATAATTAATGCAGCAACAACAACAGAACAGTACTGTTCCTGGGGAAGGGAATTCATAGACTCCCTGATGTCATCCTAGCAACTCAGCAGAGGTGACAGATTCCTTACTTCAAAAGGAAGAGGTGGTATGCGTCGGCAAGGAATTAGAGGTTCTCTACACAGGCAAATTATGTATAGCAGAGATAGGATAAAATATTGTTTTCATAAGTTCAGTCAATCAAAACCATCTCTGGTACTAAAGCTCTGAGTAATTGTTAATCAACTAGATGCATTGATACCTACCTTGCTTCCTTATCCTTATACAAAGACTCTTGTTAAGCATTTTGACTGAGCCTTTAAAGATACTGGCTCCCCAAATGACACTTCCGACACCCACCTTTTGCTCTGAACTGCCTAGAACAATGATATTGCTATAACTTGGTTTGGTTCTATCTATTCTTACAGCTAAAATTATCAAAATTAACTTACAAAAACAAAATTAACCAGAAGCAGATTTAAAATAAATAAAAGGAAATACTTTTTCACTCAATGTACAATTAATTTGGTGAACTTGTTGCCAGAGGATGTCATTGAGGCTAATAAAATAACTAGGGTTAAAAATGGATTGGACAAGTTCTTAGAGGATAGGTCCATAGAGGACAATCAAGTTTTTCAGGGGGGCAGGGAGTAAATTTCTGACTGCTGAGAAAAAAATCACAGGGAATGGATCCCTCCATTATGATTTGTTGTGTATGTTGGCAAACACAGGTGGCCATGATCAGAGAGAGGATGCTGAGCTGGAGCAACCACTGGTCTGGCCCAGTATGGCACTTATGATAAAATAATGTAGGCTTTTTTCAGTCTTCATGCAGAAAGGTAAACTAGGACAAATCAATACATTTAATACTAACAAGAAACAGGTCCTGATAGAGAAGAAAAGTCCTTCCTGATTTTGGGCAGTCTTTTGGGGTGATTTCATCTGTATGACTGGATCACCCTGATCATCCAGTATGATCAATATTTGAAAAGTTTTAAACACCATTTAAGACTTGGCATCTTTGCTATTCTCCTCTACAAGATTTCAGTTTAATACTTGATTCCCCAATCTCTCCATTAATGGTGAACTAATGCTCACCATCCTTATGAGTAGACTTGCCGTAGTTTTGGACAAACTTAAGATGATGTGTAAGTTTGCATCAAAAATGGTTTAGAGCTATAGCTTTGCATCTCCCCTCTGCCACCAGAGAAACTCAACAAATATTAATGTTTTGCTTTGAGATTCAGTATTTGTTTGAACATGGAACTCATAGGCTACAAACACAGAAAGTGAGTAATCAGAAGGCGAGCAGAATCCTGCTACACATAGTATCATATTAAATAAATTAATTGATATCAATAAAGCAAAGCACATGTGACCATGTGTGTTCACACAAGTCCCTGCAAATATTTATAGAGTTCTCTGTATAGGCTATTCTTGACTACAAGTCCAGTCCAACATCCACTGGGCATTTTTCCATTCATTTCATGCTTAGTTTTATTTCATGCCAGATTTCCAGTCTATAGACTATGGATCATGACATTTTGTGGATCTGTCCAAATGAATCATCTATTGGTACAAATGTTTGCTTCTATTCCCACCCCCACCCCACCCCCAACATGACAGAGAAATAATAAATTCAGCCATCCAAGACTGGCTGTCTATATAATCATTGCTTTCTGTCAGTGCGGAAGCTTGCATCATACAAATTTAAACAGTCTTAAATAAGAACCACAGCTTTAGAAGTCCAGTCTAAATTTGCCTCATGCTTTTTTTCTAAACAGAAAGGATTTGTCCTAGACAACTGGTCACCGTATGCTCAAAATGACTTGGAAAGAAGCTAGGGACACACACACACTGAGCTCATGTGTGCTAACACACCCTACCTCTGTCATAAGAAAACACAGATGCGGTTGAGATCGTCACTAAGGAAAAACGTGGTCGTTCTATTTTTAGCATGCTGCCTGCAATCATGCCTATTCCCTGGGATACATTTCGCAAAATTTATGCAATAATTCCTGGTGGACGAGTGTAAAAACTTAACAGATTAACAGGATTTTATGAGTCGGGAACAATTTCAAAAATGCCAAGTTGTGACTCGTAAAACCAAATTTATTCTCCAACTTTAGGAATAAACACTCCCCAAATACCCCACAATCCTTTATTCTCTCTTTTTTTAAAAACAAAAACAGTAGAAGTCCATTTATTCCAGTGGATAATCAAAGCCATTTAGATGTAATGGTATTCAGGTACAGAGAAGTACTGACTATGGAATTATGTATTGCACAATCTACAAAACCAATACTGTACTGTGCAGTACATAGAAGTATATTGTGCAATAGAGAAAAAAAATGCAACACTGTTTTGCGAGGGACTGATTGTAGGTTGGGAAAGAAATCAGGATAATCAGAAGACTGGGGGCAGACTTCTGCTGTATTTTTCAACTTTGTTTGACGATCAGACAAGAAATATTTATCCTAGAATGCCAGAGATCATTAGGGACGAGCTGGAAGGGACCTCAAGGGTCATCTAGGCCAATTCCCTGCTTGGATACAGTATGAACACCACAACAGCATCCCCAACTGATGTCTGTCTAGCCTTTTCTTGAAAACCTCCAGCGATGGAGAGCCTACAACATCCTTAGGCAACTTGTTCTATTGCCAAACAGCTCTTCCTGTTAAGAAATTTTCCTCGATATCGAACCAAAATCTATGTTTCTGTCATTTTAGCCCATTGTTTCTAGTCCTGTCCTCTGTAACTTTGAAAAGTGCCTTGCCATCTTCTTGGTGACAACCCTTCAGATATTTGAATTGCTATCATGTTTCCTCTTAACCTCCTCATTATTTCAGCAGGTCTCTTCTTCATTTTTTCTTTGCTAGACTAAACATACCCAGTGCCTTCAATCTGTTCCTCATGGAAACTTGTTTCCCAAACCCTTTATCAACTTTGTTTATCTCCTCTGAATCCACTCCAATTTGTCAATGTCCTTCTTAAAATGAAGCACCCCAAACCAGACACAGTTCTCTAGATGAGATCTGATCAGTGCTGAATAGACTGGCATTATTACCATTGCTGACTTGGAAACAATGGGTGATTTCAGAAGTGATGCGTTCCAGTTCACCACAGTGAATCCCACCATGGTGTGAACGGAATCACCACGGGCTGTGGTGACACGTGTGGCCCCAACAGAAGTGACAGGTTTGTGACCACCGCCTGGGGGCAATCAGAGGGTATTTTCAGACGTTACGAGATCACGCTCAACCACAGTTAATACCCTGTGGTGGGGAATGGCCTTGTAACGTCTGTTGGGGAACCGGAAGTTCCCCCCCCCAGATGTTAACCATGGTCAATCGTGGCGGGGAATCACATTCAGCACGCGATCGGCAGAACCGGCAGGGCCAGCACCGATCACGTGGTGAATGTGATTCCCCACTGTGATGAAGTGGCCCATCTCGTCTGGGCGGCAACCACAGCCCGGAATCCCTGGCGGGATTCCGGGCCGTGGTCAATTCGGGTGGGCGCTGCGGCTGCATTGGCTGCAGTGCCTGCCCATCTCCCAAGAGGGTGGGCGGCGGGGGACCATGGGGGCGCAGGGCCGGGCGGTTGCACGTTTCACCGCGCGGCCCCGCCCCCTCCTCGATTCCCCACCGGGATCAGCCTGTTGGACGTGACGGGCTGATTCCAGCAGGGAATCAGAAGGGTGATTCCGGGACGGGGCGAATGCCGCCCCGTCTCGTCTGAAATCACCCAGAGAGAACATGGGCCGGGGGAACACAACAGACATGCAGTGGAGACGTGGACCGCGGTTTGAGCCCCAGAATGCACCGCAGCTGGGGTCAATTCCTTCCACCACGGCTGCGGGTTTCCGCTCAGAAGTTACTTTTCATTCACCCCTGCCGTGGTGACCATTCACCACACTTCTGGACCTCCTCCTGCCCCGACCTCACGAAGCATGGTTAATTTCACCCCGGGCCACGTTTGACTGTGGTGAACATCTGGATGTGAGCAAACAGACATGCACGGCGCTTTCGCCACCCCCCACGTTTGACTGAGGTTGACTTTGGTGGACATTCACCACGTCACTTCTGAACTCACCCAATGTTTCTGTTAATGAAACTTAAAATTGCATTAGCCTTTTTTTGCAGCCACATCCCATTGCTGACTCATGTCCAGTCTGTGATCAACCACAATCGCTAGATCCTTTTTACATGTGCTGCTCCCAAGCCAGGTATCCCCCATCTTAGGCATTTGGTTTTTCTTCTCCAAATGCAGAACTTGCCGTTTACTTTGGTTGAATTTTATTAATTTCAGCCCAAGGTGTTTTTAGAATTCTACTTCAATCTCCCAAGGTATTAGCTATGCCGCCCAGTTTTGTGTCATCTGCAAACTTGATAAATATTCCTCTACTCCTTCATCCAAGTTAGATGCTGAATAGCAGCACCAGGTTCCCGATAGAGCCCTGCAGGACGCCACTTGATACATCCCTCCAGTTTGACGATAAACCACCGATGATCACTTCAAGTATTGTTCTTCAACCAACCAGCAATCTAACTTGTTCTAGTGTCTCCCAGCCCCCATTATGCAAGCTTGTCAATGAGGATCCTGCGTGAAACTTTGTCAAACATTTTGGTGAAATCAAGCTATGTCCACAGCATTTTCTTCATCTACTAAACTAGTTACTCTGTTAAAGAACTAAACAAAATAAGTCAGGCATGACTTATTCCTGATAAATCCATGTTGTTTATGAACAATCACTGCACTGTCATCAAGGTGCTTACAGACTGACTTTTATAATCTATTCTAGTATCTTCCCAGGCCCTGAAGTCAGCCCGACTGGTCTGTAATTTCCCAGATCCTATTATTTAAAAGATCAGGAAAAGACTTGTCTGTCTCTAGTCTTCTAAAACCTCACCTGCTTTCCAAGAGTTCTCAAAGAAAGTTTGCAGAGGTTCTGAGACTACTCCCGAAAGTTCTTTCAGTATCCTGGGGTGTAAATGATCAGGAGGTGATGTGATCAGGAGGCTCGGCATGCAATGTCATCAATATGCTTCCTCCCTTTAGTTGCTTTTAATTGTTTTAATGTTTTATAAATTGTGGCTGCTCTGAGCTGCCTGTGGCAGGAGGGGTGGGGTAGTAAAATTTTAAAGATAAATAAATAAATAAATAAATAAATAAAATAAAATAAAATAAATAATCCAGCCCTGAAGACTTAATTTTATTCAAAGTAGCCTGGTGCTCTCTGACCACCTCTATCTATTCTGCCCTGCACTCTTTCCCCCTCTTCATTCATGCACCCTTTGCCAGGCTGGTCACAGTTTCACTTTTCTGGAAAGACTAAGGCAAAATAGGAATTGAGAAGTTCCGCCTTCTCCTTGTCCTCAAACATTTCACCATCTTCACTGAGCAGTGGACCCATCATTTCCTTATTCTTCCTCTTCCTCCAACTTACTTTAAAAACAAACAAACCAAAAAACTTTGTTGTTGTTGTTGGTTTTAGCATCCCTCGCTAACCTTAGCTCATATAGTGTCTTATCCAAACTTCTAGGGATGCTAACTCGTCCTTGGTAACTTGTCCCTCCTTTAATTTCTTGTAAGTTATGTTTCCCTTTTGATTCTTAGCTCATTCTGCAGTCACATTGGTTTATTTAATTAATTTATTTAACAACTTTTGTTACCCTGCCCCTCATGTTCCAGGCAGCTCTGGGCAGCTTACATATAAAAACAATAAAGCAGCAAGCTAAAACAACACAATAAAAGAGAAGGCAAAAACAATAGATCCTCTCCACTACCTAACCCCCACCTGAAACCCCATCTCCCCTGCCAAATGCCTGGTGGAACAGCCAGGTCTTAGTCATACGCAGGAAGGGAGGTCCTGGCCATCCGGGATTTCGCCAGGAGGGAATTCCATAGCCGAGGTGCAGCCACCAAGAGTGGTCCCCTGAGCCGAACGGGGGACATTGAGGAGGGCGCTCCCAGCTGATCACAGGAGTCGCTGCAGAGCACAGAGAATTAGGCGGTTTCTTTTGATGTCTCCAATTTTATTTTTATTTGGAATCATTTGGGATTGAGCCCCCAGTATATCTTTTTTTTTAAAAAAAATCCTAGCTTTCCTGGATACATTACTCTTTTAGTGGATCCCACCAAGCATTTCTGTGAGCTTACTAAAAACAGTGCGGGGTTTTTGTTGTTGTTTTTTTAAGTCCAGTGTCCTCCAGGCTGTTTCCACCCTTCCCTTTGGATCATGAATTCTAATATAATATGGTCACCCCCTTCCCCTCAAGTTCCCGCTACCTTCATATCCATTCATCAATTCTTCCTTATTGGTACCAAAGTCCAAGATAGCTCATCCCGCAGGTTCCTTCTTCAACCTTCTGAAACAGGTAGATGTCACTGGCCCTTTTCACACGGCACCAGTGTGTGGGTGGGGGGATGGGTGTACACCAGTGGTGGGTGGATGTGGGTGCACTAACTTTCCCCCAGGGGCATACCCATCTTCACCCATGGAGCTTCCTCCCTTTTGTTGGATGGCTCCGTGGGTGGGTGATGATGGGTGTGCGCCAGTAAGCACACACACCTCCACCCACATACCCACTGCTGCGGCAGACACACGGACGCCCCACTCCCACTGCACACCCACCAGCGCACCAAGGCATGCAAAAACAGCCACTGATACAATCCAAGAATTTGTTGAGTATTCTTTGAATAGTAGAGCTTGCCTTCCAGCAGATATCAGGATAGCTGAAGTGCCCCATTACCACTAGTTCATGTCTTCTTAAAGCCTCTGCAATCTGTTAGAGGGCTTTGTCTACTTTTTCTGCCTGATTTGGTGGTCTACAGTAGACCCCCACCATAATATCCTGTCCGTTGATTCATGCTTTTATTGGTATAAATGTCCAATGTAATAATTATTATTATTATTGTGGACTTTTATATTATTATATTATACTATTATTATTAATAATAATAATAATTATTATTATTATTGAGCTACTCTCAACAGAACTGCCATTCTCGGTCTCGTATGCTTCCATACCTGTGCTTACATTCTTGACATACAACTCCACTTCCCCTCCCCTTCTATCTTGCCCGTGCTTTTGGAACAACACTACTTCCACTCCTATATTTAGCAATTTAGATATTACCAGCTGGATGAAGTAAGTTCCTTTGCAAGATTCCACACTGGGAATGCTTTTGCTATCTGTAAGTACAAAGGAAATCTGTTGTCACGCTGGAGGTTCATGTCTACTGATGTTTCTTTAGCATGCCATCAGCACTTTTCCAAGTGCTAAGAGTTTAAAGCTGAACTATGAATTCCAATTCCAGATTGTAGGAGAAAGTATTTCTACAATATCAGATCTACTTGTTGGCAGCACAGCTTAATTGTGAAGTCAAGTGGATTGAGCAGTGGGACATATGTACCTGAAAAAGCCCCACCAATTGCCACTGAACATTTAGACAATTAATTTGTTTTTTCCAAGTAAAATTCTCAGGTCCTGAAAGCTTGCATTTTTAGCCAATTAATAAGCCTCAGACTAATAATGAGATGGAAGATAATTTCCATATAAGCACACAATCTATTCATGTTGATTGCAAGGTGAACCCTTATAATTTTTTGGCAAGTAAAAAACTCTAAAGGGTGTGATCCTCTGATAAGATAGCACCCATCCTCCTACTGTACTGGATTAGATTCACACACAGAAAGTCCTCATGCCAGTGCTATCTACTCAGAGGACTTAGCTGTGAGTAGGATATTAATTTCAGTTACTGTGTGAACCTCTATCCAAGATCTTCAGCTGGCCAGGAGCCACACTTGATACATCTCATATCTAGCCCTCATTTGTGCAGACATCCACATATTTATTTATTTATTTAACAAATTTATCTCCCGAACCCTTCTGCTAACAGCACCTCGGGGTGGCTCAGAATTATAGTTAAAAAGCATAAAATACAATATAAATATAACAAAAAAATGCCCTCACACATACCAGATATCAGAATCATTCACACACAAATACACACGTCCTTGTGGATCGGGCGAGGTCGATCACCCACACCCTATTGCTTTGCAGGCTGCATGTGGACATTAGAGAGACTAATTTGCCCACTGATAAGAAACTTACCAGGGAGATCACAGGAGGTTTATATGTCTTTCTTTCTGGCTAACAGAGCCTCTAATATAACATCTTTTGTTGCTAAATTTTTTGTATATGCCTACGATGCAAGAGTGCGATACCTTAAGGCATGGGGCTTGGAATAGGATGGATTATTTTGTTTCTCTCTTTGGGTTGTATGGCTTGATCTTGTTTGGAAAACATTTTCTTTTCCTGTATTATGTGTATTATAGAAGGATTTTATACTTTGCTCACTTTGTATGTCTATTTACTCATTATTTATTTATCTGTTTGTGTAATGTCAAGACCTATGGTCAAGCATTTAAAAATAAAATAAAGCACCAACCCCACCCCACACACACACACACACACACACACACACACACACATGAGTATCAGAATCACACACACCTACAACACACACGAGAACCCACACAGTTCGTACCCCAGCCAGGTGGGACCTGGGTGAGAAATGTGGGCCCGGTACANCCCCACACACACACACACACACACACACACACACACACACGAGTATCAGAATCACACACACCTACAATCAGTGTCATACAAAATGCAGGACTTCCCTCTCTTTCTCTTACACACACACACGCGCTCCCAGGCAGCGTGGCTTCCCCCACCCCTTGGCTCCTAGGACAATGGGTGTTAACATGTGAGATTGTCCCAGTTGAGCCCCGTTTGCCCTGGCTGGGCCAGCGTCACAGTGGTCTGTCAGTTTGCAGGGTGGGCTCAGTTCGTACCCCAGCCAGGTGGGACCTGGGTGAGAAATGTGGGCCCGGTACAAACTGGGCCCGCAGTCTGCATCGGCTCCTAACTGGTCAGGGCAGAGCAGGCGAGCCGGGCAGAAACATCTGTTCCTGGCCCCAGCTCGTCCCTGTGCGAGGGGTTGCCATGGTGCCCAGCCATGGAGGGGCAATGTCGGGAACATGAGCGGTCACATGTCACACCCCGCCCCAGCCGGAGGGAGGTTGTGGATACATTTGTTCCCACAGCCAGAGCGTACCTGGCTGGGAGAAACCGTCCCCTACCCTGGGTGGGACAGACATCCTGTGATAACATGTTTTACCCAATGTGGTTCCCTCCACTCTGCTCCACCCTCCTTCAGCACCTGGTTCCACCTCCCTTGCCTTAAGCTCTGCCAGAGCCTGGCCGACTCCGCAGCCAGGCCATGTTGGGTAGCAGTAGACACCGGACTAAAAGCAAGAGACACTCTTCAGGTGCTGGAGAGCTGCCTTCCACTTATGAGCTGCCATTTGTCCACATCTGTCCTACAGTAAGTTCCGCAAAAAGGTGCTAATCGTGGCTCCTACCCCTCTAGGTTTGACTTTTTCCAGGTTCCAACTTCTCCAGGCTATCCAGGATGGTCTGGATAGAATAACAACACATGGAAATCAGGGCTTCAGGGCACAGGGGAAGATGCATAACAGAGGGGCAGGGTGAAGAGACTAGTTTGCTCCCTTTCTGACATAGGCCCTCCTTCTCTTGTGTGTCATGATGTTACAACAGTGTAGGGACATGGCCACATTTTAAAGGCATCCCTTTGCCCCAAGCAGTTCTGGCATGGCCCCACCCCTCTCTAGTCCTAAGCAGGTGCCAGATCTCATCTAAATATGGTGAACACTAGCAGGCAAATGGAACAGAAATCGGTGTGGGTGCCCAATCAGCCCAGTGCAAATACAGTGATCCCAAAAGGACTTTGGAGCTTTTTATTATTATTATCATTAGTTTAGATTTGTACAACACTCTTCTCCCCAAAAAGGACCCAAGATAGCTTACAAAGAATAAATATACAAACAACATTCCCATCTACTCAATTTCAAATCCCCCTTCACATCCACCTTTGCCTGCATGCACATTTAAATATTAACAATACAATTAAACAGCCTCCTCCGCCCCTTCCCCACATCACACTAGATCTTCCATACAAATCCCCCCCCACCCCAACCCCGCCCTCACTGGGAGTCATAACAAACCGCACAAACAAGGGGTGTGTGGCATAAACTCACTCTTAACACCCATGTGTGCCTGCGTGGAGGGGAATTAGTGGGAAGTGCATTCCTCTCGAAAGAAGTGGGGTTACTGTGGGGAGGGATGTTTCCAGTCTGGGGACGCTCATCCGTGCTAGAGGAAGGCAATTTCCTCCACTCCTCCTGTCCCAGAAATAGTCCACATGGCAGCCTCCGTGATTGCTTGTTATTTGAGCTCCCCCTGATGGCAGTTTCCAACAGGGAGATCAGGGAAAGAGAAGTGCCGCGCAGTTATTCCCCATTCCCTACTTCGTCCCCGCTCATGGGAAATGAAGCAGAAGGAGGGGATGGGATTACTATTCTTACTTGTGCAAGCAAAACCAAACCTTTAAGGCTTACAAACCCTTGCTCCTCTTCTGCTCGGGGAAAGAGAGTAATTGGAGCAGCACCAGCATGAGGTACCAAAATGGAGAGTAAATATTTCATAAGTAAAAGCCTAAGAATAAACCTGTACTGCAGGAAAGTTTGTGTTCAGGCCGAGGAGACCGTTTCAGCAGCTGAGTCACTTATGCAAATCAGATTTGCAAGCAGCATCGGGTGTGGATTGTTGAGAAGCAGCCTTTGGGAAAGTGCAAAGTAAATGACACTCTCTCTTATGACACTTTGGCACAAACGGCCCTCGTCCCGATGAGTGTCTGCAGGATGAGGGTTGGGCTCCCTCCTTGCAGCTTTCCTTCTACCCAATACCTCACCTAGCAAGCAGGGATCCTTCACCAGGTTGCAACATGTGCTCAGTTTTCATAGAGTATGTACAAGCACACAACTCCAGAGCCTTTGCAGTGCTCCCTTTCCCTTCTGGGTTGGGATTTGTACTTAGGGGCTCCTCAGCCCTGTGCTCCGCAAAGGTTTCTGGTTTCTGCTTCTCTCTGGTAAAGCAGAAACAATTTTTCAGTTAATGCTATTTTAATAGAAAATTGTGGATTTGCTGCTTTCCTGACCCATGAGGGAAACCCACCCATTTGTTTGGGGTTTTGTTCAGCGTTTTCATCAAGCCGGAAGGGTTGTAAAAAAGTGTCACAAAAAGCATCAAAAAGTACCAGATGTGCCCCAATGAAAATACCCAAAGTGGCAAATGAGCAAAGAGAACCCTGAAAATAAATTTAAAAAAAAATAATGGTGTGAACATTCAGCAAGGTTCCTGAAATGATGGGAATTCATGTTGATTTGGGAACCACCAACTTCATTTCAGCTTTACTCTCAGCTGCTTTTAAGCAGCTTGGACCTTCGTCTTCAGGACCCAGACAACTCTTAGCATGAGCCACTTACCTAGCCTCCTTCCCTGCCCAGGCAGCTTGTGCCAGATGGCCTTGGTTCTTCAGCCTTTCCCTGGTCTACCCATGACAGGGGCAGGGCTGTGGTAACGTAGGAGTTAACTGAATTGTATGAGCTGCCGTCCTGTGAGGCCAGGCAGTTCCTGTGCCAGCCAAACAGTAGAGTGGGAGGAGTCAAAACAAAGAGGAATTGAATAAAGATGGCAGCTCTTGTTTGTGCTCCTGATTCCTTAAACTAAACTTTTATCAAGTTACAATAAGGACCAAAGCGATAGGCAGGTAGTCTGTCTTATCACAAACGTATACTCTGGATACACCTTACCAGGTGGCCTTGACCGCACACTGGACCAAGACATGTACGCCGCTCTCAATGACGCCTGCACTCTAGTGGCACTTCTGTTGCTGTATATGGAGTCAGGCCTGACTCTAGCAATTTATTTTATTTATTTATTCCAATTTTTACCCCACCCTTCCTAAAATGGCACAGGGCAGCTTTCAACATAAAGAACTAAAAAAAAAATCCCCTAAACCCATCACCCAACTTTATCCCTGCCTGCCAAATGCCTGACCAAAAAAACTACACTTCTGGGGTTTGTTCCTGGGGTCAGTCAATACTACAGCTGAGGCTGTGCCTGCATGCTGGTGAGGGTGAGTGGCCATGAAGCCACATGCAGCAGCTATAGGGGCTGACACGCCCTGCAAAGCAGCCACACACTGTTCCCCTGTCCGGAATCGGCCTCAAGCCTACACTCCCAGTGTCCCAAAGCCCTCTGGCTTGGGCCTTACTGCTCTCCAGTAGGGATGGGAATTTTGGTTCCGGATAGGATTGAAATTGCCCCAAAATGGCCATTTCTGATTAATCCCAAATCTTGGATTTTTTCGGTTCAGGCGTTTCAATTATTTTACATTGATTTGTTTGAGGTTTTTTTGTGTGTTTTTCTTTGGGTTTCTTTATTGTGGCTTGGTCCCATTGACTTCAAATGACAGAAAAAAGATCTGAAACAGGAAAATCCAAAACGAGATCTGAAATTTATAAAGAACTGAAACTGAAAAATCTGAAACCGAAATTTGCCCTGAAGTCCCATTCCATACTCTCCAGTCTCTCTGCTTCTCTTTCTTGGCCACACCCCTCGTTCTATCCTGTTCTCTGTTCCCAGCCTTGTCATGCTCTCAGCTTCCTGCTCGAGTGGCCCCAGGACAGAACCTGGCTGGGAGAAACAGGAAGCCGGGAAGAACATCTGTGCTCTTCTGGTTCCTAGCCCTGCTTGATCCCTGCTCTCTAGTCTTACTTTAAGCCAGTGACCACTTCAGGTGTTCATGCAAGCTCCTAAGGCCACATAGAAGTTGTTGGCGAGGGTGCTTAAGGCATGCACTCAGGATGAGGAGGGTCCAGATCATGGATTTGTCTGTCCCCTATCCTTGGGTATTTTCAGACATTACGAGATCAGTCAACCACAGTGAACCACGGTCAATTTTGCTGCGGGGCCAAAGTGCCCTGAACGTCTGTTTGGCGGCCACCAGATGTTCACCACAGCCGATTCCCACATGCGGTCAATTTCAACCGCAGGACGAGCCCCGAAAGCATGGTCAAAGTGATGCCCGGCAGGATGCAATAATAAGTAACGTCTGGCCAGCGATCACAGTCCGGAATCCCCGGCGGGATTTCGGGCCGTAGTCAAAGCGAGTGGGCGCTGCAGCCACATAGGCCACAGCGCCCGCCCATTTCCCCAGAGAGCGGGTGGCGGGAAGCATGGGGGCAGGGCCGTGCGGCCGCATGTTGTGCTTTTATTGGCCCCAGTGGGGAGGGTTGTTCTGTTCACCCCCGGCGGGGATTCACTGTGGTGAATCAGGACGGCGTCACACCTGAAAATACCACTTGTCCCTAGCTTCATCTCTGCTCCTTTACTCTGAGCTCATTCATTCCGTGCTTTAGGGTAGTAACTGGATCCGGAGAGCAGATCCAGAAACTGGAAAGGGACTAAATGAAAATGGTCCGCAGGCCACATTTGCCCAAGGTTCCCCACGTCTGTGCTGAGACCCTGCCTGATTCCTGTAGCTTTTTTGAGTACCCACTCTGACTCTGCCCCAAACCCTTAATTCAAGTTAAATAGCAAGAAAAAACATCCTAACTTTTAGAACAGTTCAGCAGTAGAACAAGCTGCCTGGAGAGAATGTGGAGTCTGATTCCTTGGAGGTTTTCAAGAAAAGACTGGACTGACATCTGTCAGGGATGCTTTAGTTATAGGGGTGGGGGAATCCTTCTTGCCTCGGGGTAGAGACTTGGACTCGGTGGTCTGCGTCAATGCACCTTCCACCCCTTCAGATTGTAGTTGTCAAACTCAGCCAGATGTGATCAGTGGTGCTCCAGCACAACTGATTCTTCCTAGTCCCCAAACTGTAGTAGCATTATGTCCATCCGAAGAAAAGACATGAGAGTTCATGTCAGAAGCAGGAGAAAGTTAGAATCTCAGCGTACTTGGCTATTTTCTCCATAAATCTTGCCATCTGCTGGTCACAAAAGAAAACGGCACAGCATCAACATGAAAATGGCTCTTTGGAGAAAAGACTGGATGGATTCTACGTTCTAGCACCTCTATTTTACACCAGAGCAATTCTACTGGCCTTAATGAAAGCATTGCTGATTCACCAATCATAGAAATAAGATCAGAATTGGGCCCAAAGGATTTAGAAAATGAATACGGAGATAGAGAATAAATATATCTTATTCTTATAATTATGAATCTATTTTAGCTTGTTATGACTATATCTTAGTATGTATTTCAGAAGATAGGAATGCAAACGAGATCTGAAACAACTACCCTAAAAAGTGGGCAAACCTGTCAAAATTGTGGCACTCAATCCAATCGAGTAATAGCGCATACAAATTGGTATTCTAATAGTACTCCATTGCATCAAAATAGAATTTTTCATGCCAATTTTTGAACTGACTGTCCCGATTCCTTTCGGATGTATCTATTTACCAATTGGTATCAATCAGTAAACTGGTAATACCTGGTATTTTCGGGTATGCGGCTGCCGATCGGGACTCGGCGAGTCTATTGGGCACCTACTACGGCATCAGAAATTGCAGATAGCAAATGAGCTACCTGTTTTAGCTCTAACGCAAACCTATCGAAAATGACTCCTCCTACTCATTTCCATAGCTCTACTAGGCATATGCAGCGCTCTACAGTGACATTTTCGGAGACAGGTCCCTGCCCAGTAGGCTTACAATCTACGATGGAGAAGGGTGAGGGGAACGCACAGGGAATGTACATGAAGTTGGTGAAAAAGAGGGATATCAAGTTCTGTGGTGTTCAACACAAGATAATTATTTGACAGTCAAAGGTTATGGACTGGAGAGAACATTTTAAAATAGCTTTAAAGAAAATGGTAGCAATCATGTCCCTTGCTGCTCCATTATCCTTTATACCCTACAACAGAGTGAAAAAAACATGAATTTCTTTTCAAGAACGCTTCCCCTGCAAAAGTGTGCAGAGAGGCAGTCGCAGTAGCTGCCCTGCAATTATGGAACTCTCTTCTCCTGGAGGTTCATCGAAGCCCAAGCATCTTCTGGAACCAGTGCAAGACTTTTTTCAATGGCCAAGTCCAATACTTTTATTAGCTTTTGCCATATACATAAAATATTTGCAAATTACAGAGGGTGTATACATACCATAAAAAACTAAACATTTACAACTCTAAATACAAAATTTAGTATAAGAAAATCACCTAAATTCAATAATGACTAATAGTCATAACATCTTACAATCCATAAAATTATAATACTTAAACATAAAACCAACATTAAAATCCAAACATATCATTTACAGATAGTAATAGTTCTATTCAATGATCAAAGGTCAAAGTATACTATCCAACCATCAGCTTACGTTTACGTGCAGCCCAAAAAAATGAAAATTGTCACAGCTCTCGCAACATTCTCCATAGTAGGGCACAATAACAACTCCTCTAGTTTGTTCTCTAATGATAGCCCTGCCTTATTTCCTATTAATGGAAGCACCCTCTGAATTTTTAGTTCCTTATAAAAAGGACAGCAGAATAGGATATGCTCTATAGTTTCTATTTCGTTCAAATCACAAGGGCATACGCAGCATCTAAACGGAGTACCGACATATCTCCCCTGAGTTATTGCTAAAGTTAGTCGTTGAAACCTCTAGAGGTGTGCACCAGGGACCCATGTCGTTATTTGTTTTTGTTATTTAAATCTTTCATTTTCGTAAATATCAAAATTGCGTTTTCACTTTTGTTTTCAATTTCAATTGGTTTCAATGGAACGCACGTATTTGGCTTATCTTTTTTATTTTTCATTATATTTGGATGGAACATGGAGGGACTGTACCTCCAACAGATGGCATTATGTGTGTCAAATGTCAGAATGATTGGATAAAGGAATCTGATTTTATAAGCAGTTGAATTGTTATTTTGCAAAAATCTTCATATACATTCCTGGCTGTAACTTCTTTGTCTTCCATATAATGTGGATGAAACCTGGCACATTTATACCCCTCCCCATGTTTACTATCTATGCCAACTTTCAGAAGGATTGGATAAAGGGTCCTGCTGGTATAAGCAATTAATTTATAAATGTATGTCTGATTGTAATATCTTTATAGTCCAACCAGTGTACATGAAATTTGACAGGGCTGTATCTCACCCCTTTTTTAATTAATTAATTAATTTATTTATTTAAAGTGCTTATACCCTGCACCCTCCTGCACATCGGCAGCTCGGGGCGGCGAACAACACACATCAATGCAGCATCAATAAAAATCCATAAAACTGAAAAACATTTAAATATCAAAAATACTAAAAGGCAAGAATACTAATCAGGATCATCTCCACCAAATATCAGAAAGATGTAATAAAGGGTCCCAATTTTATAAGCTTACACAGCATATGCAGAAAATGAGCCTATGTCAGGGATTCTCTTACGTGTCACTGTGGTATAAGATCGGTTTGTGATGCCAATTGGCCAGCAGAAATGTCAACCAAATATCCTCGTTCTGTGCTGTGACCACCCCAACTTCTCTCCTCCTCTTGTTACTGAGGAATTGGAAGCATCTGTTTAGGAAAGAGCCAAAAGAGATTCTCGTATGTCCTCTGTCACAGTGCTGCAGGATGTGATTGTGATGATAATTGGGCAGCCTGGATGTGTAAACCATGTCTCCCAATTGCTGGGATGCTATCCCTAAAGTGCCAGTTCTGTCCCCGCCCCCTATGCTTGTCTCAAAGCCACCACTGATTGGTCCTGTAAAGCTGGAAGCAAGCAGTAATTGGCCAGTGAATGTGTCTGTCAGGTTGCTCCCCATCCTCCCTCCTACAGCCTCCCTCCCCTTGCCATGCCAGGTGCCTTCCTCTGACTGGCACTGCATGTGCTGCTATTTATCTGAATAATGGTCTTCAAGGGGACAACTTCAATTGCTTATAAAATTGGGGCCCTTTATCAAGTTGTCCTGAAGTTTGGCAGAGATGACAGGGAAGGTGCGGGATACATTCCTGTCAAATGTCTTGTAAACAGGATGGAATATAAAAATGTTAGTCAGAAATACAGTTTCAAGTTAATGGCTTAAAACATCAGGACCCTTTATCCAATCTTTCTGAAATTTGGCAAGATTGGTAAATGTGGGAAGGGACATAACCGTCCCAGGTTTCATACAAATCGGGTAGAAGATAAAGAAGTTGTAGCCAGGAATGTGTATGCAGGTTTTCTTAAAATCACAACATTCAATTGCTTATAAAATCTGTTCCCTTTATCCAATCTTTCTGAAATATGGTCCACATAGTGCCCTCCACTGAGGGAACAATCTCTCAGTTTCATCAGAACTGAATAAGAAACAAAAAGTTATAGCCGGAAATACATTTTTCAGTATTTTCCCATTATTTCAAAAACAAAAATTAGTTTTTATTTTAATTATCTTTCTTTTTCATTATTACAATAACAAAAATGAAAATGTCAATTTTTGTTATCATAATAACAAAAACAAATTGCACACTCCTAGAAACCTCAAAGTCAAACTCCTTCACAAATTTCTACTGGATAAAGATAAAAGATAAAATTCAAAGCCAAACAATTGTTTGAGGTTTGCATACCAGGAAGCATCCTTCCACAATTTCACTTTTGTCATATCTTCCTGGCGGACAATATCTGTAAGTCTTTGCCGGATTAAACTAATTTGTTGCCCTGGCAATGGGTAACAGGCAATCTGCCCAAAGTCTTTCTGTGTCTCCAGATGAGTAGGGTAGCTTACCCCTCCATGGACAACTGAGACACGTAATGCAGTGCATCGTGTGGTCGGTGGCAGCCAGATGTTCCCCCACTGCCCTGTAGCAAACAAAATTCTGGGGACGCACCACAGGGCACCTTTACCCCCAACTGGGGTAAGGCTGCTCAGGATGGGGCAACCCGTGTGGCTGTACCCCTGTCCACTGTGTGTCAAGATTCGCACAGGCTTTAGGTCTGGCTGGGGCAGGGCACGTGCTTATGAGTCCGGCGCCATGGCGGTGGCTCTGACAGGCCGGCCTCTTCACAACCGTCTGGCTGGCTCCCCATGTCTGTGCCACTCGGTGGCGATTGCCTGCCATGGGGCTGCACGGAGATCCTCCCACTGCCACTCGTAAGGAGACACACTTTGGGATAAAAATTTAAATACTTTTTAAAAAAAGGTTGCAGCACAGTCCAATTGTGAAGTAACTCATGGCTGTACCAATCCTGTCGGAGCAGGGTTATATGCTTAAAGGCCAACAAACACATTTCTGGTGAAACAACTTGGGAAAACAAATCCATGAGCTGTTGATGCTTGGCCCTTCAGTTAATAGCACAAGTTTCTCCCCACACTCGTGCCTGCTAATTGCATAATAAAGCTAACTATGGGTGAAAACAGACATGACGCTAACCACCTTTTAACCACCCTGGGTGGTCATTTATGCATGTTTCAGGGCTGCATAGGGCACCAATACAGCCCTGCAACATGCATAAATAACCACCAAGGGTGGTTAAAGGGTGGTTAGCGTCATGTCTGTTTTCACCCCATGTGGATGCATTCAGGCTGTCACTTCACAGCTGTTTTCAGGTTCCTAGTTGGTGTGCAAGTGTACACACTCCAGGAAACACAAATCAGCAATCAGAAAACGTTTCTATTTAGCTCAGATTCTGGCTATCTAGTTATTAGAGTGTGCTTAAATAGCTGTCCAGCTGGTAGGGAAGAGAAGAGTTGTTTATTATGAAATAAATACCACCACATCAGTGTTGGAGCCATCGACCTAGTCGTTGATTTGATAGTAAACCACAACGGAGAAGAATTAATATTTGTATCACGGGCTTGGGGCTATTACTGGAACTGTTGTACAAACACAAACACAAGACACAGCTTCTATCCCAAATAGCTTGCAAATTAGTTTCAATCAAGATGTAATAAACCAAGGGGTGGGGAGATGTGGAGAGGAAAAGCCAAGAACATCAATGAAGAGAAGGTGGCTGTATACAATTTGGTAGCAGAACCATTTCACTTTTTCAAACAAGTATATTATTTGCCAAAAACAGGGATGTAAAGTTAGCACCTCAGGCTTCTACATTACTTCAGTTTCTCATACAGTTGCTCCTGCCTCCTTTCTAATTACTCTCAGGGACTCTTACAAAAGCCCAGAAATGCTGCTGAAATAAGGAACAAAATGCAAAGTGTGGGACAGCAGGGATTCCTTTAAAAATACTTAGCTTTTCAGTCTTTGCAGAGGACTTGTACCTGAAAGGATGCAGCCAACAGCTTTCTTGCCTCTCCATCTGCTAACAAGGAAACTCTAGAACCAGTACCTCTGAACTCCTCATCATGTCCTTGAATATGGTCAAGGTCAACCCTGGATTGAGTTATCCAGCATTGCGGGACAGAATTACAATACCTTGCCACGATACCACAAATATCTACAGTGCTTACGTAGGCATGTTTCTTAGACTACTATGGCCTAGCATCTTAAGTAGGGGTGTGATTCTACAGTGCTGAAAACAACAAAACCTTTCCCCCTGGTTTCGGTGGGAGTGAGATTACAATGTGCTGAAAACTTGCCTGGGTGCATTTCTGCAGACCAGAACATGCAATGAGGTGAAGATTAATGGACTCCGACAGCACAATCCTCTCAGCAGATAGCACCGGCACTAGCCCCAATCACTCACATGGAATTCATGCCTACGCTAAATGCTAATGCTGGTACTATCTACCTGAAGAGTGCCAGTTTCATTTTGTGCACAAAAAACATGAAAATTGAACTCCTGTAAAAAGGAAAAAAGGTTTGTATATGAATCAAGGACTGCGTGGAAACCACATCATACAAACATGTAGCATGTTCAAATTGAAAAGGAACAGACAAATCTGAGTGCCAGAAATCAGGATTAATTGGTAGAAAAGATGACAAGGAGGTGAATGCTTTTTTTCATCCATCACATTGTATGAAATGCTTTGAAATTATGAACTTTCGGGGACTTCAGACAAGGAAGACATTTTCATACAGGCACAATTCAAAATGATTGGAGGTCACTCTACTCTGCTCTGGCAGGGTCCTGTTCCAAAGCGACAACAAACACTACTGGAATCCCTGTGGGGAAAGGCTTAGGGACTATATTGTGAAGCTGTGGAGAGTGGGTACTGGCTTGTCTCCACAGAAGATGCCAAGGGGGAATCGCATGGTAAGTGTAATCAATGTAGCCTAATGGAGAAGGTACTCGACTTGGAACTGGGAGACTCAAGTTCAAATCTCATCTGCCATGAACTCACAAGTTGGTTTTGGGCAAGTCAGTCACTCTCTCTCAGGCTCAGTTCCCTATCTGTAAAATGGGAACCCTAATGGTCTTGGCAGTGAATTAGATAAGAATTAGATAAAGCGCTTACAGGAATAGGAAATGTTAAAAGGGATAGGAAACTTGCGGAGAGGGTAAAAGAGCTATGGTGGATGTCAGGAGAAGATGTATTCAAGTTTCTCATGTAGTTTTTAGACAAGCGCCTCCCCACCAATCCCCACACATCATGCATGTTGCAGGGCTGCAGAGGGCGCCAGTGCATCCCTGCAACATACACGATGGGTGGGAAAGCACTTGTCTAAAAACACTCTGTTTGTTCCTTTCCCACCCGTTCTGTCGTTCCCATGGCATAAACCCTGCTTCCAGAGAATTTTTTTTACACAAGTTAAACTTATCAGCTGGAATTACCACTCAGCTATAACAGGCACTGCTTTGACGTGGATTTCATTTCACCCTGAATTACTGAACAATTATGAAACTATTTCCTCCCTATTATAAGTTCCTTGCTGTCAATCATCCAGCATTTTAATTTTAAAATGGAAGATATACTTAGCCCTCCAAATCAGGGTGCAAAGTTCATTAACAACAGACGCCTAAAAAACCCTCTCTCTTGGAAGTTAGAACAAAAACACATTCTCATCCATTAGTGGCATTGTGAAAGGGCCACTTGTTTGGCTGCAATCATTCCTTAGAAGAGGTGGATGAAATCCTGGCTCTGTTAAGGTTAATGACAAAGCTCCCCTTCGTCTCAATTAACCCAGTTTCCTTAGCTTTGGGTTGGCTAAGCATGCATCTAACATGCAGTAATGATTAGCAAAAAGAGTGGTCATAAACCAGTGATTCCCAAAGTGTGATCAATGAGACTGCCATTATCTTCACCAGCTTCCCCTGTGACCAATACATGAACATATCAGTCAACCCCCACCCTTTTCCTAGAGATGGCCATATGCTTAAAGCCACCTGCCTTGAACAGCTTTGGTCAGCTTGCCATAAGCCTGCACCAGAGGGCTAGAATCCAGATCCTTGGGGAGACTGAGCAGGTGCCTTATTCCTTGTGCCACGGCCAGACCAGGAAGAGTTCCTGTTGCATCAAAACCCAGGTCTGAATCTGCTATGCCTGAGATGGTCAGGTGAGCCAGAGCCCACCTATCATTGGACCACTTCCAGTATATATTTCCCTACTCCATCTGCCTGAGCAACTAATTTATTATTATTTTTATTAGCATTTATATAGCACCAGCAATGTACCCGGCGCTTTACAAAAATCAAGATTAGACATGGTCCCTGCCCGAGAGCTTACAATCTAAAGACAGGGGGAGGGGAAGAGAGAGAAGCAGGAACAGAGGGAGACAAGGGATGCAACATTCATGAGGATGCGAGAACTCAGGTACACGTTCTTGGTTTGGTTACAGTAAATTGGGAGTATACAGATAACAGGTGGGGGATAATCCTGGGTGGGAATGATTAGCAGGAGTTAGGAAGGGCAGAGGGTAAGAGGTGGGTTTGAGGAGGGACTTGAAGGTGTGAAGGGTGGGGGCAAGGCAGACAAGGGCAGGGGAGTTCCAGGCATGCAGGGCAGCAAGGGAGAAGGGATGAAGGCGATTGGGGGAGCAGGGGAGGCGTGGGAGGGTGAGGGAGGGGATAGAAAAGGAGTAGAGTGCTCAAGATCAGGGCAGAGAGGTAGGAGGGAGCGAGGTTGTGAAGGGCTTTGTAGGTGAAGACGAGGAGCGTCTGCAGAATATGCTCAGGAAGAGGGAGCCAGTGGAGAGAGGAGAGGCTGCACATGGTCAAAGCGACGGGATAGGTGGATGATCCTGGCTGCAGTTTTGAACAGAGATGAGGGAAGAAAGGTGAAAGCGGGGAAGGCCAGCAAGGAGGAGGTTACAACAGTCGAGGCATGAGATGAGTAGGGCATGAATGAGAGTTTTGGCAGAGGATACAGACAGAAAAGGGAGGATCTTGGCAATGTTGTGGAGGGAGAAGCGGCAGGATTTGGCAACTGAGTCAATGTGGGGTTTGAAGGTAAGGTGCGAGTCGAAGATGAAGCCCAAGCTACGGGCTTGGGGGACAGGGAGGATGGAGACCCCTTCAATGGCAATTGACAGGGAAGAGGGAGAGGAAGGATTGGGAGGGAAGATAAGGAGTTCAGTTTTCACCATTTTCAGTTTGAGTTGGCATTGAGACATCCAGGCGGAGGTATCAGAGAGACAGTTGGTAAGACGGGCTTGAACAGAGGGGGAGAGGGAAGGAGTGGAGAGAGAGAGTTGAGTGTCATCAGCGTGTAGGTGGTATTGGAACCCGTGGGAGGCAACGTTTGCCTAGGGATTGGGTGTAGATAGTGAAGAGGAGAGGGACAAGGACAGAGCCTTGGGGAACCCCGACCGAGAGGGGTAGGGAGGAAGGGGAGGAGTTAGGAAGAGATACACTGAAGGAGCGGTCAGAAAGCTAGGAGGAGAACCAGTCGAGGACAGAGTCCCAGAATCCAAGGGAGTGGAGCGATTCAAGCAGGAGCGAGTGGTCAGCAGTGTCGAAGGCAGCAGAGAGATCAAGGAGGCCAAGTGTGGAGTAAAGGCGGTTGGATTTAGTCACAAGAAGATCGTTGGTGATCTTAGCAAGAGCGGTTTCAGTGGAGTGAAGGGGGCAGAAGCCAGATTTGAGGGGGTCAAGGGAGGAGTTGGCGGAGAGGAGGTTGAGGCAATGGGAGTAGACAACCCGTTCAAGGATTTTCGAAGCAAAAGGGAGGAGCGAGACAGGACGGTAATTAGAGGGATCCAGAGTGGACTTTTTGAGGATGGGGGAAGACAGTGGTGTCAACAAGGTCCGCCTGGAAATCGCTTCCCAAAGGCAGAGGGAAAGGAGCCGGTAGAGAGGGTGAGGTTGATGATGTGCAGGAGGGGAAGGGTGACGGTAGAAACCATGGAGGTCAGGAGGCGGGAAGGAATGGGGTCCAGGGGCAAGTGGAGGGTTTGGAGGGGGAGAGCAGGGAGATTTCCTCAAGGGAGGCGGGAGGGAAGGAGAACAGGAGAGAGGTGAGGGGGGGAGGAAGGGGGGGGGGGAGTAGTAGAGGGAGAGGACTTGGAAGCGATTTCCAGGTGGACCTTGTTGATTTTAGAGGTGAAAACGAGAGCAAGATCCTGAGCAGAGAGAGAAGAGGGAGGAAGAGGACAGGGGCGTTTGAGAAGGGAGTCAAAGGTGGAAAAGAGGCGGTGAAGGTCCCGGGAGCAGGACTCAATCTGGGAGGCATCGCACTGCTGTCTAGCAAGGAAGATAGCAGAATTGAGCGATAAGAGGCAGAATTTGAAGTGGAGGAAGTCAGTGTTGTAGTGGGATTTGCGCCAGAGGCGTTCAGCAGCCCGGGTGCAGGAGCGGAGATGGTGAATGGTGGGGGTAAGCCAAGGGCGAGGGTTACGGGAGCTAGCTGGTCAGGGGGAGAGGGAGGCAAGGGAGTCAAGGGTGGAGGCAAGAGAAGAGTTAGCAGAATCGGGGGAGGAGAGGACTGAGAGGAGAAGAGGAAGGAGGCGATGTCCTGGGGGCACAATGGCCTGCAGATTGCGGAATAGATGGGGAGATGGGGAAGAGGAGGGGGAGCAGTGGGAGAGGTTGAAGGAGGCAAGGAAATGGTCAGATATGGGATGGGGCTCGAAGGAGAGATCGGAGACAGAACAGTTCCTAGAGAACACAAGATCAAGAAAGTGACCATCAGTGTGGGTTGGGGAGCTAGATGGAGATTAAAGGAGGAGGCTAAGGAGAGGAAGCGGGCAATGCAAGGTTGAGAGGGTGCATCAACATGAATATTGAAGTCGCCAAGGATGAGTGTGGGAATGTCATCAGAGAGTAATAAGGTGAGCCAGGTCTCGAAGTCGGAGAGAAAGGAGGAGAGGGAGCCGGGGGGGCAGTAGATGACAGCAACACGGAGGTGGAGAGGGAAGTAGAGGCGTACGGAATGAGCCTCAAAGGAGGGGAAGAAGAGAGAGGGGGGAGGGGTTGAAACTGGCAATTAGCGGCCTACTCCACCACCCCGACCTTCAGAGTGGGGCTGGTGGGAGAAGAAGAGACCTCCGAAGGAGAGGGTGGCAGGGGTAACAGAGTCAGTGGGGAAGATCCATGGTTTCAGTAAGGGCGAGTAGGTTAAGGGAGCGAGAGAAGAAAAGATCATGGATATAGGTGGCTTTATTAGCAGAGGAGCTACAGTTCCAGAGGGAACAGGAGAATGGGAGTTGATGAGGGGGTAGACAGGGAATGGGGAAAAGATTAGGGGAAAGGGGGCAATGGGATCAGCGGGGGATGGGCAACGGGGCAGAGAGATGACAGGCTTAGTGGGAGGCAGGAGGGAAAGAAGTAGAGGCTTAGTGGGAGGCAGGAGCAGCGGGGAGAGAAGTAGAGGGAGCAGCAGGTGAGAGGGAAGGAGGAGAGGGGGTGAGAGATAAGGACAGGCATCTTGGTGGTTTGGTTACAGAGGGGGGGAGGTGGGATGGTAACACATTTTAAAAAAGTGTTACCACGCCCCTTCTGCCACAAGCAGCTCGGGGCGGCTTACAATAATTAAAAACAATTAAAATAGATTATTATAAAAGGAGGGAGGAAAAACAACACAACCGCCCCCACTAACTTCCCCTCCCCCCCCACTACCCATCTCCCCCGCCAAACACCTGGCAGAAGAGCCAGGTCTTCTCCGAAAGGAGGAAAGATCCGGGGCCAACCGGGCCTCTGCCTGAAGGGAGTTCCACAGCCACGGTGCAGCCACCAAGAATGCCCTCCCCTGTGTGCCCCCCCCCCAAAACTAAGGGGACCTCAAGCAGGACACCCCCTGCAGGGGCTGATCCAGGTCCCGGGGAGTGAGGCAATCTTGCAGATAGGCAGGGGCCAGGCCGTTTAGGGCTTTATAGGCCAAGACCAACACCTTGAATCGGGCCTGGAAAACCACTGGCAGCCAGCGCAGCGAATGGAGCACTGGTGTGATATGCTCCCGGCGGCCCAGTCCCACTAAGAGACAAGTCACCGCATTCTGCACCAGCTGCAATTTCTGAGCCATCACCATGGGTAGCCCCACGTAGAGCGCGTTACAGTCGACTAATCGAGAGGTGATGAAAGCATGGATGACAGTGGCCAGGTCTGAGTCCGAAACAAATGGCCAAAGCCATCGCACCAGATGTAACTGGCGGGAAGCACTCCTCGCCACAGCCTCCACCTGGAGATCCCGGCAGAGCTGCGCATCGAGGAGCACCCCCAGACTCCGTACTTGGGAGGTCAATGGAGGGCAGACCCCATCAATAATGGGGGCCGCCAACTCCCACTAACATCACCTCCATCTTGTCAGGATTCAGGCTCAGTCGATTAGCCCTCATCCAACCCCCCACAGCCGCCAACACTAAGTAAGCACCGAGACTTCCGGGCCTGGGTCCGTTGAAAAAGAAAGGTACAGTTGGATGTCATCAGCATATTGATGACACCTGTCACGGGGTTGGGGTCCACTACCCCACGTTTCTGGGTTGCGTGACTCACTTTCCCTCACTTGCAGCCCATCTGAACCAGTTCTCTGTCTGGCTGATTCAGTCCTGCGAAGGGGACAACCCTTTTATCACCCAAACTCCAGAGACTTCCTGTTCTTAGACTCTCTCTCTCTCTCTGGGTTCGCAAGAGATTGAGGACTCAAGTTTCTCAGATTGTGTCCCCAATGGAAGTCAACAGAAAGCACTTCTTAACAAAGAAGGAAGTTTATTGATTACATAAGCAAAGATAGTTTGAACACAGAGTGGCTAATAAACAAAAGCAAATAACGCATCCTAGTCTGTACCGTGTAAGTCCCTAGTTAAAATCTTACCCTACAGAATAGTCCATGCACTTGAGTTCGTTCTCAGCCAGCGGTGGAAGGCTTAGCTGGGTCCCAGTCTTAGAGAGTGTCCAAAAAGGTCTTTACTTCATAGTTCGCTTGGCACCGCCTTCCCTGGCTGCCGGATGTAGATGAAACTCTCGGCTCCGAGAGATAGCAGGAACCTCCCTTTGTCTTGTCTCTCAGTTTAAATAGCTTTTCAGAGTCCTTTCCCGCTCGGTGAGTGTCCGTGCCTCTAGTCACGTCCGCAGGAAAACTTCATTTGCAACTCAAAGGTGTATGTCTGGTTTTGGTGGAGTTAGCTTTTCCTGAATACACATTCTTTGTCTCTCTCCATCACATGAAGTGAGTTTCCGGCTCTCAGCTTATACATTACATACATGTTTGACCTTTAAGTTTACATATTTCTTAGACCTGTAGTCCCATATCTCTTTGTGACAACACCGTGCACAGAACCCCCTAATCACCTCGCCGAGTGGCTGCACGTACACGTTGAACAGGAAAGGGGACAAAACAGAACAGGTATGATGAAAAACACTCCCCAACCACCACCTGCTGCGTTCTTCCGGTCAGGAAAAAAGCGGAACCATTCAAAAACAGTCCCTCCCGCCCACCCCTGCAGTCCTGCAGGCGCGTCAACAACATCTCATGATCAACAGTATCAAACGCAGTCGACAGATTTAACAAAATCAGCAGGGTCGAGTGACCCCGATCCAATTCTCGGCGCAGGTCACCTACGAAAGCCACAAGCGCAGTCTCGGTCTTATGCCCTGCACAGAAGCCAAACTGAGAGGGATCAAAGAAACAGATGCAATCAAGATGCCCCAGCAGCTGCCGAGCCACTACCCATTCAATAACCTTCCGTAAAAGGGGAAGGTTAGAGACAGGTCAATAGCTGGCAGGAGAGTCGACGTCAAGCGATGGTTTCTTGAGCAGAGGCCGCACCACCGCCTTCTTGAGACAGCCCGGCACTCTGCCCTCCCGCAGGGGGGTGTTGACCACCCCAGCTAGCAACAGCCCCATTGTCTCCCAGCAGGACTTAATCAGCCAGGACGGGCAAAGATCTAATTCACAAGAAGTGGCCCTGACCGTCCCAAGAACATCCACCGCGTCGGCGGTTGTCACTGACTGAAACTGATCCCAGAAAACTGGACATGACGGAGATTCCATAACCTCTGGTTCCCCTAGTGTAATCAATATAATCTTTATTTGCACAGCCATAGGCTATTGCAAGTCATGACAAAACAAGTTAACATAAATCAAAAGCCAATACCACATCACCCAGGTTACTGGGCTTCAGATAACTATTACATAGGCATAGACATAGATGTTCAGCCAAAGCCATAACAATTTATACACCATTAACCAATTAGTAATAATAATAAAACAATTCATAACTCTTATTTGCAGTAAATAAGGTATAATTAAAAGAGATCCTACCTATCCACATCCACATTTAGGTCTCTGTGCCTCTATACCTCCCACTGTCACTCTTTTAACTGTCCAGAGGGTTTCTGTTGAGAATCGAAATATGGACAGCTAATCCGAATGGCTGCCCAACAGAATTTAGCCACCCCCCCTAGATAAATCTGAGTCAATTGGGTTCAATAGCTTCCGTAAGACAGTCCCAGGAGGGCCATTATCCATGTGGTATCCCCCAAAATACTTATATCTAGGCCCATCAAGGGCAGGGCAATACAAAATAATATGCTCGCGGGTATCAACCTCCCCCAGATGACACATGGGGCATATCCATTGTGCCCATGGGTTCCCCACATAGCGACCTTCCAGAACTGCAGAGGGGAAGACATTCGCCCTCATCCGGAAGAAAGCGAAACAGTAATTTGCGTTTTGCCATTTGAAAAGATAATAGGAACCCGGCATCAGTGTGGAATAGGGGGTATAATGAGATGTCACCTTCTGTATCTCTCTCAGGCTACTTTCCGTTTGGAGGGCCTGATCCAATATCCTTTTTTTTATTAGATTTTTATAGGTCGCCCAGCCTAGGGTTCCCAAATTCGCAAAGGAAAACCCTAATTGAAATATCTTGTTCTTAGTTCTTTCCACCCAGTTTACCCCAAGACCTGCAGAAATAGCAGCATTTACTAATGAATCGTTGGGGCAAGGAAATAACACCTTCCTGAGCCAATAATTAAGGAATTCCTGCATAGCATATATTTTAAGAGGTAATCCAAGTGTCTCACTTCTAAGGATTACTTGTGGGGTCCCCCGTGGTGCACCCAGAATTCTAGTGTAATAAGTGCGGCGTCAAAGTCATGGTGAATACGGCCGATTTTATCCACAAAATAATCCACAAACATGTCACAGCGAGCAGTAGATGACTCCACTCCAAGGTTGAGGGAGGCCGGACTGACCAGCCCCTGCGCAACCCAAAAAAGCTCAGCTGGACTGGATTTTGCAGATGCTATGAGGGCAGCAAAGAACTCCCTCTTTGCTGCCCACATAGCTACGGCGTAGGTTCGTAAACTGGCTCTATGCCGCAATCTGTTGGCTTCAGCACATGATCGACACCACCATCGCTCCAACCGTCACCTGATGGACTTGTCTGATGGCCTGTCGTAGCCACACACCTTGACCCAAGCTGTTACCTGCCTTCCATCATTGTTCATTCACAGACTTCCTGCCTCCCTGCCCACTAGCCCATATATATCTGCCAGCCCTCACTCTCCTTTCTTGCCCAGCCCATGTGCCAATGCCAACCCTGATGGACCAACTTCCCGGCTTTATTTCCTTGGTCTGATGTCTGGCCCTTGATTTGTTGCGGACTCATCCAGGTTCCAGTCCTAGGACTAGGTCCTGATCCTGCAAGCATGAAACCAAGGCCACAGCCAACTCCAGTTGGTGCATGATGGCCTGTGGAAATGCTGACAGCTGAAAACAGTCCATTGGTCCAAAACGTTTGGGAACCATTCTCAAACATACATACACACGTCTTAAAAAATGCACCCAAACTTACCAGCTCCTACTGGCTTGGTAGTGGTAGGATGAGGGTCTTCTGGCACTTCCAGGTATGGAAGAATCATCAGGAAGAAAGCTTGTTTGACGACACCTACTGGCACCCAGGTAAGAGAAGTGTTGTCCATTTCTTTTCCTCGACACCAAACGCCTTTACTTGGTATATAAGTCCTACTGAAATCAGGAGAGAATTCTAAAAGAGGAATGGGTAGCACTCATGTTCACAGTATAGTTTTACCTGCAATACCCCCAGCACCTATGATTATTTATAAACTTAGGCAGGATTCAGACATGCAGAAATGTGTATTTACAAGTGCCAGCGGCGGGATGCACATGCAAATTAGACATGATTTTAATGATGTCTGGCACTTGTAAGTATACATTTCTGCCCGTTGGACTGGGCTCTTAGACAAAAAGCCTTTTATCTATCAAGCAACTCCCATACACAGCATCTGTGAATGTCAGCCAACAGCCAACACTTTTCTTATGTTACAGAACTTACGACATCTGTCACTTACTGTAGGGGGGAAAATATATATTTTTTAATCCCTTTTTCTCCAGTGATGGAATTCCAATGGTAATGTTATCAAAAGAAGGGTCTACTTTAGTGAGCCAGGCCATACAGCGTAAAGGACTGCTTCTCTGTTTACGTGGTTTTCTGATGTCTTTATAAGTGGCATAGCTCTTTACCAACTCGCCATTCACATTGGTTGATTGATTGATTGATTTTTGCAAAATTTCATGCCTTCGCTAAGTGACATTTTCAGCCTATGGACCACAAAGCACTGGTGTGTGTGTGTGTGTGTAAAAATAAAGCAGCCTTTCATACAGTACACCCTTCACATCTCCAGCCAGAAATTATTTATGAAGCTAACATTTTGATGAAAGAGCACGAGGAAGGAGGATGTTGCTCCTCACCTTTTTCAAATCAATGGGGAAGTTTATTTAATTGGGTAAGATTTGTTGGATGGTCTTTCACCTGTGGTGAGGCCAGAGGAGGTGGCAGCTATCACACATTCTTGGAGAGACTGGTTTATAAAAAGGAATGAGAGTGAGTGGATGGAGGAAAACTTCATCTATATAGATCACCAATTATAAGACAATCACACAGTACTTGGGGAAGAGGGCATGTTTGGAAATACTGCCTTCAGTCGAGTGTGACCGCCACATTGCTCCCAAATAGGACAGACCAAAAGGCTGCCGTTATCAAACCATTTACTCCAAAGTGCTCCCAGTGAAGTCAATGGGACTACTCTGGAGTAAGTAGTTTAGGATTGCACCTCAAGTATTTAAGACACCACCTTTTGTTGGCAAATGCATGTAAACTTTCTAGCAGGTATGAAAAGGCTAGATGATCTCCATAAAGCTTGAAAGCTTGCACACTCATTAAAAAAAAAAAAAAAGTTGATCTGACAAAGGAGATGAACAGTGAAGTGGCGAAATCTGCAGAAGACAGTCCAATTTTTTCAAGGCAGCTGAGTCCAAAGCAGACTGTGAAGAGTTACAGGAGGTCTCTCCGTGATGGGTGGCTGGACAATAAAATTAATTAATTAATTAATTAATTTTTTCAATTTGTATCCCGCCCCTCCTGCGAACAGCTCGGGGCGGCTAACGAGTTCATCATACAAACAATTTATATATAAAAAATACTAAACAATCCATAAAGACACTACGATAAAACAGGCTTGGATAATAATCATAAATAAATAAGGGTGGGGGAAGATAAAACACCCCCTAACCCACCCATTCCCCTCCCCAAATGGCAGATGAATTCAGCACTGGTAATTGATAAGCAGTGCCCAGTAGAAAATCCTAATCATCCTAATGATATATACGCTAGTTCAGGGGCGGGGAACCTTTTCCCTCCCAGGGGTCGCTTTGAAAATAAGTACAAAGCTCTGAGATCCACCTACAAGCTGGGGGCAGGGAAGCTTAAGGAAGAGGAAGGGAAAGATGACGGGTCCGTGCTACAGATCTGCCCCCGTCTTGGTGTGCGCGCCCTTCTCTTTGCTCAGTCTTTCAGTGCTTGAGGGTGGGAACTGAGTCCAGGGACCAGATCCAGGAACTGGAACGGGGCCAAACTAGCCACATGGTGCATTTGGCCCCGACACCTGAGGCTGCCCACCCCTGCTCTAAATTAACTGTTGCCACCTAGGAAACCGATCTTGGAGTCAGTGTGAATAGTTCACTGAAAACATCAGCTCAACATGCAGTAGCTGCCGAAGAGACACATCAGGAACTATTGAGAATGGGGTAGACAATATCATAATGAAACTGATAATATTGTAATGCCACTCAATAGATTCATGATAAATCCGTAAATCGAGTACTGGGTTCTGGCCACTTTGCACCTGCTATTGTAGGCTGCAAATGGCCTCAAGTGCACAGCTCTTAGTTCCTATGGAGCTATTCACAACTTAGCAGAGCCTGCTGATGCATTGTTATTCTTTCTGACTCAACAAAGAGCTTGAAACCTGTCCTGGGATACTAAAAGCGATTTTTCTTTCATGTTTGAGAAAGGAGACACTCCACAAATGACGCTGACTCTGGCAGACAGAGCAAACTTGATTTTTAAATAGAAATGAAATCCTATTTTGACACAGGATATGACAAACAAACAAAAGAATTTCAGGTTCTCCTCCACAAAAAGAAAAACCAGGATCATAAAAAAGTATAAATAAAACATTTTAATGCTAATAATAGAGACAGATTTATCTCGTGCAGTTCTTCCTGAATGCGGCATTCCCTGATATTACTCACAAATCCCTTTCTAGGTAAGCTTTAAGCTTAGCCAGCAGCTATTGCTGTTTCTGTTTTTTCTCTTTCAAGATCTGAGGGCGTCTCAGCTCCTCAGCCCCATGGGCATAAGGGCAGGATTCAGAAGTCAAGGAACATCCATCGGGATGGTGAACGTAAAACCAACAGAGACGAGTTTTAAAGGCTTCAGAAGAAAGTCTTTGTTTCGCTTCTGGCTTGTTTTTCTTGGATTGTTTTCTTTCTCTCCAATCACGAAGCTGGACTCTCCCATTTAGAACTGAGGTGGTGAAAAACAAACCAAAAACACAACACACAGACAAAACAGTTACTAGGGGGTCATGGGAGTTATGCTGGCAAAGCATGAAGTGTTTCTCTATGCAGAAAAATATATACTACAAAAAGACCATCCATGCAAAACCAAGGTAAACTGAAGTAGTACTTGCACACATACAGAAACACATGCATAAGGAATCCAGAAAACAAAAAATATTAATTCTTATTCTAGGGTCAACTTGTGGTGTTTGCAGCCAGCCCAAAGAACACGTTCATGCACGGTGCACGCAGGCACCAAGTGTATGCCACATGCACACCACGCAGAGGATGCGTACATGCCAAGAGCATGGTATGCATGCTTGGTGTACACACAATCCATGCTTGGTGGGTGAGCGTAACCTACGCTTGGGAGTGGGCATGTACGTTGGACTGGACCCTTTCTTTGTCTTACGCTACTGTTTAAGCTGGGGTTACGGCACAGCCCTAAATGTGCTGAAGTGAACATATTTGTTATTGTCGAAACTACCCTGCTTAAGAAATAGGACTGCCCGCTGACGAAAGCTTTCAACGGATTCACTCTACTGCTTCTAACTGATTACTTGACCAATTAATCAAGTACCTGAACATTACAGAATCTCAACACGACATCATAAACACAGGTCATTCATTTGGCTTGGTTGCTTTTAATTTTAAAAAACTGTTCTCGTTGTTGTAAAATGGAATGGTTGCGTCTACTTATAGTCTCTATTTTAATCTGCAATCAATGCATTAATCGATACATCTGACTAATTAATGCTGTCAGCTTGAATACTAATAAAAACACAAGTAGGAATATACAGGGACGTCCCTTACAGAGCTACGGATACTGGAAATGAGCAATTCTCTCAAAATGGTATTGAAAATGCATATATTTTAGGAAATGATGTAAAAGGCGATTTTAATGAAAGCGCTTGGCTTCTGCAAACAGCAGAGTGTTTTTTAAAAACTGATTTTAGCTGCTTAAGATCAAAGTTTTGTTGGATTATTTTGCTTGTTTCGCAGAAAAAGAGAAATTTTCAAAACAAGCATGTTGCCTTTTTATGGAGAACAAAGTGCATGTTATCTGGTAGATAGAGTGGGGGGTGGGTGGAGAGAGAATGAAGACTTAGCTGTACTGTCACCTCGCTGCGTGACCTTTGAAAACTCATTTAGCATATCTTTCATCTTTAAAAGAAAACTTCAAACATTTCACTAGTCAAAACACATACATACACACAGCTATTACGGTGACATCTCACTGAGCAGGTGCGCACTTCAATCACCGTAAAGATCATCAACGTGTCTGAATGCTGCACACACTACGAAGAAGTCTAGTCCTCACTGACAGTGTTACATCTGAAAGCGGCTGTAGGTTATTCTCATGGCGGGCCACCAAGCCCCACTGGTAACTGCAAATGTGAGAGTGCCAAAACAGGGCAATTCTAAACAACTGCATTATCCAATCCTGTTCAGGTCGAGACCTGCTGCAGAAAAATCAGTCCCAATACTGCCTGCAAATTAGGAGACTTCTAGGTGGCTTCTACCCATCTCTTGGCCAACAATGCACAGACAGCCATTTTCTTGTTAACTGGGTACTGAATGACCAATGGGGATGGACTATTTGACTTCAATATCGTTGGAGGGGCATAGCTACCTCACTTAAGCCTGGTCCCTGAACTCTGGGATTGGGGGTGTGGAGGAGTAGCCTATTGTGGGGAATGGATTGTCCATTGTGACCTGTTGGGTACTTCTTCCAAGCAACTGATGTTAGCCACCGTTGGGGACAGGATACTGGGCTTAATGGACGATTGGTCTGAGACAGTACTACGTATGCTCTTTGTAAGTGGCCTGAGTGTTACTAGGACATTTTCAGAGTCTGAAGGGGAAGGAACTGGGCCCCTACCCTCTCTTAAGACTTCCTTCCCGGTAAGGTTGCTGTCCTTCAGAGGGCCACTGCTTACAGAGGCCCCACTCTTACCCTTAGCGGGGCCCACAGCTGGGAATGGAGCCTGGGCTTACCACAGCCTTGTGACACCGCTGATTTTTCCTGACAGCAGAGAACCGAGTCAAAGCAAACTCTTCCTGAGCACCCAAACTTTATAACCATGCACCCCAGCTTTCTAAGTAATAATACTTTGCTTCCAGCCATCAGCGTTGAAAAAGCCTACAATGACAGGAGCGAAGAGAGGAATAAGCAGAACGCAACCGTGTTTCTTGCTGTTAACTTTTTACCCTGCCAGCTCCCAGCAGCCTATTTATATATATACATAGTTGTCAAGCCTCACATAATTAGAGGGTCTTGTCTAGACCAACTCTCCTTTTTGTGTTGGCGTTCTTTTCCATACTGCTTGTTACGCCCTGGCTAAGCCATAATAAAATGCTTCAGCGGTCTCTCCTGCTCTGCATTTGACTGCCTTTGACATAGTGGACACATTTTTTTAAAAAGAAAAAAAATCTCTTGCACTGATTACGTTGGAGACTCAAGATGAGAACGGCTATCAAAAATAGCAGAGAGCACATAGCAGAGGCACTTGATTTACTGAGGAATGTTTGCCTGATGCACTGGTTTTGCACCACCATGCAGGCTAAAAAATATATGCGTCTTGTCATTTAAAAGAAGGCTCCAGCAATGAGGAAAAAGAATGAGGAAATAGGAATGAAAATAAAGTTCAACAGATAGAGCAGCGTCAACCTCTCAAATTCTTGCAGTCCGTTCAACCATCACCCAACAGAAATGGCCATGGCCCAGTTCACGTTCACTGCAAACCAGACGGCATCAACCCAGTCTTTGGAGCATAAGGGGTTCCCATAAGGCACATGGCAAATACATGGCCCACAGTTCAATCACTGAACATTGGCCCATGTTCAAACAGGTACACACTTAGGACTGTCTGTGTTGGCAATTCTGAACGCATACTTGATAACACTCACTCTCTGTCAGCCTCAGTTTCCCATCTGTAAAATGGGAACAAAAAGGATCTCTCTCACAGGGTTGCTGTGAGGATGGACTAAATAAGAATTGTAAAACACTTTGAACACTAAAAGTACTGTATAAATGAGTAAGCATAATAATGAGAGACTAAGATTACTAATCTTTTCAATTATTCTTAAAACAACACACATACCAGTGATGATCAAGGTGAAAACTCTCTACTCCTTACCTTCAAAAACCTGATGAGTGTTTCGGAACAGCGTCTGCAGGCCTCCGTATTCATTCTTTAGTCTCTTTAAAGTCTCTTTGTCTAATTTTTCTGCTACTTTCCTCAAGGGCAGACTTACTGCAGAGAATAAAGTGTTTGTTAGAAAACAGATGGGTTAGTCCTTCATAAGATCTTCAAATGGTGCAGGTGCTTAACCCTACTGAGCCTTTGAAAATTCATCCCTCTCCCCGCAATTGTAGTTTACAACAAAGGTTGATGAGGGTGTGTGCAACAGGGGGGAAACAGCAGGAGCTGGTACAGCTCCTTTTGTATTTAAGAAACAGGACAACAGAGATGCTCTGCTTTGCTATTTCTTTTGCAGTGTTCACAGTGGAAAGGAAAATTGGTTCACTTACCTCTGAATTTTCCTTCTGCGGGGGATCCTCCTGGCCAGCCAGTCAGGTCAGTAGGGTAGATCCCGCCGGTTACCACTAGGAGGCAGACAACTAATTTTTCAGACCCCTATCCCCAGGGATCTATCTTTCATTACCCAGTCTTATCAAGCCTAATAAACCTGTTTGACTGTTACACTAACCTTATCCTACGAAATCACTGTTTTCTAATACTCTGAACTGGAGAACTGAATGCGAACTTATTCTAACTTTCTCTCTCTCCCTTTACTTGCGACCAACTAAACAACAGGCTGGTCAAAGAAATTTCAGGAGGCAGGGATACCCCGCCCTGCTCCGCCATCACAGATTTATTAAGACCCCGGGTGGGGACTGGCTGGCCAGGAGGATCCCCCACAGAAGGAAAATTCACAGGTAAGTGAACCAATTTTCCTTTCTCCCGGGGGATCCTCCTGGTCATCCAGTCAGGACAGTAGGGATGTACCCCAGTCCAATACTATGGGAGGGCAATGGAGGAGAGAGCACAAAACAGCAGAAAACTGGGCAGTCCCTTCGACGGTGTCTCTATTCAGAGAACTGCCTGGAGGACTCTCCTCCCAAAGGTCGCATCTATCAAGTCCTGCAACGGAATCCTATAGTGTCTAGTAAAATTGTGCACCGAGGACCACGTTGCGGCTCGACTGATCTCCCCGTAGAAGGCTGCATTCCTGAAAGCTTGAGAGGTCGCAGCGCCCCTAAGGGAATGTGCGAAAATCCCTTCCGGAGGGATTTTGCCCGACGCCCTGTATGCTTCTGAAATACCGAGTGTCAGTCATTTGGCTATCAAGGCCTTGGACGCTTTCAAACCCCTTCTTTGTGGGTTGTAAGAAACGAAGAGGGCCGAAGTTTTCCTAAAAGACTTAGTCCTGAGGATGTAGATCCTCAGTGCTCTCCTCACGTCTAAGGTGTGCCAGGCCCGTTCTAACGGGTGAGCTGGAGTGGGGCAGAATGAAGGGAGATTAATTTCCTGCTCTCTGTGGAAAAGAGAATCCACCTTGGGGCTAAAGGCCGGATCCAACCTGACTACCACCGGCAACTCTTTGAAGGAGCACAGAGCCGGATCGATGGACAGAGCCCCCAATTCTGACACCCTTCTGGCAGATGTAATACCTATGAGGAACGCTAGTTTAATTGATAAGAAGTATAGAGAGACCTCCTTCAAAGGCTCAAAAGGGACCCTGGTAAGAGCCCCCAGGAGAAGGTTCAAGCTCCAAGAAGGGAAGCGATGAACCACAGGAGGAGAGAGAATCCTGGCCGCCCTGAGGAAACGTTTTATATGGGGGTGGCAGGATAGTCTGTGACCCTTTACTGTGCCTAGTATGCTATTAAGCGCAGCTACTTGCCTTCATAGAGTATTTGGTTTTAGGCCCCTCTCTAAACCCTGCTCTAGGAATTCTAAAATAATACCAATCTGAGCCCTGTCAGGCCTGACTGACCTATTCTCGCACCAACTAGCAAACTTAGCCCAGGTGCTCTAATAAATTTGTTCGGTTGCTGGGCATCTAGACTGCAGCATCGTTTCTAGAACCTGGCTAGAATATCCTAATTTTTTCAAGGCCCTCCTCTCAACCTCCAGACTGTCAGACTGAGCGAAGCTGGACTACCGTTACGAATCGGGCCCTGAGTCAACAGGTCTGGTAGGTCCGGTAGCCTGAGAGGGAGTTCTGCGCTGAGGTCCAGTAGATCTGCAAGCCATGGTCTCCATGGCCAATAAGGCGTCACCAGGATGACCTCTGCGCCCTCGTTTTTTATTTTTGTTATAGTTCTCTGTATGAGGGGCAATGGAGGGAAGGCATACAGACGGCCCTGTGGCCACTTGATATTCAGAGCGTCGAAGGCTATTGTCCTGCTGTCCGGTTGACGAGATGCAAAGGTGTTCGTTTTCACACTGAGTGGAGATGCAAATAGATCCACTGCGGGAGTGCCGAACTGATTGGTTATTGCTTGGAATGCCCTCTGGTGCAGGGACCATTCTACTTGATCCAGATCCACTCTGCTGAGCCAGTTGGCTCAGGTGTTCGTTTGCCCTTTGATGTGCAGAGACCTGATGGATATTAAGTTCCTCTCCGCCCGCCTGACGAGGGTGGACGCCATCTGATGGAGCGCTTCTGACCTTTAGCCGCCCTGATGGTTAAGATAGGCCTTTGCTACCATGTTGTCCGTGTATACGGGGATATCTTTTCCCCGCAGATCCGGGGCCAGGCTCCAAAGGGCCATGTAGATTGCCCTCAACTTCACCCAGTTGATGTGATGCTCCTTTTCCCACAACCTCCATCTCCCTTGCGCCGTTAAGTCCTGGGTATGAGCTCCCCAGCTGTGGAGACTCGTGTCCGTTGTTAGGGTTGTCATCTCTGGAACCGCTAGGGGCATCCCCGTGATGAATCTGTCTGGCATTAACCACCATTTGAATGACTTTTTTAGGTCGGCTGTTACTAGGACTCATGGGTTTTCCCCTTGTGTTATGGTGTCTTGCCACGGGTGTAGGAATCGCTGGAGGGGTCTGGCGTGGAATCTGACCCACTGTATGATCCCTAGGCAGGAGGTCATAGCTCCCAGGAGGCTCGCTAGGGTCTTGAGCCTGATTCTGTGAGCTTTCAAGGTCTGTTGGATCAGGCCGATGAGTTTCTGTTGTCTCTGGTGTGATAGGAAGAGTCTGCAAACTTTGGTGTCAACACCACTCCTAGATACTCTAAAGTTTGAGAGGGCGCTAGATGGCTCTTTTTGATGTTGACCACGAACCCGTGATCTTGTAAGTATGTGATGGTCTTGTGCACGTCCCTCTGCTCCTGATCGTGGCTTGGCGATCGTATCAAGATGTCGTCCAAGTAGGGGTGCAGTTTAATCCCCTCCGTTCTTAGGTTCGCTATGAGCGGGATTAGGATCTTGGTAAATGTTCTCAGTGAGGTCGCTAGACCCAACGGGAGCGCTGTGTATTGCCAATGTTGATTAGCGTAACTGAACCGGAGCCACTGTCGATCAGCTGGAAGAACTGGTACGTGGAGATACGCCTCCTTCAGGTCGAGTGATGTGAGCCACTCTTCTTTCGTGATTGCTATACGAATGGATTGTAATGTCTCCATTTTGATCTTTTGAACCCTGACTACCTGGTTCATGATCTTCAGGTCCAGTACTGCTCTCCATTTGTCTGACTTCTTTGGAACCAGGAATAGAATGGAATAGAGCCCCTGGCCTTTTTTGTGGTGTGGGACAGGTTTGATGGCTCCGATGGACAATAGCCTGGAGATTTCTGTTTGTATCACTGTCTGTTTGGCCTGGTTCTTGGAAACTGGAAAGGCACAGAAGAACTGTCCGGGGGAATTGGAGAATTCGATTGCGTACCCCCGTAGTATGGTTTAAATGACCCAAGCGTCCGTGGTAGCTTGTTTCCATTGGTCTCCAAATCGTTGGGAGTCTGCCCCCCAGCTTTTCCTGTCCCTCTCCACATGCATCCAGCTTGGGACGGCCTGGGTTCTGTCGTTGTTTGTTTCGATTGTCGTGTCCTTTCTGTCTTTGCCACCGAGATCTGTACCTCTGTTGGTTTCCCCTGTGTGGGAAGAATGGGTATCTGGACCCTCCGGAGCCTGTTGAGGATGTATTGTAGGGACGAAAGGAACGCTTTTGGGCTCCCATGCTCTGTAGGGTCTGTTTCTTGCTTTTATCAGTGGCATCCGCCAGGACTTTATCGAGGCAGACCCCGAAAAGCTTACGGTCCTGGAATGGGCCCCCAACCAGGGCATTCTTGGAAGTGTTGTCCCCTTTCCAAGACCTCAGCCAAAGGTGTCTTCTTGCTGCCACGTTGGATGTGGCTGCCCTGGACGCCCAACGAAGCATGTCTGTCGAAGAGTCAGCTACAAAGGTGTAAGCGAGCTGGATTCTGGTTGACAGAACTCTCGTCATCTTTGAAGATACCCTTGGATCCCTGGCTCGCTTGATCTATGTCATTAAGGCCCTTGAAAAATAGGATGTTTTTATGATGGCTGAGATTTCCTCAAAGTATCTCCTGAGGTTACAGTCGATCCGCTTGTCCGTTGGGTCCCGGGGGTAACACTCCCCCTTGGTGGGGAAGATCAAGTTCCTGGCCAGAGAGGCCGCTTCTGCGTCGACTTTGGGGATGACGAGCAGGGCATTCTTGTTTTTTGATAGGGAGTAAAGTGCCATCTGGGCCTTTGACAGTCTGGATCCCTTATTGGGCCGTTGCCATTCCCTTTTAATAATGCGTTCATAGGTCTTGTCTAAGACCATTCCCTTATCCCTATCCTTCGCTCAGGGGATGTACTCCCTCCCCTCTTCCTCTTCAGAGGACTCTGAGGATGCTTCCTTGTCCTTTTTCTCCTTTAGGTGGAGGGTCTTGGTGACCAAGTCATATATTTGGTCCCTATATTTGTTGGGAAAGTGCCTGTCTGGGTCTGACGCGGCCTCCAGCCCCTGCTCTTCCTTTCCTGATCTCTCCTCGCTGGCTGAGGCTTGATCAGACACCTCCCCATCCTCTTGCCTACTTTATGCGCGAAGTGGCCTGCACCTTCTTTTTCTCCTCCTATCCCTCACACTGTCCTCTTCCGAGGACTGGACAGACAGCAGCTCCTCTGGGGGTTCTGACTCTGAGGAGGATGTGGACTCGAGGGGCCGCCTGGACTTCTGTGACCTCTTGGCCCTGGGGTGTTTTCCCTTCCCTGCCCCCTTCGAATGCCCCTTCAAGGCCCGGTCTGCTCATTCTTGGGGGAGGGAGACCTTTTCCTCTTTAGCTCTGAGAGGATTTCTTTTAATACCTCCATGTGCTGATCCTGGGCTGGGGGAGGGGTGCGAGAGGGCCTCCCTGTGGCAGGTTGTTCTTCTGCCTCTGCCTGCTCTGTCGTGGCCCTGCGCCTGGGTGCCATTTATTTTCCTTTCGCGCCTTTTCTTGGTTGCGAGGAGGGGGGTCGAGTCCTGGGTCGCTGAGGCGCCTGGTTTGCTCGCTGGCACGGATTAGGCAGCTCCGGGTGAGGGATTCAAGTCCCGCACTGCTGCTTGAGTGTCTGGCAGGCTCTATGGGACGGAAGCGGGAGGGATCGCCTCTCAGAAGGCGGAGCTGTGTCGTTCTATGTCGGAGCTATCCAGACCGGGACGCCGTGGCTGGTGCTCTGCAGGGTGGGAAAAAGGCTCTCCGCTCGGTGGCTGGGGGGGAGGGAGGGAGAGGGAGGATCTGATGGGGCCGCACCCAGGACGCGCTACTTACTGCTCCTTGTCCGCTCCGGTCCCTACTGGGGCGAGTCTGCTGCGCCCGTCCCTCTCCACTCCAGCGGGGTGTGGGGATGGTCCCCCCGGCAAGCCTCTTCCTGAGCTGTTGCCCCCGGCTCCTTGGGGACCCCCGCGCCAGCGGGGAAGGGGGTGCCCGGCAATGCTCCCAAATCCCTTCGAAGAAGGGAGGTGAACAGGAGGGGGCATTACTCCTCCCCTGGCACCCGGAGCTTAGAAGTTCTTGAAGATTTTTCTTTTTCTTTCTTGAAGAGCTGTCTCACAGGGAGACAGTCAGCCTGCTTCCTAGCAGTGCCTAGGCAGACACAAGAATGGGTAATGAAGGATAGATCCCTGGGGTCTGAAAAATTAGTTGTCTGCCTCCTAGTGGTAACCGGCGGGATCTACCCTACTGACCTGACTGGACGGCCAGGACGATCCCCCGGGAGAAAAGGCAGCAAGTTAGAGGAACCCTCACTTTATCCTAGTCTTCTACTTTTTCTCTTGGAGTATCTAGATCAGGGATGGGCAACCGCTGGCCCTTTTCCAGTTCATGAATCCAGCCTGCAAATCTAGCCCTTTCTCTTGAATGTGTTGTCTTCACTCCCTCCTTTCCCAAATATGTATCTCAATCCCTCCCTCTCCCTCGAGGTAGTGAGGAGTGCGCCTTACTCCTCGCCACCTCCAGTGGTGTGTCACCATAATTTATTAATTCAAAAGTATCCTGTCGAGAGGAAAAAATTACCCACAGACCCACGTTCACTGCATTCAGTGGGGAAAACTCAGTGAACATGAGTCCCTGAGATTAACCATCCCTAACCTAAAGGGTCCATTCAGAGATCTAGGCCTCACTATGTTAGAAAGCCCTGCATAAACACACACACAATTAAACGGCGGTTTTCAAACTGGAGGATATGGAAGGTATGTTGGGGTGGAGATGGGCGCAAGAAAGATCACTTAGCTCCATTCTGACTGAACTAGGGGGATTTCCAAAACAATGGGGTGGCAAAGGAAGGAGGGGGGGAAGAGAGAGAAAGAGCAAGGTGTAAATGTGTGTATTATGGTGGTGGTGGTTGGAGGGCATTAACTTAGGGGTGCATCCAGATTTTTGGCTTGTTTTGATTTTGATTGGAACTGGGCATTTTGTTTGGTTGATCAAAACGAGCATGCCAGTTCATTCTGATTTACAAATCGTACTGAACAGGCCATTTTGCACAAGTGCGAATGGCCTTTTGTTCGCGAATGTGAATGTGTGTGTGTGAATGTGAATATGAATGTTTGATAACCAATGTAACAAAAGTTGGTCCCCCCTACAGAGAACTGAAAAGCTTTGTCTAAAAACGAAGCTTCCTCAAACAGGAGCAGCTATTCTGGAATAACTAACATGTTTGGACCATGTTTCTGATGAGTGGTGTAAACCCCTATATAACCAATTGCTGGTTAATCCAGAAGTGCTGCTCCGGAGAATACAGAATACACCCTTGGAGTACTGGTGGAAAACAAGAGAGGGGCACAAACGGGATTAAAAGGAAGACAACCGTGAAACGAATCATACTGAACATAATAGATGTTGGTATAGATTCTCCTTCCTCATTCAGCAGCTAGAACGTTGGGGGGGGGGGGGAAATCACATGACAAACAGACTGGTATTTTGTAAAATAAGAAGCTAAAAAATGCTATACAGGTTCAGAGCAATGGTCCATCGAGCCCAGGATCCCGTCGCCAAGGAATACTTCTTTGAGGGAGTATTGCAAGAGTCGCAGCTATTGAACTGCAGAACAAAACCGTTTTTCCACTTGCACTGGGGGTGGGTGGAGGGGATGATGGGAGCTGGGGAATGCTGAGGCAGGTCTGGGAAGATGAGGGGAGTCTCCAGGGGTGAAAGAATTTGGTGGGTGGTGAATGCTGAGGGGTGGTTGGCAGGCTGGAGAAGATATGGGGAGTATGCTTGTGTGCGTCACTTATTTGTATTTTGTTTTTAATACGTTGTGATCTGCACTGAGCTTTGGGGAATAGGGCAAAAAACAAACAAACAAATCATAATAAAAACAATTATTCACTGCAGGTAGGTTTTTAAAAAGTAGTTTAAAATGCCAACAATTCAAAACAGAAATTGATTTACTGTAGATTTAAAGACATACTTTCGAAAGGGACTTAAGTCAGAACGCTTAGAGCACAGACCTCCATCCATGGACTTCAGTGACTCAGGTCTCACTGAACTTAATGGCAGAGGATTGGGCCCTAGCATGCTTGGGTCTAAGGAATACCATGGACATTCTTTTATATCTAGTAATAACTGGGTTTTCCACTTGCAGTGTCACAGCAGTAGTTTTAGTGGCTAGTTCTCTCCGCCAGACATTGCACGTACCAATGTTAGGCATGATCTTACCTCCTCGATTCCAAGTGTCCAAGATTCCACCACATGTACTTTCACACTTTTCCTCTTGGGTTGCATTTAAGAGTAAATTGGCTACTTTCAAAACTACAATGTCTACAAAATCCCGAGGGAGAGATGCACAGTTTCTGATTTGTTCCACTTTTTCTCTAGGTTGAAATCCAGATAACCAGACTCTGTCACTGTCCGTCTTAGTCTCATTTTCAGGAAATTCTACATCTACTGCTTGGTCACTGGGGCCATTTTCAGCTTGGTGGGTGTCATGATGATTTGATCCAACTGCTTTGCCTGATGCGACTGTCATGCAGGACCAGCGGCCATTGATAAATTGTGCTCTCTTTCTATCAACAGCAGCTTCTTGTGTCAGTGGATATATTCTGGACTTTCCAATAAGGCATACCTAAAAACAATAAAAGCCTCTTATGTATACAGGATGGTACTTTACAAATATCCTAATCCTTCAAATATTTAGACATATATTTAACATTAAGGCCTTTAAACTGAGAGTTCAGTAAAAGCTAAGCACATCAATAAGTGTCTGCAAGATCAGTGTCAAAAGGTGGCTCGATACCCTGACTCGTATGGACTATAGCAGTCATTGCCAGATGTTTTAGACCAACAAACTACTGCTAACACTCAAAGCTCTTCGCAGACCATTACACTCATGCTAGAGAGGGCCCAGCATTACGCTTATTGCAGGCTGACTTCGGATATGCACAAAACTAGCAACTTTAGTTTCAACTGGCCCTGCAGCAATCTCTGGAGAGTGAAAAAACCCTGGAGGGATTCTAATGCACACGTCCTGGTCCCCAAGACAAGCAGAAACATGCTATGGTCTTCCTATGCCTACATCCGCATCCGCACAAGGTAGCTACAGCAGCACTGGGGGGTGACACGAGACAGCAGTGTTCCATGGGCCCGAGGAAGATATGACAACAGATCAGGGTGATGGGACAATTTATGGGAAAAGCAGATGAGCAGCAAGCTTCTACTTCACGTCTACTAAATACTCCATTTTATCTTCTTTAGCAGGGATGATGAAACTGCAGCCCATGAGCCAAATCCAGATCACAGCAGAGGTTTATTTGGTCTCTTTTCAGTTCCTGTATCTGGCCCACAGACCCATTCCTTGCTTTCGAGTATGGAAAGAGAGAGCTCAGGGAAGGAGGAGAGGGCATGAGAGCATGCACTTCAGGAGGGGACAGATTCACAATCTGGACCATCCCCCCTTCCTTATTTCATCCTGAACATCTTAACATGTATCCCGAGCCTCAACTCCCATGTGACCCGAGGAGCTTCTATCCATTTTTAAAGTGCGCATGGGAGATCAAAGGTTCCTTATGTCTGTTCTTTAGGCTCTCTTTGCAGCACAATCCTCAGGCTTATTAGTGCTGGCGTTAGCCCTTAGCAACAGCTTGAGTCCCATTCAAGCCAAAAGCTAGTGCCAGTACTAAATAGTTTGAGGAGCGCATTCAGAGTAGACTATGACGGTCTCCTACCTGGAATGAGATGAATCATTTTACCCCATGTTGTCAGAAACAGGCACGTCTGCTGTCACCTTGGTTTCCCAGCAGGTGCAGAATGAAGAAACACGGATGTGCTTTAGACACTAGAAACTGAAAACACCACAAGCCCAAATTACCCTCTTGGTTGAAGGAATTCTGAGGCAATCTTCTTCCACATTAAAGCCACACACGAATCCCACTTGCGTAACAAAGTCAAGGTATTCTCTGTACTGAGTCTTCTGACTTTGCCGGCGGTTGTATTTCCCATGGAAATCAAAGAAGCAGCAAGGAAGAACAAAGTAGCAACAGGAGTAGGAAGACCTGCGACAAGGATTCCAGGTTACTGAATAGCCACCAAAGAAGCTGTACTTTATTAAATAGCTATTAACAAACACAGTAAGAGATTCTGTAGGAGTTCACAGGCAGAAATCACCTTCTGGTGTCAGGAATATATCAATGAAGTAACTGTTTCCTCAAAGTCAGATCTCCAAAAAGCATGGCTTTTGGCGATCTGACCGTATCTCCTTGAACGACAAGCAGATAAGGTCTGAAGTCCAGGAGCTTACTCTTGCAAGGTGCTGAGTATAACTGCCCTGCTCTACCACCAAGCACCTTAGCAGGAGAATAGTTCCGTTAAGCTGTAAGGCTTGGCTGTTCCATCAGGTGTTTGGCAAGGGAGATGGGTAGAGAGTGGGGGAGGAGAGGGATTGGGGGGGTGGGGGGGAGTGGTATGTTGTTATAATTTTATGGTTTTATAATTATTTTTATGTTGTTGTAAGCCACCCCAAGCTCCCTGTGGCAGGTTATCAATTCTTTTAATAAATAAAAACATAAAAATAAAAATGTGCTTTGCTGCCTCGTGGTAGGATTTAATCCTAAATGATTTGCATACATATGCACGTGTGAGATCCTCTTGCACCAGCTTACTCTGCACAGCTTAAAAAGGAGATTCCCAAAGTGCAGGATGGGATTTGTACCATGGATCTGTCCCCTTCCTTTGCGTGCATACCCTCATATCTGCTCCCCTTATCCTGAACTCAGCCTTTCAGTGATTCAGGGTAGGAACTGGATCATGGAGCCAGATCCTGGAACTAGAAAGGGCCAAATAAAAACTAACCGTGTCCAGAACCTGAAAGCAACCCAGTGGTATAGTTTTCACAAGACACATTTATAATTAATTTTCATTTAAGCTCTTTTCTTGGGTTTTTTTTTTTTACAGTTTGTTTAAAAACATACCTAGCTGCAATAACTGGTATCCATGGTGTCAACTCATCTGAATGGTTTCCAATTATCCAATCAACATTTGGAAACAGACAATCGTCATTTGGTGTAATTGTACATTCCTTGAAGCAAAAACCAAAAAAGGTGTTCATTCCGGAGCATTCTCTGTCGCTGCCCCAGTATCGTGGAAACTCCCTTCCTCCGGAGCCTCGGAGCTTGAGCATTTTCCAGAGGTGAGGCAAGACCTCTCTTTTTGATAGGGGTGGCCCTACACCCTCCTCACGTAGCATTGTGACATCATGGTATGCTAGGGGAGTGGAGCCACACCACAAAGAGAGAGGGGAAATGCCTTAACTCAGCCCCTGTTCTGACACAGCTCTCCCCTTCTGCAGGGGGTGGGGTGGGGGGTCATCAAATCACATCATGCCTTAGTGATGGAGGGCTACCTAAAAAGGTGTGGGGCGAAGGCTTCCTCTGCCCCTTTTCCTATATGGACTGGTGTTCCACCGGGGACAGTCTTCCGACACGGAGCCCACGGTGCTTAGGCTGGATAGGCTACACAACCAAACCTGATGGGACCAACTTGATATCGGTGGGCTTGGTTTGATCTGCAGGATTCTACTGAGAGTCACCACTGGGAAACAGCTGTCTGCTCTCAATCCTAGCCCCAGTACAAAGACTTACAAGCCCAATGACCGTTCCTGACAATGCCTTCACCTAGAGGCAGCTGGGGAAAGGCTGCTGCAATTTAAACAGTCCCACACAACTGACTAAATGACACCACTGTTCATATGAGGAGAAAGCAGAGAGCACAAAGCTAAAAGACACTGGGTGTTTTCAGATGCGATGGTGCTCAGGCGCCAACACGGACATAGCCGGTCTGGAGACAGGCCACCATCATGGCCGGGAACGGGTCAGGCCCCAAAACTAATGCGATGGGGCCGCTGGGGAGAGAGTGGAGATGCAGACGTGCGTCCATCCTACCACCATGCTGTGCCCAACGGCCCTCTCCCCCCCGACGGGCAGCCAGCAAACTCTAAACCCCAGCAGCCTGGCTGTATGAATACCCACGAGAGAAGGGCATTTGGATAAAATTTCCGATTCAGGTAATTTACAGATTAATTACACATACAGATTCAGACCAGACTGAAGCCAATGGGAAATTCTTCCCTTTTTGTGAACCCCTCACTCCCACCAATAGAAGTTCTTTGCACCCAGCTTGAGTTGCTTCGCTGTTCTTATCTTAAATCCAGGGTGAAACTGCATTCAGCTACCCAAGTCAGAAGTTTCCACTGCAAAACAGCTTTTGCTAGTAGGGCAGTGTAGCAGAGTGTTGTGGGCCAGGATCGGGCCTACAGCCAGTTAGCACTCTGCTATTGAGTCACCAGGGCCCAGAAGTTAAAGGGTTAAGCGGGGGCCCAGTATAGCAAGATCAGGTGATGCGGTGCTGGTCACATGACCCTGGCTGGGGCTTATACGGAGAACAGAAGGCCAGCTACAGCTTGGGGATAGCAGGGTGAAGAGCTCATGGAGCTGGATCACAGAGCCATCATGGCTGAGCCCTGATCCCACCCAAGGAAAAACAAGGGGTTCAAGAAGACCGCAAGGTCCTTAGGTCTGAGGCAGATATGCTGGCCACTCTGCAATGGCCATAGTTAACCTAGGGCAGGTAAACTGCCTAGAACCCCTGAGCCTAGGGTGGGGAAACTATGACTCTGAGGATGCCAAAAGTGAGTTTGGGCCCTGATCCTGTAACAACTTTGGGCTGGGGCCAAACCACCTTGCTACAAGCACTTACTCTGTTCACATAAAATTATAGGACTGCAGCCCAGGAAAGCCCACTCCCACCAAAAAGTAGTGTCCAAGAGCACTAGGCTATGCCATTAATTGTGCCTGTACCCTTAATCACAATAGTAATAATATGACAGCCCTATAATATTCTAATCTGGCAGCTTCCTTGACAATTAGGATCCTTCAAAATGCTGCTGTACTGCTAAAAGCTGTAAAGAGCAATCCTACATAAAGTTATGCTAGATTTAAGCTACATTAGATAATCAGAAGCAATGACTGAGGAATAAATAAAAATACTCAATGACTGGCACACAGTTTTGTAATACCTCCAAGTGCGTCTGCGGCCCATACATGTCCCAAATTTTTCTTCTTCTGACATCAATCCCTTTTCCTGGATGCTGAAACATTTGGTGTAAAATATCTCATTAAACTGGGCAAGAAATACACCTGGTACCTTGTACTTACAAAACACATCTTTCATCCCAATAAATAGGAACGACACATGAAAATTACTCCGTTCACCCCACAATACAGCATGCAGCTGCTGTTTGCCTGTAGCCGCTGTTACATGCGGATAAAACTGCTCCCCCACTTCCAGTCTTTGGCTGCCAAGACACCACCAGAGATCCTTCGCATCAAGGGACAGCTTTTCGGCCAACAGCTGGTGAGAGGGGACTATTGGGTAGCCGTGAAAACATGGAACAGCATAAACTTCTGTAAAACCAGCCACACACCCTGAATGACATCAGCATTTTCAACCCTCAATGGATTTTATGTTGTGTCTGGTGACATCCTTCAGCCGCAATCCACAAATCGCTTACTTCGAAGTTGGCCCACGAAAGCCCTTTGAGGCTTCCCACCTTCTGGGAGGGATAGATCAACACATGGAAATAAGCCTCTTTTAGGTCGAGGGAGATGAGCCAGTCACCTGGGGATATTGGCTTGACAAATACAGTTTAGCGTTTCTGTCCAGAAAGTTTACATTCTATAGTGTCTATTTGGTGCAGCTGGTTTATTTCTGTGGCCACAGCTGCATGCTTTTCCTCTTTCCGGGATACTGGGGATAAACGAAATCGTGAGTCTGATTCTTTAGTTCTATGACATAGCCCTGGGAGATGGTTTGCCACGCCCAGCTTTCTGAGGTTGCCAATGCCAAGAGGTAAGCAAAAAACTACAGCTTGCCCCTTATGGAACGCACTCCCTTGGCTGCTGATGGTGGGTAGTCATGCGGTTTGCTTCGAGGAGGAAGCTCCCCAAGAACGCTTGCTTTTGGAGAATCCAGTGAACTTGCGCGGTCTATTCCAACTCCCTCAACCTCTGGAATCTCTGTGTTGTTAGGAAGAGCCCTTCCTGTTACATGAGTTATATGGGGCCCTATTGTAGGGGCAAAAAGGTTTGTTTTTTAAATTAATATCTTGCAATGTCCGCTGCTTTGATTTATCAGCAGCGTCTGCTAAGACCCTCGCAAGGCAGACTCCGAACAGCTTGTCTCCTTAGTATGAATTGGATATCAATAGGTTCTTGGCTGATGAGTCCCCATTCCAACTCCTCAGCCACAGCCCGCACCTAGTAGCAACGCTGGCTGAAATAGCCCTGGCAGCCCACTTTAAAATGTCAGTGGATGAATCTGCAATAAAGGCAGTAGCAAGCCACTTTCTAGCAGACAGTACCTTAGCTCTGCTCGGGGATACGGAAGGGCCCTTGGTCTGCTTGAGTCAGCTGAAGAGAGCGCTAGCGAACAGGCAGTGGTGGCGGCAATTCTCAACACCGCTGCTGAGGCTTCAAAATCCATATGGAGACTGGAAACTAATCTCTTGTTGGTACGGTCTTTAGGGTACATTATTATTATAAGCATTTATATATAGCGCCAGAAATGTACCTGGCACTTTACAGAGAATAAAACAGACACGGTCCCCGGCAGACAGCTCACAATCTCCATCTGCAGGAAACACGGACTGGCTCACCAGCGAAGCCGCCGCTGCATCTACTTTGGGAGTTTTAAAATATGTTATTCTTATGTTTGGGGAAAGGACAGAGGATCTCCTGGACCTTGTTCATTCTACCAGAGGAATTCCATTCCTCTCTACTTAATTTTTCGAATGTTCTGTCCAGGGAGCGAGTCTGGTTTTTGTTGCCTATTCTGGGAATATAGTCACATGGTTTATCCACATCAGCATCAAAGGACTGACCCCGACCTTTTCCTTCAGCTGCAGCATCTTAATCATCAGCTGAAACATTTCCTCCCTATTATATTGTACGGGAAACTCCGTCCTGATCACCTAACTCCTCCAGCTGTGGGGTGTCTGGGACTCGTCCCTCTTCCAGGGAGACTACTGATTCCTGCAAGGACTGCCCCGAGAGCAAGGACTGTTAAGAGGCCTGATCATCTGGGTCACTGTCTCTCAGGAGGGGAAGAGTCTGCCAGGCTTTATCCCTTTGAGGGGATGCGTTTCTTGCGCCTGCCACAAGGGGGAGTCTCAGCCTCAGATTGGATCTTTTAACTCCTCAGAGCTACCCACCTTCCTCTCCTCTGAATGCAAGTGTGAGTCAGACTCTGCGTGAACAGGGGTCCTGGCTTTAGCTGCTGGCTGTTTGTCTTTTTCAGAGGCCTTAGAACTCCCTTTAAATGGAGACTTTTTAGGTTGCTGCTTTCTTTATCTGTCTGCCACCTTGCCCTGTCTCTCCTCTTGCCCCTTCTGCAGTTTATCGATTGTCACCAGTATTTTATTCAGCACCATCATAGGTAAATCCCTGTCTGAGGGGGGATTAGGCTCTCTCTTGCTCCCCTGGTGCCTGAGCTCTGTCGGATGCACTGCCCGAGGCCTTCGCGCCTTCTGCTGAGGCGCACATTTTTGACGGTGCCATCTTGGCTCCCTCAGAGGAAACGTGGCTGGGCTAGACGGAGTGCACCGTGTGGGGCAGCTACAATGGAAGCACCTCTGGAACGTCACTGGGGGGACCTGGAAGCACATAGAGCAGAGCCAGGCTCTGAGCCCCGGGCGGTGCGAGGGAGCATCTGCAGAGACTCCCTCCTGCGCTGAGGTAGTCGTAGTCTTTCCTGTGTTTGGGAGAAGCGGCAGAGGTTAGTTGGGGGTGCAGCTGCACCGGCCGTACCTCAGACCGTCGCCAGGAGGGATATATCAGCGTGGACAGCTCCGTCAATGTGGAACTGCTCCCAATGCTGGCCCCGGGGGCTGCTTGTTGGGGTTCAGCAGATAACACTGAGAACGTGGCAAGCCTCTTCCCGATGGATGCGGAGAGGAAATCAGTGTGGAACTGCTCCGGTGCCGCTGTTGCTGAGATAGCGCGGTTCGGTGCTCCTTACGCCATCCAAAGAAGAGAGGCGTCTTTTCAGCTCCCAAAGCGGCTGCTAACTCTGCTGATAGTGTGGCTAGGCCACCCAAAATGGCTCTAAAGCAGAGCCGAAGATCTGACCGGAGCTTATGGGGGCTGATCCCACTGCGTACTCACAGTTCAACTCTGCTCTGCCTCCCGCTGGTTGGACGGGGATCGAGCCCCTCTAGGCCTGACTGCCTGGAATGCAACATCCAACTTCCCCAGTTTCATTTGAAGCCAGCTAGACTTACCCCTTCGTTGCTCAGAATGTGAACCAGAAGACCATTTCCACAGCCCAGGTCTACAAAAGACTGTTTCCTAGACAGTCCCTTCTCAGCTCTCTCACCTTCCCAGAGGATCTAAGAAGGCACAAAAAAAAAAGAAAGAAAGAAAAGAATGATAGCCAGTTTAAAGGATCAATTAAACAAGTAGAAAATGAACAACATACACCAATACTAATTTGTGTCAGTTGACAGGAACATGCATATAGGGGAACTGGAAAAGGGCCAAACAAAAATCAGGTCCAGGCCGAATTTGGCTCACGGGCCAGCAGCTCCCCACCTCTGTTTTAAGAAGTGTTCTCTAACTTAAATTTGCAGACAGGCTTAGCAGCCACTTACCAGCAGATATGTAGCAATAGCTACGTCTTCATAAACAAATTTTTCAGGGTCTGTAACTTCAGGCCACACCTTCAAATAAGCAATAAAAAAAGTCAATTGCTCGGTCATATTAACAGTGATTCCTTAAAGGACACCTATCACATGACATGATGTGGCAATCATTATGTATTTAATCTATATCCCATATGTACCATTCATCCATTTTCATAAATGTATTTCCTCAACACACAGGAATAAAAGGTAATGTTAATTTTTGCAAGCCACAAAAGAAACAAAGTAGCAAATAACCCATAAAAGAGAGAACAGATGTTGCTGTTTATTATTTATTTTATTTATTTATTTACATTTCTTAGCCGCCCCCTCATGCCCATGGCATCTTGTGACAGCTTACAACACAAAAAAATCACAATAATTTAAAACATCAATAAAATACAAAAAATTAAAATCTTAAATCCTCCTAAAAACACCCCCCCCCCAAGATTTTTATCCCAACCCACCCTCCCCTCCTCCGAAGGCCTGGGAGAACAGCCAGGTTTTGCAGGCCCGGCGGAAGGTCAACAGACTTGAGGGCAGATCGACTTCCTCCAGGAGGGGGTTCCATAATCGCGGCACGGCCACCGAGAAAGCCCTCTCCATTGTGGCCCCCTGCTTTATGCGGGGGACCTTCAAGAAGGCGCCCCCGGCGGACCGAAGGGGTCGCTCTGGGGCGCAGAGGGTGAGGCGGTCCCTGAGGTATGAAGGGCCAAGACCGTGTAGGGCTTTATAGGCCAAGACCAACACCTTGAATCTGGCCCAGTACGCCATAGGCAGCCAGTGCACCGTGCGGACCACGGGAGAAATATGCTCCTGTCATGTCGCCGTGTTCTGCACCAGCGGCAGCCTCTGAACCAGCATCAGGAGAAGCCCCACATACAGTGCGTTGCAGTAGTCCAGCCTCGAGGTGATGAAGGCATGGATAAGGGTGGCCAGGTCAGCTCTGGAAATATATGGACGAAGCCTCCGCACCAGATACAGCTGGCGGAAGGCAGCCTTAGCCACTGTCTCCACCTGCCGATCCAGGCGGAGATCCAAGTCCAACAGTACTCCCAGACTCCGAACCTGCTGGGCTACAGGAGTGCGGACCCCCTCTACGAGGGGAGCCAACACCTCCTTCGCCCCACCCACCGCCATCACCTCCGTCTTATCAGGATTGAGCTTCAGTGTGCTCTGCCGCAACCAATCCGCCACAGCCTCCAAACACTGGGACAGCACTGAGACATCAGAACCCGAGTCAGCTGAAAAGGAGAGGTAAAGCTGGGTATTATCAGCATATTGGTGGCAACGCACACCAAACCCTCTCACGATCTCCCCCAAGGGCTGCATATATACATAAAACAATAATGGAGACAGAACGGAACCTTGTGGAACGCCACAATCCAGGGCCCAAGGGCTAGAAGATTCAGCCCTCAGGACAACCCGCTGGCTTCTCCCTGAGAGGAATGATCGGAACCATCCAAGGACAATCCCGTCCAGACCCCCCAGGGCTCGCAATCGTCTCAACAGCAGTCCATGGTCCACTGTGTCAAAAGCGGCCGAGAGATCTAGCAGGATCAGAAGAGTTGAACATCCTGCATCCATCTCCCGGTGGAGATCATCCACCAAGGTCACCAACGCCGTCTCTGTGCCATAGCCGTGGCAGAACCCTGATTGAAATGGGTCAAAGGAAACCGATGTTATCAAGATGAACATGGAGCTGCAGTACCACCGCCCGGTCAATAACTTTCCCTAAAAATGGAAGGTTAGAGACCGGTCGATAGCTGGCGAGTGCGTCCACATCTAAAGATGGCTTCTTCACCAGGGGACGCACCACAGCCTCCTTGAGACCAGAGGGCAATCTCCCCTGCCGAAGGGACGCGTTGATTACCCTCGCCAGCACCATCCCTAATGTCTCCCTGGAAGCTTTCACCAACCAGGACAAGCATGGATCTAATTCGCAACTGGTGGCTCCAACAGACCCCAGGATATCCACAGCATCGGCTGGTGTCACTTCCTGAAACTCATCCCAAGAAGATGGACCAGACGGGGCCTCCTTCAACTCGCACTCCACCTCTACTGCCCCTAATCCAACGTCGAAATTGTTCTGGATCTGAGCAATCTTGTCTGCAAAGTAGGTGGCAATCTCCTCACAGCGGGCCTGGGACAAGTCCCTGTCCAGAAGGAGGGAGGCCAGACTGACCAGCCCCCGCAACACCCGGAACAGCTCCGCTGGATGCGACTTTGCAGACACTATGAGGGTGGCAAAGAACTCCTTTAGTGTTTAATGACATAAAAGGTTCACAGATAGTCCCCGTTCCCCAAACAGTCCCCATTCCCCAAAACAGTGTGCAGGCTGTTCTCTGCTTTGATTACTGTGTGAGTCACACACGTTCACTTTAATTTTATGGCTATTTCTATCACTGGGAAATTTATTATTGTATTACGCTGGCATTTATTAACTCCAAATTAAATTTTCCTGTTGTGCAAAGGACACACACTATTTTTGAGTAAAAGCTGGGATAATTTATTCTAAAAAGGGCAGACTCACCTGCAACTCCTAATTAAAGTCAGTTACAACAAAAGGGCAATGTTTAATAACGTGGGCTCGATTGGGTGCGAATAAGTTAAAGGCCACACTCTGATGAACAGAGGTAAACCAAAGTAACTACTTTATTATCTAACAAAAAACCTACCGGTTTAGAAGAAATAGTTAAGGCAGGTTCTTCCTGCTTAAACAAACCCCACAAACCAAGGAAAATAATATTTCCCTAAGCCCAGCAACCAAAGACAAAATTCAAAACCACATCTCCAAAACTCCCGTTACATCTGCCTTAACAACTATGCATGGTCTTTGCACTGTGTATGTTGTTTTAGTTCCCCCTTTTTTTCAGGCTCACAGCTTTTCTTTTTGGTGCGGATGGGGGGACAGTTTTCTTGTTGTCCTTTTTTCTTGGTTTTCATATATGTGTAGCTTCTGGGTTCTTTATACCAGCACACTGTGGACTACTCACTGTAGTTCGTAGTGGATCCATGTAGCTGATGTGGTTTTCCTTATTTTTCACAGCTTCAATCATTTTTTGTTGTTGTTGCTGTTCTTTGAAGCAGAACTTCATTCTCCCAAGTCTAACTGTCTTGTCATGTGGATAGTATCTTGTTTTCGTTTTTACTGCCCCCTTTTTGTTTCTGATAGTCTGTCCCCTCCCCCGAGTATGGTGTTAGCTTGTTTTTTTCTGAAACAGTAACTATATTTTCCTCTCTAAGGGTACTGCCTCTCATTATCTGATAATTTGTTACTTTTTCTAAGTATCTGAGAAGACGGGAGAGAAATACCTTGTATTAACCTGTATAATCTTAGTTTCATTTGGTGGTTTTGGCTTTTCATCTGCATGGTCGTTAAGGTGGATGTAACGGGAGTTTTGGAGAGGCAGACAGGGCTAGTTTTTGTGGTTTTCAATTTTGTCTTTGGTTGCTGGGCTTAGAAAATATTTCCTTGATTTTGGGGGTTTGTTTAAATAGGAAGAACCCACCTTAACTATTTCTTCTAAACCGGTAGTTTGTTAGATAATACCATCTGTTTCGGGGCAAGTAATGGCTAAGTAATGTGTATATTATCAGGTTTATAATACCTTATAATATAAGCGTTTTGACTGGTAACGCACTTGCCAAAACAGCTCTAGCTGCCGCAGTACAATGCTGACCTGTGCAACTGGGCAGTGGAAGAGCTGGCCCTTGGTTGTTTTGCAGTGGCTGGACAGTGGAAGAGCTGGCCCTTGGTTGTTTTGCAGTGGCTGGACAGTGGAAGAGCTGGCCCTGGGGTGCTTGGCACAAAGGTACTAGCTATATCTTTGCCCTGACTTGCATGTTACACCATCTGTTGTTTGTTCCATTGGTTTCAAGAGAAAATGGATTTCCGGCTGTACCGTCCCTATTTTTCATCCAATGTGGATGCAATTTGGAAAGATTGTACCTGCTCACCCAAGGGATCATCCCTGTCATATTTCAGAACAATTGGATAAAGGGTCCCGATTTTATAAGCAATATAGTTGTGAGATTTTAACAGAAGTTGAAAATTTCCTTAAATCACTTGCAGGTGTTGCCTGTGTTTAAATTATAGTGGTGTTACTAGATGAACAGATTTGCTTTTCGGAGCACTTGTAGAAAGGGTGAAGGAGACAGAAGGAGGTGGGCAGAGCAGAGGAAGAGCAGGTGCCAGAGGCACTGGCACAGGCTTCAATCATTGGCACCCCGAAGTCTGTGGGGGCAACGATGGGGGGAGGGTAGGTGCAGAGTTCTGCTTTTATGAGCACTTGCAGTGAGGCTGGAGACTGTAGTGCACACAGTCTCACACACAAAGCACTGAGCCAGACTACGACCCACACAAGATCTAGCCATGGTGGGGGCTGTGCAGCTTGGCAGAAGGTTATATTTGCTCCCCATGCCCACCCCCAAGCTTCCTTGATTGCAGTGACTGGGTACTAGCAAGTTGGAAGCCTGAGCAGCATCTCCAGAGTATGACCCTATACCAGGGGTTCTCTTCTTTTTGTCACAATGGTACAAGATGGGTTTGTGATGCCAGTTGGCCAGCAGAAATGCCAATCATGTACCCTCAGTCTGTGCTGTGTTCACCCCATAGTCTCTGCTTGTTACCGGGAAGTTGAAAGCATCTGTTTAGGAAAGAGCCAATAAAGGATTCTCTAATGTCCTCTTTGTCAGTGCTACAAAATGTGTTTTGGATGCCAATTGGCCAGCCTGGATGTGTCAATCGTGTCTCTTGATTGCTGGGCTGCTTCCGCCTCCCCTGTCTTGAAGCCTGAAGTCCCTGTTATGTTCTGAAATTTTTGTTTTGTCCCAAAATTTTCAGGACTTGTATCTGCACAACTTCTGTTAAAATCACTAAAGTTCAATTGCTTATAAAATTGGGACCCTTTACCCAAACTTTCTGAAATTTGGCAGGGATGATCCCTTAGGTGAGGGATACAATCTATCCAAATTGGATGGGAAGCAAAGTTACAACCAGAAATGCATGCACAAACCATGATGCTTATAAAATCAGGACCCGTTATCCAATCTTTCTGAACTTTGGCAAGGATGATCACATGCATAAGGGGTACAAACCATCCAAATTACATCTACGTTGGATAGAAAGCAAAGAAGATACAGTCATAAATGCATGTGCAACTTCTTTAACCGCTGTTAATCCTCTTTAACGTCTATAAAATCGGGGCCCTTTACCCGTGCTATCCATGAATTGGGGCAGCGATGATCCCTTCAGTGAGGGTTACAATCTCTCCAAATTACATGTAAATCAGATGAAAAACAAAGATGTTACAGGCTGAGATTATCCAAATATCTTTGTTTTCCCCCAAACTTTCAGGACTATTTCTTTCATTTTTGTTACTATGACAACAAAAATGAAAATGGCATTTTCATTTTTGTTATTCAAAATACCTAAAATGAATGCACACCCCTATAACCAGTAGTGTTGCCAGGTCTCCAGGTTGGCCAGCTGGAGACTCAAGGATTTTTAAAACTGGAGTCTCCAGGCCAAAGCCAGAGACTTGGTAACCCTATCTACTAGAAAGCCATAGCTGTTAACAATTGCTGTTTAGGAATGGCTATTAATCAAAGATATAAGGTAGTAAGAGACAGCCCCATGCATTAAACTGCTTACACTGCAAACCGAGGAGCAAAAGGGCAGCAGAAACGAAGGAAAACCTCTCCACTCTCATTGACAGAGATTTCTACCACTGGGAAGTTGGCATCTCGAATATTTTTACATGAAAGTTACTTCCACACTAGCAGTTCACACTGATTAAGAGACGTTGGGGGGGGGGGGGCAAGACAGAAGAGCTGTCATGTCTCTTTCTGATGTAACCATGGCCCTTACCTTACAAGGAATTGCTATGTCCTGATGCCCCACAGTGAGCAGCGCCAATACCACTCCATTCTGAAGTAACTCCGCCCCTTACAGAGCATCATGATACTTCACATGAGTGGGAAAGAAAAGGGAGCAGGAAAGTCCATATGTGCTCCCCCCATTCTGGCGTGGCCACCCCTATTTCACCAGCACAAAACCCATTGCATGAGAAAATGATCTCATTAAAAAATGTCACATTTACCTTCACCATCTTCTTGTATTTCTCCTTTAGGGTTTGATAAAGCTTGCTGTATTTAGCCACAGAAATGAGCGAGAGTGTACTTTTAAACTGGCTTGTCTTGCTCTCCAAGGACCACTTGGCCAGTTTGGGCAACAGTTCGCTTCCCAGCCATGTTGTTTTGGGGTATACAATTCCATCCGAAATCCAGTTTTCCAGCGATGAAGTTAGAACAGACACAGACCTTCAGACATACAAACATATATATAAATATATCTGGAATGAATTAAGTGCATTTCAGCGATTAAACAAATTCAGCACTTTGTCATGCCACTATTAATTGCAATGTGAAAAACTTTGCAATGCATACAGCCCTACTCATGCACAAGTGGAGACACTCTAGTCCTTTGACCAAATTCAGCCTGTGGCTGTTTTTTATTTGTCCAATTCCTGGATCTGACTCAGGAATCCAGGTTTCTACCTTCAAGCACTGCAAGAGTCAGCTCAGGGAGAGGGAGCCGAGATGAGGGCACACACACAAGAACTGGCGATGGGTCCACAGAAAAGATCCATGATCTGGACACGCCCTTAACCTTTGCTTCCCCCATCCAGAACAAGCCCCTTAATTAGCTCCCCTCGCCCATTAACTGCTATCTGGCCTGCGGAGTTTATACTCATTTTCCCTGATATGGAAAAGGTTCCCTACCTCTAAACAAAGGGGACCACTCTTGCAATCTATGATTCACACTGAGAAAGGATGGCCCATTTAGACCTTTTCTCTTCAACCAAGTATAATACCAAGTGTATGGCTAAGCAAAGTAGAGCCTCGTTTGCATCTGCAATTCCCCGGCATTACCATAACAATGACTATTCTATTTTTACATTTAGAGGGACACATCGCCACATCTCTTCTGTCCATAGTGCCATGCTTCCACCAGCATAGGAGAACTCTGAGCTTTTAGCAATTTCATCCTGTGGGCAGTCCAACAGTTGCCCAAGAGACAAAAGCAGAATTCCCCTATGGAAATCTTGAAAAGCCGAATCAAACAAAGCCCATAAGAAAGCGTACTGCAGATCACACCCCATCACTAATACAAGGAGAGGGATCTGGGTTAAACATTCGGAAGAACTTCCTAACGGTAAGAGCTGTACAACACTGGAACAAACAGCCTAGGGCGGTGGTGGGCTCTCCTTCGCTGGCAGTTTTCAAACAGAGGCTGGAGAGCTATCTGCTGGGGATGCTGTGGCTACGGATTTCCTGCACTGAGCAGGGGGGAGGACTAAAGCACCTCTGAGGTCCTTTAGAATCATCCAATCATCGAATTCATCGATTCATCCAACTCTATGATTCTATGAATGAGCTGGAATCAGAAAGTTGCTGAATACCCTTGTCAAACCCATAAGCATATCTTTATTTTGAAGTTGCTCTAGTCAAAGTTATTATTCAATTGCTCATAAATCAAGACTGCAGCTCTCCACACATGTAGGACCTAGCCTCAGAGGATGCAAGGCAGTCTCTCCAACTGTTCTGTGTGCAGGAGCCCCTTTCAAAGGTCAAGAGCTCTTGTGAGCCACTCTGAGCAGCACAGGAAAATGGCACTGAAACACACCCCCATCAGGGCATGGGAGCACCTGGTGCATCTCAAGTTTTTCCTTCGAGTTCTGAGGCACACACATGCTCGCATTCTCCTACTCCTCCTTCTGCAAAATTGATATACTTGCTGTCTTGGGCTACAAGACAGATCCATGTTAAAAACAAACAAACCAGTCTCAACATTTTATTTGTTTGATCACATAACTATCGATCTGTTTAGGAGGACTCACGTTGCCCCCTATACTCACCATTCATCGTCTTTTACATGCGTAAGTCGAATTTGATATATGTTGTACTCCTTTACATGATATTTTCCATCATGACTTTCCTCCAGTGGCAAAAAGGTCACAGCCCCATTAAAGGCATCTAGAAAGATTAGCAAATAGTGGAATGTTATTTACTTGCTTAAGCTACTGTGTACAGAAAAGTGGGTGATTAAGGCCTTGACAAGAGAGGCGTTCTCCCTTGCTGCTACAGTAGTGTGGAACTCCCTTCCTCTGCAGTTCCGTCAGAGCCCCAGTCTGAGCATAGTCTGGAGACAGTGTAAAATGTTTGTTTTTGGCAGATGGGAACGTGAGTTGGGGTGAGGGTTTTAAGGATTTTTATTAATTGTTGTAAGCCGCCCTGAGTTTTCAGGGGAAGGACGGGGTAAAAATTTAAATAAATAATAATAATAATTTATTAAGGCTCTAGCTTTCGCCATGGCCAATAAAAAACAAACAAAAACAGAAGTGAAAGCATAATTCATCCACATGCAATACATTCATCTATATAGGCAGGAAAAAATTCAGCAACAGGTGCGCTGTATAAAACATCACACCTATAAATCCCACTTATTTCCTTATGTCACCACATCTTCTCGAATCCGAGTGGCTAAAAAAGCAAAAGATACTACTGCTCTCATCATTTTCTCATCCGACGTATTCTACAACAGCTCAATTTTATGGCATACCAGGAGGTGCTCTTTCCCTTCCCATATTGGCTTTAACCAAATTTGCCTTATGTTCTTATATAAGGAACAATCCAATAAGAAATGCTGCAAATCTTCTATCTCTAGGTTCCTGCAAGGACAAGTCTGACTCTCTCGGGGCTTTTTACTGTATCACCCTAGAGTAACCGCTGAGGAGAGCAGTTGAAATCGCAGCTGCATAAATATCTTGCATGATGTGAGATCTTTTAATTTATCGAGATATCCTTCAGGCTTATGTCGGCATTTAAAGTGATGGAGCCAGGGCGTGACTTTCCAAGCAGCCAGCGTTGCTAGATCTTCCTGCCTGGCTACATCAACCACTCTAAGCATTATCAGACTTCTCTGTTGGAATATATTCTTCCCCCCTAAAACAGGAGAATGATAGACCCAATCTCCTCAGGTACAACGACATTTGTGCCAAGCAGGGGTAACAGGGTACACCAACACATTCCAACTTTTCCCTCAAGCATAGGGAGGTCAGGGCGGCATTGCTTCGGTTACATAATTTAACCCAATATCTGAGGCAAGCTTGCCTTCCAATACAATCAATGGCTAATGTACCCGTCTCAGCCCTGACTACTGCTCCTGAGACACCCTGCGGAGTCCTCAACAAACTTCTTAAAAATTTGTTCTGGACTACTACAAGGGCTTTAAAGTTGTCTACTGGCAATACTTCAGTACCATAAATCAACAGGGATTTGTTGGCACCATAAGTCAACAAGGATTTCAGGACCTTAGCCCTGAAAACATTCAAAATAGAAGAAGTATTAATCCCAACAGACCTCGCTGCCAACCTCAAAATCCCTTTAGCCACAGCATTGGCTTTTAATATGATTAGTTTTTTATGCGTCTCCCACAACCCATTACTGGTAAAGGTAATCCCAAGGTAGACATAAGAGTCTACCTGGAGAAACTCTTTACCATTTATGTTCCAACTATATTTTTGAGCTTTCCCCTCCATGACCATATGATGTGATTTTTGAAGGTTTATATCTAGTTCATAATCACTACAATACCTCAATAAGCTCTCTAGTTGATTTCGTAGCACCCTTTTACTCTGGGACATTAGTACAATGTCGTCCGCGTATAAAAGAGCCATTATCACCGTATCTTTAATCTTTGGTGGATGACTCTCTGGGGTCAACATTTTCTTAATAAAATCACTTAGATATATGTTGAATAGCAAGGGGGCTAGCACACACACCTTTGTCTAACTCCTCTTAAGATTGGTACGGATTTTGACATGTTCCCACGGGGTCCCAATCTTATTCTTGCTTGGTTACCCATGTGAACCTGAATTATTAGCCAACAAATTCTCATTTATACCCAAGGGATACATTTTACCCCACAATTTACCTCTTGGAGCCTATTTAAATAAAGTAAGAATCTACTTTGCCTCTTCCACGATTTACTCAGTGTCTCCGTCTCTCTTATAACTAAACCAAGCACATACACCTGTGATTTTGCAACTTTGTAAATTCATTCCTAGTTCTCCTTGTGTTCCCCCCACCCTTGTCTCTCTGAGATTGTAAGCCCTGTGGGGCAGGGACCTGTTTATAATGGATTATTGTAAAGCACCAGGTACATTGCTGGCACTATTTAAATATGTAATAACTAAAACACAAATAAGGTAATATTTTGCTCATTGTAACAGAGGACAAATCAGTGTAGATATAGATATATTTAGACACAGGTAGGAGGATACCCGACTCAATAACACTCAGTAGAAATACTTTAAAAGTTAGAGAGCTTTATCATCTATAACAGAAATTCCTGAACTATTATTATTATTTTATTATTTATTATACGTATTTTTACCCCGCTATCATCAACTACAGGTTGGGAACCCAAGTGGGATCATGCCATCTGCAGACAGGGGTCCCAATTCAAATGGATAGTTGATATACTTTGCATGGCTTTGATACTGTCTTAGGGCAAAGTCTCAACGTTTTAATTATTTGGATTTATATTCTGCCCTATCCTGAGGGCTCAGGTTACAATGAGTGGAAACTTCGGCGCATAAACCAAAGTTACCGCATAGAGTTGCATGGGGAGAAGGTTTTAGAAATTAGTAATAGAAAGGAGGAGGCCAGGATGACTCAACTAGCAGCCATGTTACTGCATAGTTCTTTATGCAAGTCAACTATCTTTGTTTTATCAAAAGTCGCCATTGCTTTTCCTTCAGAACTAATTTTGGATTTTAAGCCCTGTCACTCGCGAGTATTGTCGCGGTAGAACCCCGTTCGCACGGGAAGTTGTGACGGCATCAGCCTCCTTCCCCCGCCGTGTCTTCTCCTCATGGGAGTGCCTCCACCTCCTGCCGTAAGGTGTGAATGCAGTATAAGTCACAAGACAAATATTACACAGGGCGGGCAACAGCACATAAATAAGAATGTAAAACAAAACACATAAAATAATGAAAAATATAAGACCAAACTAGAAAATAAACAAAAATTGTCACCTACCTCGGTGAATTTGTTTCTATTCTGTCATACTGTCAGTGCTCCGCACGGGTAGCTCTGCGTATGGCCGACAGGAGGCAGAAGAGAAATTCTTCATGCGCATGCATGGAGCTGCCCAACCTTAGTCCATGACCAAGCCGAGGATCGAGTCCACATTCCTGCAATTCTTAGTCACACTCATTAGTGCACGAACACCCCATTCCAAGGATCTTATGATACATACATCAAAACCCTTAGTCTAAGAGCCTAAGAATTAACTACTAGCTAACTGGACCTAAGATTTAACCACTACCTAAGAGGAATTAACTGGCATCCCTATACGCTCCCCCCATCCAAATTATTGCTGTTTGACAGGGAGGGCCGGAGCACTGACAGTATGACAGAACAGAAACAAATTCACCGAGGTAGGTGACCAATTTTTGTTTCTCCTTCTGTCTCCTGTCAGTGCTCCGCACGGGATGTACCCGAGCTCCAATTATGGGTGGGAGCAGACAGCCCTGGGAACCTCCAGAACTGTCTGCAGGACCCTCCTGCCAAACGCCGCGTCAGCGGACTTGAAAAGGTCTAGTTTATAATGTTTTACGAACGTATGTAAGGAGGACCATGTCACTGCCCTACAAATTTCCTCATAAGAGGCCCTGGCCTTAAAGGCATAAGATGTGGCAGTGCCTCTAACGGAATGTGCCCAAATCTGTAATGGGGGAACCTTGTTTTTTGCCTTATAGGCCTCTACTATGCATTGTTTGACCCATTTTGAGATTAAGGCCTTCGAGGCCTTTCTACCACCATAGTTGGGCCTGATATTAATGAACAAGGCCGATGTAGACCTCAAGCCTCGGGTCCTTTTAAGATATATCCTCAATGCCCTCCAAACACCCAGGGTGTGCCATATCTTTTCCTTGGGATGTGAGGGGCTAGGACAGAAAGATGGCAGGACTAGTTCCTGAGGCCTATGAAAGTCGAGTTCACCTTGGGAATGAAGGCCTCATCGATTCGGAGAGTAACCGACTGTTCCCCAAATGAGCAGTAATTATCTTCCATTGATAAGGCCCCCACCTCTGAGACCCTGTGGGCCAAAGTCACCGCCACTAAGAATACTATTTATTTTATTATTATTTATTTCAATAGATTTTTATACCGCCCCATCCTGCAATGCAGCTCGGGGCGGTTTACAACAATAAAAACAATTTAAAATCTATAAAATACAAATATAAAACATATAAAACAGGGCAACGTATAATCATGGGTAAATATAAAGGTGGGGGATTAAAAATCACCCCCCCC
>QEPC01008520.1:3701220-3734252 GCA_003113815.1 Sphenodon punctatus | reverse complement strand
GTTTATTTTAAGCTGGGGTCCATTTGACCCCTATTGAAATGCATTGGCTGGGGTCCATTGGACCCCAATAGGAAAACTCTATGGAAACCTGGGGTCCATTTGCAAAATGGCACTTTTTTGGTCATAGGAGACAAACGGTAAGAGGTATCAGGCTGAAATTTGAGTATGTTATGTCCAGAGGTGCCGGTGACAATGTCCTAAAAGCTCAAACTTGAAGAGCTACTAATTAACATATGAATGTTTTTGGTGCTCGGCGGGGTCAGTCTGACCCCAAGATTCATTAACTGAAAAAGGGGGCTGTATAATCCATTTATAGATGGTCGAATGCAGTTATTTAATTTCTACCAAATATTAGCTAGGTTGGATTCTGCATTCTCTTTCCCCAAAACTCTAGAACAGCTATGAATATCCAGTTAGGAACCTTGCTTGCAATGGGAGAGCCACATTTTGAGCCGGAATGTGTGAACCATCCAGCCGTGACATATGGTAACAAGGATTCCAAGAACTTTGCATGCTGAGCACAGCTCTTGCAGCAACAAGGAGGGGCCTGCTATAACTGTATGTCCTCAAGGTTTGGGATCTGCTTGCAGCTGTGAGAAACACCTGGTCTTGAGACACTTGGCCCTGACAGCTGTGGTTGCCTTCTGTGCTCCCCCTTCTTAAATCTTCTTCTGCTTACGCTTCCTGTTGTCTTTTCGCCTGCAAAATTCTTTGTGAAAATCTAACGTTTTGGGTCATCGGAGATTTGATGTTTTCATTTCCCAGCAGGAATATTTAACTTCAGGATGGCGTCTACTCCCGATCCGAAAGAAGCGAGCTCGTGGGATGCTCTTCTGCCAGATTTCCCTAAAGGACCCCTGTGTGATTATCGAAAGAAAGCATCCTTCAAGTGGAAGGAGATGGCCGTGTTTATAGACGGCGAAGATCTCATCCAATTCAAAGTGAGGTTTGGAAGCTTAGCATATAATGTACTTATCGGTTAGAGCGCCATTAAATGATATCTAGGTTCCTGCCCAGACTTTAGTTATGACAGAGAGAAAGGGGAACTCTGTGGGGAAATGTAAGCTTAATGCTGTTTCCAGAACACTTTGACTCCTCCAGTACAGACAAAATCTAATTCTAAAGAACCGTCACAAGCCTTTTTCAAAGTGAGTCAGCTACTCAGTTAGCACAGCCTACAACATGTGCCTTGTAAAATACAACGACATTGGCTGCGTCTTAATATATCAGCATAGGTAGTGATCCTGACCTCACTGAAGTCATTGGCTCTCAGCACCAGTTGACTTTAATGGGTGAGACTAGCACCCACAATTTTGTCTTGTACGTTCCAATTTTAAATTCATCCTTTTGGCTTTTTAGCCTGGTTTCCTATAGAATGAAAGCTGATGTGATGAACCTGTGTGTCCCTTTCACCTTAACACTGGCTTTCATTTGCCAAATTTGATAAAGGGGCAGGTGGTCAAACAGTATTAGGGACCCAAGATTCTGTAGCAGTGGGTGCACCTGAAGGGCAGATTCAGCCCCTGTTGTAGTGGGGGAGGGAGGGAGGATCCCATTTTCTTACACTGAGCATTGTCCCCTACCTCCCTTTAATAACACTAGGACCTTTTGGCCAATCTCAACCAAATTTGTCAGAGAGGAATACAGCCGAAAGCTAAGTAGGGTGTCCAAATTTCATACCCCTGACTCCTGTGACCCCTGCCAATGCGCGGGACGTCCTGGGGGCTGTTAGGGCCACAACGTGTGCATTAGATCCTTGCCTGTCCTGGCTGGTTAAGTCTGCCAGGGAGACGTTGGGGCCGGTGCTGTCACGGGTGGTCAATGCCTCCCTTGAGGAGGGCAGGGTCCCAGGATCTCTTAAGGAGTCTGTGGTGCGACAGCCTCTTAAGGGGACTTGCTCAAGAAAACATCACTTGACGCTGACACTCTTGCCAGCTACCAACCTGTCTCTAGCCTTCCCTTTTTAGGGAAAGTTATTGAGCAGATGGTGGCTCAGGAACTCCAGGACCATCTTGACCAGATCGGTTTTCTGGATTCCTCACAGTTTGGCTTTCATCCGGGATATGGCTGAGACTGCGTTTGTGGCCTTGGTCAACAACCTGCTTTAGACAGGGGACAGTCAACGTTTTTGGTCCTGTTAGGTTTGTCGGCTGCTTTTGATACCGTTGACGATGAGTTGTTGGTGACTCATCTGCAGGATCGTGCTGGGATGAGCGGGATCGTTCTAGAATGGTTCTGCTCATTCCTGGCCAGTCGAACTCACTGTGTGGTTTGGGTGATTATACATCATCTCTCCAGGATCTCACGTGTGGGGTCCCGCAGGGTTCCGTTCTGTCCTCTCTCCTGTTCAACGTGTATATGCAGCCCTTAGGCGAAGTCGTGAGAGGATTTGGACTATGTTGTCATCAATATGTTTTGAATAAGTTGTAATTGATATTTTTGGCCAGTGTGTTTGGCATTGATTTTGTATTGCTGTCTTGTATTTCTTTCTTTTCTGTAAGACGCCTCCAGTCGCCGTAGGCGAGAGAGTGCGGGGTACAAATTAAAGGTTGATTGAATATGCTGACAACACCCAGCTCTACCTCTGGTTTTCTTTAGACTCAGGCCTCACAGTCTTGTTGCTTTCTCAATGTCTGGCAGCTGTTGGGGACTGGATGAGGGTGAGCTGCCTGAAGCTGAATGCCGACAAGATGGAGGTGATGCTGGTGGGGAGGGCCGAGGGAGTGGAGGCCCCCATCATTGATGGGGTATGCCCTGTCTTGGTTCCTCAGGTTCGCAGTCTAGGGGTACTACTCGAAACACAGCTCCGCGTGGATGTCCAGGTGGCAGCTGTGGCGAGGAGTGCATTTGCCAAATTACATCTGGTACGACAGTTATGGCCTTATATCTCGAACTACGGCCTTGCCACCATCAGCCATGCCTTCATCACTTCAGGGCTTGATTACTGTAACGCGCTCTATGTGGGGGTGCCCAAAGTGACAGTCCGGAGGTTGCAGCTGGTGCAGAATGTGGCAGCCCGTCTCCTTATGGGTCCAATTCAAAGTGTTGGTGCTGACCTATAAAGCCCTACATGTCCTGGGCCCCACCTACCTGCGGGACTGCCTCGCTCCCCAGGTTCTGGAACTGCCGTTGCAGTCGGCCAGGGGCGCCCTTTTGGAGCTCCCCCAGGTTTGGTGGGGGGCCACATTGGAGTGGGCGTTCTCAATCACCGCGCCTCGGTTGTGGAACTCCCTCCCAGCGGAGGCTCGTTTGGCCCGGGACCTTCCCTCCTTCGAGCGTCAATGTAAAACCTGTTTGTTCCACCAGGTGTGTGGTGAGGGAGACGGGTAGGGGTGGTGTCGGGTTGTGGGGGGAATGATTGTTTTTATTGTTTTTAACGCCCTGTTGCACATTTCATTCTGTGTTTTTATATTGTACGCCACCCTGAGCTGCCTTGGCAGGAGGGGGCGGGATAGCAAATTTTGTAATAAATAAATACCAATAGGTGCGTCAGGAGGGGAGATATAGCCCTTTTCATGGGGAACATGACTTCATTAGTTCAGGTGTTTACCACATGAAAGTACTTTATTTGAATATTTGCTTGTTCGTTTACTTTTCTTTGCTGAACAAACAGCTGCGACACAAGGACTTGTTCTTGAGAGGTATTACTATTATTATAGATTTATACTCTGGCCTATCCCAAAAGCTTAGATGTCAAGCAGTAAAAACCTATTCCTGGAAAGTACTTCTCAAGATCAGGCCTGGAATGTTAAGCACTTTGCAGAATCAAGCCTTAAGAAGCCTCCTTCAAACACAGAGGCAAACTAACCTTATTTTTCAACTTTTTTTTTTCCTTTTAATCTGTCTGCTATTATAACCACTCTTGTTTCCCATTGTCCCCCCTGAAGAACAAAATCTTCTCATCTTTTGAGAATGATCCCATCTTTGCTCGTCACCCTGCTGAAGACTTACCCATGGAGAAATACCGTGAACTAACGTTCCTGCGCTGTAAGAGACTCTTTGAATACGAGTTTCTTAGGCTAGAAGATATCATGGAGAAACCGTTAAAAATTTTGATACTGATTAGCTGCCTGGGGATGTATGACTGGTCTCTGGGAGCCAAATATTTGCTAAATTACCAAGTAAGTACAATTCAGAGAACAATCTGATTATAGCAGTTCTGAATCCAAGTATTCCGTAATCATGTCCTCAGTTTTTATGTTGTTGGGGTTTTTGTTGTTGGGTTTTTTTTTTTAATATCTGGGGAATGTCTTTTAAAAGGTATCTTGACATACACATGATTTAAGCTGCATTAAAGTACCAGGTTGGCACATTTTAAAGAACAAGACAGATCCAAATTATGGCACAAGGACTGACATTGTCGGTGCAAGCTTTTTAGAGCTGCCAACATACCACTGCTGAAATTCATGACACCAGTCTTCAAAAGTCTGGGGAAATTATGAATGACAAAGGAGACAAAGTAGGACGTGGAAAACAGGAGTCTTGGTGTAGAACAGAATTTGAGAGAACGTTTATCTTGATAGCCATAAAATTGAGCATAACTATTAGCGAATTTACTAGCTATATTATTTAATGTATCTAATAAACTTACACTCCACAACCTCCCTCCCAATCTTCAAATCCCTCCTAAAAACCTACCTCTTCTGTCAGGCTTTCCCTCACTTCTTACCCCTGTAGAGTCTTTGTTTAATCTCAGAATCTGCCGCCTCCTCCCCTTGTAAGTAAGCCAAGCCCTGTGCCTGCAGCTTCTGAACTTCATGAATGTCTCCCTATGTGCCCCGCCCTTTGTGGCCCCTTCCCTTGGCCTTTCTAGATTGTAAGGCTGGTGCTTACATTGCTGGTGCTATATAAATAATAATAATTTGAGACTTTAAGGAGAAACCTAGGGTAAAATATTGACAAGGATGTAAGCGTCATGTGTCGAAATTTCATCATTCATTAAATGACTTAGGCCCTTTTTGAATGGGTGTGGGTGCGGGGGGGAGATGGGTGTGTGTGCTGGTGCGGGGGCAGGTTTACACGGGCACATACGCACGGAGCAACCTCTGTTTTCCTCGGTTGCTCGGTGGGTGGAGGTGCGTGGGTCGTGGGAGAATGCACGCACCCCCACTTATCCGCCGCCGCAGTCAGACAGGCGGCGCCCACTCATGCCCATGTAGCAGATCTGCCTGGGCATGAGTGGGCGCATCTCATGTAAAAGGGGCCCATGTCTGCAATTCTAAACTTATTGAAGTTCAGCTCCCATGGGCTGGGGGTTGCACCCTATGGCAATTTTGAACATTTCACTCAGACCGCCTTCAGCCAGCTGTATCTGGTACGGACGCTGTGCCCATGCATTTCCAGGCCCAAATGGGTTGAGCTTTCATTCTGAAAATTCCACTAGGTGTTCTCTTCAGGGATAGGGTGATACACACAAAACTTGAAGCAGATTGAGTACGCCATTCTAAAGTTATAACTATAACTTTGACACATGGCTTCCTTCCTTTACAATGACATTATTTCCACCCTCATTCTAGGGAACTTCAGTATCCATGTGGAGACCCCCTCTGACCCTGCTGCCTCTCACTTCCTCTCACTGACCTCTTCTTTTGACCTTCACCTGTGAACTGACTGCCGGACGCATCGTGACGGCCACTCCCTTGACCTAGTCTTATCAAAAAACTGTTCTCTCTGAGATCTATCTTTTGACTTCCTTCCTGTCTCTGACCATGACCTTGCTTTATTCCATGTCTTTCACTCAACCACTCGCTCTTTCTGTGGCCTGAAATTGATTGACCCTCTGATTTTTGCTTCCTCCCTTTCCCCCCTTCTCTCATCTGTCTCCTCTACCACCTGCCCAGACTCTGCCTCCGCCTTCAATTCATCCCTTTCCTCTAAACTTGACTCCCTTGCTCCTCTTCTCGTGCTGTCCTTTCCGTCGCATGAAACCCCATCCTTGGCTCACCCTTATCATCTGCCACCTCCACTCCTGCGCTGCTGAGCACCTCTAGTGGAAGTCCCATGAATTTGCTGACTTCCTCCACTTTAAGTTTGCTCTTTCTCCCGGGGATCCTCCTGGCCGTCCAGTCTGTACAGTAGGGTAGATCCCGCCATCATCAGCAGGAGGCAGACAAACTAAACTTTGAGGAGCCTATCTGGAGGGATCTAGCCTCTGCTCCCCAGTGTTTTGTCTGCCTCAGAGCAGCTAGGAAGCGGGCACGCTGCCTCTGAGAAAGCGGCGGCAGGGAAATCTTTGAGGTGCTGGGGCGGGGGGGCGAGAGATGGGCAGGAGCCCTTCCCAGGACTCCCCTCTCGGAGGGGTCAGGAATTTTGCCCCCCACCCCTTCCCCATAGGCGTGGGGGGCGGAAAGGTGGGAAACAGCGGTGACCCCCTGGCGGAGCGCCTAAAAAATAATATTTTTTTAAAAAAAACGACCACGGGGAAAGAAAAAGAGACGGGCACTAGGACCCAGGAGCAGCCAGCAGATTGACGGCTCCAAAAAAGCCGCAGCAGAGCCCGGAATCAGTGGCAGCGGTGAGCGGGGCCTCCTCAAAGCCAGCCTTCTCCCACTCGGAGGGGTTTAAACGGGCCAGAGCAGAGCCACGGATTACCCGGCAAGGCATTAGCCCTGTCTCTTATACACATCTAGATGTGTATAAGAGACAGGCAGTGCTCTCCGATCAAGGAGCAACAACCAGAACTCGGAGTCCCCCACAACCCCAGCAAGATCAGGACCCGCACATGGAGGTCCTACTACAAATCTTAAAAGAACTAAAGAGGAGGTCCCCTTCTCCAGACAGGGAAGCCAAAAAGTTTAAGGGAAATCTAAGGGGACTGGAAAGGTTAAACAGCCCAGGAAAACCCGGGGGGCTTCAAGGCAGCTGGAATCCCCAGAAGCCTCAGCATCGGGGGAGGACATCGCATCGGAAGGGTTCTCGGGGGGGGGGGAGACTGCCCCAAGAAAAAAGGGAAGGGGAAAAGACTAAGGGAGGAACCCAATGAGGAGGAGGGGGAACTAGAGGAGAAAACTGCTGACGTAGACAGCGGAGGGGGCCACTCGATGGAGGGAGAACCAGAAGAACAGGAACTGGAGTTCTCCTCAGATCCAGATAGACAATTCCCGCAGAAATATAGGGAAAAAATATATGACCTAGTTGTCAAGGCCCTGCACCTGAAGGAAAAGGAGGCCTCCTCAGCATCTTCAGACGAGGATGAGGAGAGGGAATGCCTTCCAAGGGCCAGGGAGAGAGACGGGGGCATGGTTCTCGATAAGGCATATGAGAGAATCATAAAGAGAGAATGGAGACAGCCCAGTAAAGCATCCAGACTGTCAAAGCCCAGCTGAGCCTATGTTCCCTGTCCAAGACCAAGAGCATGCTCCTAGCGGCCCCAAAGGTCAATGCAGCGGCAGTGTCGCTGGCCAGGAAAGCGGTCTTTCCCACGGAGGATGAATGCTTCCCACAAGATCAGACTGATAGGGGGATCAAAACCAAACTCTGGAGAAATTTTGACGAGATAGCGACCATAATAAAGATGGCCACGATGACCTCATACTTCTCAAGGACCCTGATGTCGTGGATCAGAAGAGCAGGTGATCCACGAGTATCTCCAAAAATGAAAAGGGTCCTCTCAACCCGAATCCAGCTAGCATACACCTTCATGGCGGACTCCTCAACGGACATTTTGTGCTGGGCATTGAGGGCAGCCACCTCGAATGTGGCAGCTCGCCCCAGACTGTGGCTGAGATCCTGGAAGGGGGACAACATGTCCAAAACCACACTCATTGGCGCCCCCTACCAGGGAAGGAAATTATTCGGAATCTGTCTAGATAAGGTATTGGCGGATGCATCCGACAAGATGAAAAAATACACTTTACAGTCGGGGGGGAAGGGAGGCGAGGCAGGGACACAATTTCGTCCCTCCTCGGCATCATATAGTACAGCAGCGTCCAGAAGATCCTTCTTTCCCCACAGAGGGAACCAGCAGCGCTACAAGCCAAGATGGCAAAAGAACAAGAACTACGATGGTAAGTCAAAGCAGAGACAGGGAACATCCCATCCCAAAACAGAAGCACGACTCGGAGGACGGAGACTGGTCTGCCCAGACACGGCTAGGGGGCAGGCTTCAGTCATTCCCATCAAAATGGCAGGAAGCAACCACAGACACATGGGTGATACACGCCATGAGACGAGGATATGCTATAGAATTCCTCGAATCACCCCGACACTACTTCAGCGTCTCACAGGTGTCAAAAGACCTAACAAAATGCAACACGATGAACACAGAAATAACCAGACTATACGAAATCGGCACCATAAAACCAGTGCCCGACCAAGAGCAGGGCAGGGGCCTGTACTCCATGTTATTCCTGGTACCAAAGAAGTCAGGGGAATGGAGGGCCATCCTAGACCTCAAGCCATTGAACCGAGTTGTCAAGGTCCAACGGTTCAAAATGGAGATGCTGCAATCCATCCGACTGGCAATCTCGAAGGACAAGTGGCTAACGTCGATAGACTTAAAGGAGGCGTACCTCCATATACCAGTTATGGTGCCACACAGGCAATGGCTCAGATTCTATTACGACCAGGGACACTGGCAATATGCAGCTCTTCCGTTCGGTCTGGCAACGTCTCCCAGAACCTTCACCAAGGTGCTGATCACGTTAATCGCAAACCTGAGAAGGCAGGGCATAAAACTTCACCTGTATCTCGACGACATACTCATCAGATCGTCGTCCCCGGATCAGGCACGAGAGGACACTCGCAGGACAATAGAGTATCTCCAAGAGTACGGGTTCATAATCAATTTCAAGAAAAGTCATCTCGAGCCAGCACAGGTGCTGGAACACTTGGGAGTGGTATTGAACACAAAAGAAAACAAACTGTTTCTGGCAAGTCACAGTGTGCAACACCTCAGCTCGCTAATACAGCAAGTAACATCAGTGAGAAAGACACGCCTCAAAACCTTGGCAAGCTTGCTGAGGACCATGACCTCCTGCCTGGCCCATTTCCACTTCAGGACTCTCCAGCGTTTTCTGTGTCCCTGGCAAGACACACTGACACAGAGAGGGAACCCATGGATGCGGGTTCCGGACTTGGTCAAGAAATCATTCCAGTGGTGGTATCAACCAGCCAGATTCCTGGCGGGAGTGCCAATCACAGAACCGGTAAGGACAACCCTGACGACAAACGCAAGCCTACTGGGTTGGGGGGCACACACCCAGTCGCTTACAGCTCAAGGGCAATGGAAATCGTGGGAACTCAAACACCACATTAATTGGTTGGAGCTCAGGGCCATATATCTCGCTATCCAAGGACTTGCCCCGGCACTCCAAGGAAAAAACATGATGGTTTACACAGACAATACAGTGGCAAAAGCCTACGTAAACCATCAGGGAGGTTCCAGGTCGGAAGCGCTACACTAGATTGCGACGACTCTCATCAGTTGGGCGGAAAGCAATCTCCAATCCATACGAGCTATCCACATCAGAGGAATAGAGAACACCCAGGCCGATTGGCTCATCAGGAGGGTGCTGGACCAAGCGAAGTGGTCGCTTCACGACGCAGCCTTCCAAGACTTTACACAGAGGTGGGGGAAACAGGCAGTAGACCTATTCACATCGGCGACCAATGCAAAGACACAACAATTCTTCTCCAGGTACCCATGCCCAGAAGCCATAGGGTTCGATGCTCTGAACAGCCCGTGGCCCTGGGCACTACTATATGCGTTTCCGCCTCTGCCACTCATTCAGAGGCTGCTGACAAAGATCAAAGCGGAACGCGCGTCGGTCATCATGATCGCACCCTTTTGGCCCCGAAGGCCGTGATTCGCAGACTTGCACAGCCTCAGTCTGGAAGCCCCAATCAGGTTACCGAGCAGGCCCGATATCCTATCACAGGGACCAGTGTTTCACAACAACCCCAACTTTCTCAAACTAATGGCGTGGAGATTGAATGGAGAGAACTAAAAAAGCGGGGATATTCTAACAAAGTACTGAATACCATTCTCCAGTCTAGACGCCCAGCAACTAGGAGAATTTACCAAAGTACTTGGGCCACCTTTGCGAGGTGGTGTGAAACTAAAACAGTCGAACCAGTCAGGGCCTCCGTTAAGGAGATCTTAGGCTTCCTGCAGGAGGGGTTAGAAAAGGGGTTAAAACCGAACACCCTACAGAGACAATTAGCGGCAATTGGCAGTGTGCTAGATACAGTGAGGGGAAACAAGGTGGCTAAGCATCCCCACATCAGAAGGTTCTTAAGAGTCGCTAGAATTCTAACTCCACCGGTAATCCACCGATTTCCTACCTGGAGCCTAGCAATTCTGCTCAAAGCTTTGACAAAGGTTGCCTTTGAGCGTCTTACAGACGCATCTCTGTACTACCTTTCGTTGAAAGTGGCCTTCCTGGTCAGAATAACTTCAGCCAGGAGAGTATCAGAACTGGAGGCCTTATCAATAGAACCAAATTTTTGTATCTTCAAGGAAGAGTCTGTCATCCTCAGATTAGACCCGGCATTCACTCCAAAGGTGAACACGAGGTTTCATAGGGAGCAGGAAGTACTTTTACCTTCCTTTTGCCCTAATCCCTCACATCTGTTGGAGAAACAATGGCACACTCTAGATGTTAGGGGGCCACTAAAAATTTATTTGGACAGAACAAAAGGTTTTAGGAAATCGTCTTCTCTATTTGTAGCTTACAACCCCCAGAGAAGAGGCAAAAGGACGTCTAAAGCACTCATTGCAAAGTGAATGACGTGGTGCATTGTAGAGGCCTACAAAGCAGAGGGCAAACGTCCACCCTCGGGGGTGTTTGCCCACTCGGTCAGAGGGGCGGCGACCTCTCAGGCCTTTAAGAATGCAGCCTCATATGGTGAGATATGTCGAGCAGCAACATGGTCATCCATAGACACTACAAAATTCCACTGCAAGAGTCTGCTGATGCAGCGTTCGGAAGGAGAGTGTTGCAGGCAGTTCTCGAGGAGTCACGTGAGTCCTTGTAGGGGCCTCATGGTTAATCTGATCCTCACTCTCCCTCCCACTAGGTACGACGGGGTACTGCTTTGGTACGTCCCTACTGTATAGACTGGACGGCCAGGAGCATCCCTGGGAGAAAGGAAAATTGGGTTCTTACCTTCTGAATTTTCCTTCTGCAGGGATCCTCCTGGCAGGCCAGTCCCCACCCGGAGTGAGGCAACTCTGTGGTTATATTGGCTAGTTCACCTTTGGTTTTGACTAATTTTTTTTACACCGTTAGACCAGTTAATAGGTAGAGTGTTTTCTAGGTAAGAGTAAGGCATTAGCTGAAGGGCTACACACTACTGGGGAGCATAGGCTAGATCCCTCCAGATAGGCTCCTCAGAGTTTAGTTTGTCTGCCTCCTGCTGGATGAGGGCGGGATCTACCCTACTGTACAGACTGGCCTGCCAGGAGGATCCCCGCAGAAGGAAAGTTCAGAAGGTAAGAACCCAATTTTCCTTCCTGCATTTTTAGCGATGCCCCTTTCCCTGGCCAAAGACCGTTACTACTCCACATTAATTGAATCTTACTCCTGAAACCCCTCCCGTCTCTTCTCAACATTTGCTTCCCTTATGAAGCCTCCCTGCTTCCTCCCCGCCCCCCCCCCCNCCGTGGCTAACTCAGTATTTAGATTATGTTCTTCCCCTACCTTCCCCCCTTCCTTTCTCTCTGTACAGGATCTTCTCTCCTTTTTCAACAAGATTGATAAACTCCACCTTGCTATTGCTTCTCAACCCACTCCCTCCCCAATTTCCTTCCCTGATATTCCCCCTCCTGTCTCTCTTCTCTTCTCTTCTCTATAGCTTCCTTGGTGAGGTCACCTCCCTCCTCTTTTCATCCAACTCCACCTGCTCCTTTGACCCCTCGCCTCCTTAATAGCAATTGCCCCCACCACTGTGCCTTTTCTGCTGCACAGCATCAATCTCTCCCTCTCTACTGAGTCAGAAGGCCACCCGTGACCCCTCCAGCCCTTCCAACTATCGCCCCATTTTGCTCCTACCCTTCGCTTCCAAGCTGGAGTGAGCTGTCTACATGCACTGCCTTGATTTCCTCTCTTCAAATTCCTCCCTTGACCCCCTTCAGTCAGGCTTCCACCCTCTCCACTCAACTGAAACTGTCCTCGCTAAAATCACCAATGAACTTCTCTTAGCTACGTCTAACGGCCTCTACTCCATTCTTATCCTCCTCGATCTCTCTGCTGCCTTTGACACGGTCGACCCTAGCCACCTCCTGGATTGGCGATGTTCCCTTGGTTTCTGGGACTCTGTTCTTGACTGGTTCTCTTTGTATCTCTCAAACCACTCCTCTGGTGCTGGTCCCTCCTCTGCGTCGCTTCCCCTCTCTGTGGGAGTTCCCCAGGGCTCTGTCCCAGCCTCCCTTCTCTTCTCCCTTCACACTCTTTCTCGGGGTAAACTGAATCGCTCAGATTTCAGTATATTTGGGGAGGAAGTTCCGGGTGTAGCGGACGGCATGGGGGGAGGAGCAATGGTGGTTAAGGGGTGGGCAAGGGTGGTGCCAGGGAAGGAGCAAGATTCCTGGGTGGGAACATAGTGGGAAATGAGGGCAGGAAAAATAGGCAAGAGTAAAGCCATGACTCATTTAAGCCCTCAAATAGAGTTTAAGCCAATGCTCCTCAAACCATTTATTTACTCCATAGTCAAGGGCGTAGCTATAATAGGTGCAGCAGGCGCAGCTACACCTGGGCCCATGAGCCTGGGAGGGGCACAGGCATGAAGAATGCAGTATGTAGAGTGGAGTGGATTGCCCTGGCAGGGGGCTCATTTCATCTTCTGCACCAGTGCCCATTCCCGCCTAGCTATGCCCCTGTCCATAGCAGCTCCTGTGACTTCAGTGGGGACAATCCTATGTGCTTTGAACTAACTTTTTGCCTGTGTGGTCCCTTTTAAGACTTAAGTATACTATGTAGGCCTATTGGCAGAGAAAGCATTCGCTAATAAATTACCTGCCAGGATTGGGACAGCATCTGCAGATGGCGTGACCCCTCTTGGGGCCCTCTGGGTTTGAAGGTCACATCCTGGGTGGTGCTTAGGCCTTATATCTAGGTTTGAATGTCTCCCTTTGCGATTCTGTCACCTATTCCAGCGCTCAACTTGACACCAATTTCTGACGGTTTGTTCTCTCTCGTCTCCATCTTCTTGCACTTTCAGGTGTTCATTGGCGCCATTGAGAATACAGGCTCTGAGAGGCATAAGGAATTTCTCAAACAAGCTGAGAATATGGAGGTAAATTTATGTGTAACAATTCAGTGTTGGCTGTTTTATGGGATTTCTTTCTTGCATGATAACTAGTGTCACGGGTTGGAGGGTCCGCACCCCCACTTTACCGGGTTTAGGTGACTCAGTTTCCCTTGCGCACAACCCGTTTGAATTAGTTTCTCTCTCTGGCTAATTCAAATCTGCAACAGAAACAACTCCTTTGTCACTCAAGGGCCCGATCCTTCCCGTTTACAGACTCTTTACTCTCTGGGTTCGCAAGAGCTTGAGGGCTCTTGTTGCTCACTTGTGTTCCGATGTTAGATGCAAACACTTCTTCATAAAGAAGTAAGTTTATTGATTACATAAGCAAGATTGTTGGTACAGAGTGGTTACTAGAAATCAAAGGTAAATATAACGCATTCCTGATCTATACTGGTTAAGTTCCTAAGTATACATCTTACCCTACCAAGGTCCATAAGTTTCTCTCAGTCCTTTGGTGTAAGCGACTGGGTCTCCAGACTTAGTTGGTAGAGAACAAAATCCTGTCTCTCAGCTCACATCTTTTCAGCCTTGCTGGCTGGCAGCTTTTGGATGCAGACGAGAGTGCTCGAGGTGGCTCTGGCAAGCGATAGCCAAGCTCGCTTAATGGCCCTTGCTTAAGTATGCTGCCTCGTCCCTTTGTCTCGGATTTCCCGCGTAGGGGAAAACCTGGAGTGTGTCACGTAAGCAACCCTGGCAAACGTGAAGGTCCATTTACATCTCCACAGGGTTCCGTCTGGCAAGCGTTCCCCAAATACACATTCTTTGTATCTCTTTGCATTTCCTGTAGCTTGGTCATGTGTCACAGGCATAATTTGAGTTTTACAGTTCTCAATTATAACATTACATACATGTGGAACCTTTTGCTCTACATATTTACCAGACTTGTAGTCTACATGTAGGACCGTGTTACACGTGTGTGACCCTATGTTATTCTGTGACAACTAGCACAGTGAAAGATGGAGATAGTGGACTGGATTTGACTGAAACACCTCTTCTGTCATTCCTTTAGGGAAAAAACCCTGTTTATTGATCTGTTCATTAAAAAATGTTGTTTACCTGAAGATAAATTATAATAAACAGTACGAGTCCAGTAAACAAGGTGGAAAGGTCTTCAGCCTGTTTTGCAAACCTGCTGTACAAATGTAGGCAGAGGTTTCAATTTAATTTACTCCTGCATTGTACAAGGCCAGGGACAAAATTGAGGCTTCTGACTCTCAGTGAAAGTAAGGAACTTGTGTATGTCTTAACCTAGGTTCCTTTGGAAAGAAGGCTTATGTAATAATTCTCTGTGTGTGTGTGTGTGTGTGTGTCCTTAGCATCTTCTGATCTCACAGGCTGATTTCAACCCAATTTGGTAGGGGGCAGAAGGCCTTAAGGTGACTAGAGACGTACAATTTCATAACATGGCCTCTTTTGTTGCTGAAAAATCCCACTAATTTACATTGAGTATTATCCCCCATTGGGAAATGAGACTTCACTGGCCGTACCAGATATCACACTACCTGCTCATATGGGTGGAAAAAACACAGCATGTTACGTCTGTTCTTGGGTTGACTACTCAGTGCTCCTCTTTCTTCACCTGCAAATTCTGTCTGGTAATGGAAAATAGGGCTGAAACGAGAGCAAATATTCCCATTCCAAAGTGAAATATTTCAGGAGTGCTTGCAAGAGTCCTTCGGTACTTTGTCAGTTTCTGGAGAATCCGCGCTTCCACCATTTTTTCATCACTTTCCGGGACTTATTTGTTGCTTTCTAGGCCTTTTTGTCACTATTTGGGAATTTTACCACAGTTTTACGGCCGTTTTACAGCACTTTTATGGCAATTTCCAGCACTTTCCCAGTGCTTATCTGACAGGTTTTCATCTCCACAACCCCCGTAAGTGCACATGGGGCACACACGGCACGTCAGAAGTTATTTTTCAACTTCTGAAAAATAATGCAAAATGGCAAAACCTGCAGGAAAGCCACTGTGTTTCCGTATCATGCGAATCTCGGCAAATGCCCTGCTTCCAACAGAAACAGCACTCGTTGAGATGTTTCATTTCAGGTCTAGAAGGTAGAGGCAGAGTGCAGGAGAGGGCACCGGCTGTGGGGGGTTGGCCCTTAACTTGACCCCGGCAGTGGCAGCGGCCATGGGAGCAGTGGTGATGGAAGTGGGCTGGCTCCCACAGCTCTCAGCGTTCCCTGCTGCTACCCCCACCACTCCCAGGCTCAAGGCAAATCCTGCCCCCTCCATGCACAGCAACAACCTGAGGGCGTCCTTGGCCAAGCAACTAAGAGCTCAGGATTGGAAACACAGAGTGGATTTCCCCTGTGTTCCCTTTTTAAAGCTGAAACAAGTACCCACAAAGACAGGAATACCTGTTGAAATTGAGGTACTCAACCCAATGACATTGTGTACTAGTCAGTACTCGATTAGTACCTGGTAGGCTGCATTATGTACCATAATACCATTTTTCTCCTCAATTTTCTGATTTTGGGTACCGTTTGTGATTTACTGTCCCAAATAATTTCCCAGTTTATATCAATGGGTAAATCAGTAATGGTGATACCCAGTGTCTTGGGGTATTCAGTTGCCTGATCAGTCCTCAGGTAGCCCATCGGGAACCTAAAACAGCACTCGAAATTGCGGAAATTACCCACAGGTAGCAAATGAACTACCCGTTTCAGCTCTCTTCCTGTTACATCTGGAAATTCAAGTGCCTGCTGCACAGAAGTGTGCGAGAAACCCTTCCATCATGATGATCTGTGACCACATGAACCGATTGCTCTCAATTATAAAGCAGCACTATCCTGAATAACGTAGATGCACGATATGTTCTCGCTCGGCGTCATCATGCTAAATTGGAGTCGATTCACCCCTTGCTGTTTGATTGTTTAGATTTTTGGATGCTTTGCATTGACTGAAGTCAGCCATGGAAGCAATACCAAGTGCATTCGGACAACGGCGAGATACAATCCCAGTACTCAGGTTAGTCTGGAGTTCGCAGAAATGATGACTGGGGCTTTATTAATGTTCTGTATGAATGTTGGTTCCCAATCAGGGGTTCTCAGATCTCTAGTGGTCCACAAGGCCATGATAAGCGATCCATGAAACTGGCCGTGAATAGAGAAAAGAGGACTTCAATCCTTCCTGGTCCTGTAGTCAGCACTTCTTACATTAATCATCTCTGTCCCCCACTTAAATTCTCCCAGTATCTGGCTCAACTACTGTAGCCTAGCGGATTAGGTATTAGTTTTGGACCTGGGAGACCAGCGTTCAAATCCTGTCTTAGCCCTGAACTTACTGGGTGGCTTTGAGCAAGTCACTGGGTGTTTTTAGACAAGTGCCTCCCCACCCATCATGCATGTTGCAGGGCTGCACTGGCACCCTATGCAGCCTTGCAACATGCACGATGAGTGGGGGATTGGTGGGTAATGGGTGGGGAGGTTCTTATCTAAAACACCTACTGTGTCCCAGCCTCTGTTTCCCATCTGTAAAATGGGTTTAATAACCTACCTCATAGAGGTATCATGAGGGTGGACTCCGTAGGGATGGGAAAGCACCTTGACCACTGAAAGTGTTAAATAAATAATAATGATAATAGCACTAGCAGGGTCTGAATCTGCCCTCTTGTGCATGCTCCTTGTAGCTGCACTAGGCAGGGGTTGATTCTGGCTGAGGAATGGTCTGCAAGAAATTTTGAGGACTGACAGTGGTCCAAAATGCTTGAAGATGGCTGGTATAGAATGCCAGAAGTAAAGCAGAAAATTTCTGTCTTGTTGCTGCCCCTGTGCAAACTTGTCTATTCTGTGGGACATTTGTCACCACCTTTTCTCAGTTATACATTAGAGTTCTCTGTTCCTGGCTACAAGTTGTTACCGCAAATTAATCAATGTGAAAGAAAGTAAGTATAGCAGACTTCTCTTTTGCCTCTAAAGAAGGGTCGGAGGTAAAACGTTTTCAAAATGTCATCTAATTTTTGAATATTGATCAGATTTGACCACTTGTTTGGCACTTAGCAGAATTGGCTTGTGTTGCAAGTCTGGCCTGCAAAACTGCCACCACGAGGGAGATTCCGTGCTGTTCCCCACTAGCACTTGGGTAGGAAATTCAAATGCCAGAAGGGAATAGAATAGGGATTTCAGTCATAGAAGCAGCTTCTGAGGCCTGGCCCCAGCAGCAGTTCTGGCTGCTCAAAGTTCCCAGTGTTTAATTAAACTTGGGTATTTGATTTAGCTAGGGCATGAGGTAGCATTTGATTATGTTGTTTGATTTACCTTGGGCATGTGCTGGCATTTTGTTTTATTTGACTGAATTTTAAATGGAACTGAATTAAATTCCAATCGGGTTGGGGACCTCTGACTAAAGGAGATGAAGCAGATGTATGGCCAGATGTTGGGACTGACCAGTTTATTACAGCCCTCCTAACTATTTAAGTTGAATGTCCCTGTTCTAAACTAAAACACCCACATCTGTTAGCTTAAAGGTGCAGCTGGTGCATAAACCTCTGGTCGGACTAGCTACTGGGTGGGTGGATGTGGGTCAAAGATCCATAATTTAGATGTAGGTGGCATTCTTTTTTATTTGCATCCCGTCATATTCTGAAGTTATGGTGATTTCTGCATGCCAGTGTCAGTCATTGTTGAGGCTGGTAGCAGTGCCCTTAGGAACTTTCTCCTTATCACACTTCTATATACCAGAGTGGGTATACTCTTGTATTCAGAAGTGTGATAAGGAGAAACTTCCTAAGGTTTTCATCATAGATCATCTGGTTTTCTTCATATATCTTAGACTGAATGTAGGTGGTAATTACAGGTGGACCTTTTTCTTAGTTGAGTCATTTTACCCATGTGTCTCAGTTTTCTCATTTGCAACCACATAACAACTTGAAAACATTCATTAGCCATGATTTGCAACACATGCCAGTTCTGCAAAGTGCTAAACCCCTATGCCTGGGCCTCCCTCCCTGAGTGCATATGTTCTGCTCCCTCCTTCCCAGCCTTCAGATCCCTCCTGAAAACTTACCATGGCTGTCAGGCTTTTCCCGGCTCCTCACCCCCACCCCCAACTTCTCACTGATGTTTCCTCTACTGCCTTTCATTCAGAGCCCCGTTTCCCCAGATAACTAAGCTAAGCACATTCACCTGCGACTTCGCCACTTCATGAATGTCTCCCTGTCTCTCCTTACGTTCCCATCTCCCTTGTTTCTTTTAGATTGTAATCCTCTCGGGGAAGAGACTTATTTCTAACGATTCTTGAGTGTCAGCTACATAATAAGAAGTCTGATCAGTGTTCAAGATCAGATGACAATAAGAAAACCTTCATCTCAAATCCTCTTCCTTGAGGTGAAAAACCTTCCAAAAATGATGATTGCATGTTGACTTGTGATTTATTTTCCTTCTCTCTCTGTGAACGCTATAGGAATTTATCATCAACACTCCTGACTTTGAAGCTGCCAAGTTTTGGGTTGGAAACATGGGGAAGAATGCAACTCACGCAGTTGTCTATGCGCAGTTGTATACTGCAGACGGGCAGTGTCATGGATTGCATTCCTTTGTGGTACAGGTGGGAATAGATGACACTGTTTATAGTTTTCATATTAATCTTTCTTTATGCAAGCCACCGTACTGTGGCCTTTAAATCAGGGGTGGAGAATGTGTTGTAAGCCTCTGCAGGGCAAAGAGGGGGACAGCAGGGCCCCGGGGGAGGCAGGTGGGGATCAACAAACTAGGTGGAGCTTGGCCTACCAGGTCCATAAGGCAAGAGGATGCTGGGATGCAGAGGGAGGGGAGGGTGGCCTGCCTGAGCAGATGGATGGGTTACAATGGGGCAGGGAGACAGGTCCCAGCAGGCCCAGCCAAGTGTTCTGTGGATAGATGGGTACTGTGTTCTGGCATGTCCCTTCGCCCCACTCAAGACATGACCTTGCATCGCAGCATACTCTGCCCCACATCTGGCCCACAGAGCAATCCATGGGCTCGAACACCCCAGGCAGTTTACAGGCTCGGGGTACCCCACCCCTGCTCCAAGTAATTTAAATTTATCTAGTTCAATATCTCTTGCAAGCTGTCCAACATCCCCAAAATAGAACTCTGTGCCACTCAAGGCAAGAGCGCTGTGAAATTTAGAGAAGCCATTTGCTAGAACCAAAAAGCACTAATCTTTCAATAAGTTTCAGTATAGATTATTGCATCAGATACACCATTTGAAATAGGAAGCACACTATGAAATGCTGGTGAGGTGAGATGAAAAGAGGATTTATGTTGGCTGTCAGACTAATTGTCCAACTAATGTGTAACGCTTCAGTTAATTTCAGTAGGCCCTGCCTGACGATATGGTGAATCCTGCATTGGTACAGAGGGCTTGACTAGATGGTCTTTAGGGTCCCTTCCAGCCCTATGACTTGGATTTTTTGCCCACATGGAAACTGGGGTGTGATGCTCTGGCTGTTGGGTGCTGGCTCTTACTACTGCTCTACCCATTCATACATCAAGAAGTGAACAGGAATGTGATGGAATCACTCCCAGCTAGGCCACTCTTACCAGCTCTGTGCCTCAATTTCCCTCCAAATAACAGGCCTCGAACTTGCACATCTCCACAGACTACAGCAGGGGTGGGGAACTTCAGCCCCAGAGGCCAAAAATGACCCCGTTCCATTTCCAAGATCTGGCTCCTGGATCCAGTTCCTACTCTGAAGCCCTGAAAAACTGAGCTCAGAGTAAAGGAGCAGAGATCCATGGCACGAATCCATGCTCTGGACCCTCCTCATCCTGAGCCCGCCCTTTATTCACCCTCGCCTCCAACGTCTTGTCAGCTCTTGGAGCTCGTACTGATTTTCAGAGTGGTTCCTAGGAGGGAAACCATTTCTCCTCCCTGGTCTACCACTTTAGCGACTCTGAAAATCCCCTGGGTTGATTTCAAACTGTACCAGGAAACCTAGGCTAAACAGCAGGGCTGCAACCCGATTAGAAATCGTAGTTGATTAATCGATCAAGCCTTTTTGTCTGTTCATCAGTTAATGAATTGATTAAAATGTGCATAAATAAGTATACAAGCATAGATCCGCCTAATTTGCGTGCGTTGAGTAAACTTGCCTTCCACTGGAACACGTCCCCTGGCGCTACAGACTCAGACCTGTGGCCTGTCAGAAGGTCCTGGCAGCTAACCGATTAATTGGGGGACACATTTTAATTGGTTTAAGACAGATTAATCAATTAATCGGTTCAATTAATTGATTAATGGTTGCATCCCTACTAAACAGAGGTGTCTGGTTTTCAAGCTCCCCACGAGTTGCGAGACCCCCCCCTCCCCATCCCTTTATCACAGTCAGAAACCTAACTGCTCCCAGCAAATTCCCCCCTGCTGATCGGTGTCAGCTTGCAAGGGTTTGAGCGATTCACTCCCTAAGTTCTGACTGGTCTGGGATGGGAGGATAATGAGGAGCAGGAGCGTGAGATTGCATCCCCCTGAGGCTGTGTGATTGCAGGACTCCTGCTGCCACCACCGCATCCTATGGGCATTTGTCCTCCCTGCTCAATGTTAGTAGCAGCCACCTCTGACACTTCTCATTTCTAGGACCCCACGTGGCAAGTCAGGCTGCAGTTCTGCACCACCCCACAATACTTATTGACTGAGAGAGGGCTACAAGTTGACCTAGGGTGGTCATACCTCCCCTTTAAAAGAGGGTGCTTATGAAAAATACATGGTGCAGGGCTGCACTGGAACCACTCCAGCCCTGTGACATGTATTTTTCATAAACATCCTCTTTTAAAGGGGAGGTATGATCACCCTAAGTTGACCTCATCCATGTGGGCCATGGGTAGAACTAAAAGACATATCCGTGCAAATTAATAAATTAATTGAATTGGTTGTACCAAACCCCCTCTTGAAGACTTGGTACCGCAGTTGCACAAATGGTACCATATGGGTTAACTGGATGGGGGATGAATGGATGGATGGAGGGTGGGGGGCACCAAGGCAGTGGCGATACAAATGAGGTAGGTAGCAATCCAGAAGTGTGCCAGGAATCCTGAGGCTTCCTGGCACATCCCCGGGGCCTATTCCAGCCTACTGGTGTATGCCAACTGGGTACATGTGCACATGTGTAGACTTCCTCAGTGCATGTATGTCTACCCGGGACCAGTCTACTCATGTGCCAACCACCAGGACTCTAGGCCTCAAGCACCACCACCGCCTCAGTCTGTTGACATGCTAGCTGGCGGAACTAGGCCTCAGGACATGCACATTGCCGCCATCTTGCTGTTAAGTGGGGAAAGGGTAGTGTACTGCTGGGTACCCTCAGAGATGCCGGCATGCCTGGGTGGGTATTCTAGGAATGTAAATGCGCTCCCCATGTCCGTTCTGTCTGTGGGTCATCCACCACTGAGGGAAGTGGCTTTCCAAAGGGAGCCAGAACAACACTAATCACTTTCCAGCCTCTTCCAAAGTGTCTGCTATCTGAGATGAGCAACATGGGCAAGTTACAACTTACAGTTGCAGCACCACTTGCATTTAAACAAGCTGGCTGCTGACTAGATGGAATTAGTTACAGATCCATGGGAAGGATGTGAAGCCAATTAATATGTAAAATAAATTAGTTATGTCGGTTCCTCTTTCGTTCCCACATAGACCAAAATAATGCTCTTTTCCTGTTTATAATTGGACAAGTGAGCCCTGTAAAATGAATGCATATTTGGAGCATGATAGTTTGGGGTCGTTTTGTTGTCTAACAAAGCCCAAAATTGCTTTTCTGACTGGACTTGCAGTGTAGATTGCATAAGCAGAAAGTATATGCATGTCTGGATTCTGTTTGGGGAAAGTAGCTGGGATTTAAACAAATTTTAAAAATGACAAACCACAGAATGAAGATGGGAAATATCTTTCTGTCTTTGATTATGTCTGCTATCTATTTTCATTTTCCCCCCATGCTAAAGTAAAGTAGCATTTTTTATTTTTTTCCACATAGATTCGTGATAAAAAAACTCTTCTTTCCATGCCAGGGGTGATGGTAGGGGACATAGGCAAGAAAATTGGACAGAATGGTTTGGATAATGGGTAAGTGAATATCTTCCCAAATGCTTAAACACGCTATATGTCTGTTGATAGTGCTAACCCAGTGTAGCCTGGTGGACTTCCTCAGGCCCAGGGGCCAAATGTGGCCAATGGCAAGTTTTTATGTGGCTCCTTTCCAGTTCCTGAATCTGGCCCCTGGGTCCAGTTCCTACCCCAGAGCATTGGAAAACTGAGCTCAGGCCAAGGGCGCAGAGATGAGGGCATGCACACAAGGGAAGGGAATAGATCCGTGGTGCAGATTCATGACCTGAAGCCTCCCTTTCTTGAATGCACTCCTTAATCACCCCTGCCCCCAGCTTGTATTGGAGCTTGAACTAATTTTCAAAGTGGAGGGAAAGGTTTCCCCACCCCAGCCATAGAGGATGGGTCCATAAATGGTGGTTAGTCAAGTTGATTGTGGGATGAGACCTGACTGTCAGGGACCAGGAGTGAATAGCAGGAAGCGAATCACTCCATTATGACCTGGCATGCCCTTCTCTGAAGCAACGAATGCTGCCCACTGGCGGAGACAAGATCCTAGGCTGGATGGACCAGTGGTCTGGCCCAGTATGGTGGTACTTGTGTTCTTAACAAACAAAACAGCCCAAACGGGCAAGGTGGGCAAAGGAAGTTCACATAGTGTTTTGGTGTTTCCCTAGAGAGAGAGCGTAGCTGCCTTTCTGGTTCCAAATGTAAGTGATGGAGATGGTAGTTCAGACAGCATTTTTTATTGGACCAACTACTGTAGCTGGAGAGACAGTTCTGAGAGTGTGCAAGATTTTCCCTAGACTTGAGTCACCGAGTCTGGATACTACCCAGCTTCCGAAAGTCTGCGAGAAGAGAACCAAAAATAAATAGAAAGGAAATAAATAAAATTAATCATCAGCCACAAAGTCTGCTGGGCCATTCACGTGGTTTAAGCAGCTCCACGCTTAGTTAAACAAGGAGATGGTTATTTTTAAGGAGAGCACTTGGAAAGGTTGACCTGACAAAACAGGGGATCTGTTTTGACATTGTTTTACCACTGTCAAGTGGCATGGGATTTTTCCACTCTCTTGCATCCACTCAGTGGAAATTTAAGAGCAGAATGGTGAGAGGACCACAGTGTTGATAATATGTTAGCTTAGTGCACCAATATATCCGAGAGTAGTGTTACTTGGCATGAAACAAAAGCTTTCTTTTATGCTGCCTGTGAAGACACCAACTCCACAAATAATAGTACTTCATTGAATATCTGCTCATGGCCTGTTTTGTTTGAGAAAAGAACCTGAAGCTTAGGCCACTTTCACACATTACCTGGGGAAAGGAGAGATTCCTTCAGAGCAATTGCAGATCTCTTGTGATGGGAATTAGTGCATGTGTGAATGCACTGTTCCGCTTTTATGCTGCGAGAACGCCTCTCATTGTAAAAGTACCATTTGGGGACCCTGTCATGCGCGAGTGTTCTCACGGCATAAAGGTGGAATTGTGCATTCACACGTGCGCTAATTCCCGTTATAAGAGAGCAGCAATGACTCTAACAAAAGTCCCCCCCCCTCCCCCCAGGTAACATGTGGAAGTGACCCTAATTGTGATACAGCCTTCCTTGGAAGTACCAGGGACGGCAGTGTGCAAGGAGCCTCCCCCCACAAACACATACATGACCAACACAAGAGTCTCTCTCAGTTGTGAGATGGGAGGGACTCTATTCCTCACATGCACGTGGAGCGACAGGAACTGGGTCGCTTTCCCTGGCCTGATTTTGCAAATTCTTTCAGTGCCATCCCAGAAGCCCCAGCTGGCAGGCTCCACCCTCCTGAATAATGCTGGGTTTGCAGATTATACCACAGGCATTTTTTTTAAAGTGCAGGGAAGCCCGGTGGTCCCAGATGTGAGGGCGTAGCTGCCAGTGAAACAGCAAGTTTCTCACCACTAGAATTGCCGCCTCCCCCAGGATTTCACCCAGAGGAGAGAGGCGGCACATCTAAAAGGAACGGGGCGAAGGGCACCCAATCTGGATGCTCGATAGGAGCAGGGCCTTGTTGGAAAGGGTAGGCCCCACTCCTTTTCTGTTGAGACCACCTTCTGCCATCCCCAGAAGCTCTGATTCCTCCAGTTACTGGGGGTGCCCCCTGGCTGATCTGAAGAAATCAGGGCTTTCCCAGAGAGACTTCATCAAAACCCAGAGTCACTAAGCGAAACCTGGGGAAATGACAAGCTGGGGCACCAGAGGGATTCAGTCACCGTGTTATATCCTCATAGATAGGGGAGGCCTTGGGCGACTGCCCCCTTTGTTCCCACTAAAGATGAATGTCACGGGTTGGAGGTCCGCACCCCCATTTTACCAGGTTTGAGTGACTCTGTTTCCCTCGCGCACAGCCCGCTTGAATTAGTTTCTCTCTCTGGCTAATTCAAGTCTGCTGTAGGGACAACTCCTTTGTCACTCAAGGGCCCGATCCTTCCCGTTTACAGACTCTTTACTCTCTGGGTTCGCAAGAGCTTGAGAACTCTTGTTGCTCACTTGTGTTCCAATGTTAGACCCAAACACTTCTTCATAAAGATAAGAAGTAAGTTTATTGATTACATAAGCAAGATACAGAGTGGTTACTAGAAATCAAAGGTAAATATAACACATTCCTGATCTATACTGGTTGACTTCCTAAATAAGGATCTTACCCTACAAAGGTCCATAAGTTCTTCTCAGCCCTTGATGTAAGCGACTGGGTCTCCAGACTTAGAGTTGCTAGAGAGCAAAGACCTGTCTCTCAGCTCATGTCTTTCCAGCTTTGCTGGCTGCAAGATGGTGAGTGAGTTCCTGATAGTCCCCTCTGGGGTACCACTCCTTATATCCCCAGGAGGAAACTCTTCGTATCTTCTCGAGGCTTCTAGAATTCCCTTTGTTGTTGTTATCAGCTTTCTCTGTCTCTGCACGTAGGCAATGGCTGCCGGCATTAGCATCTTTAATGTCTGGGCCAGGGTTCCCAAATACACATTCTTTGTATCGCTTTGCATTTCCTGGAGATTGGTCATGTGTCACAGCCCTAATTTGAGTTTTACAGTTCTCAATTATAACATTACATACATGTGGAACCTTTTGCTTTACATATTTACCAGGCTTGTAGCCTACATGTAGGCCCGTGTTACACGTGTGTGACCCTATGTTCCTCCGTGACAATGAACCTACCCAACAATTGGGGAGGGAAGCTAGAGAATGACGAGTGTATTAGGCTCAGGTCAGAGGCTTAAATGAAACGGGTGTATTATTTAAAACATCTAATGATTTTCAAGTCCGTTCCTTAAGGCCTTTCTGTTTTGGCAGGCTTTTGGCAAGCGGGAATATGGCGGTGTCTGAGTGTGGGTGAAGTAGACTGGCTTAGAAGAATTTTATATTATTCTAGATAGGTTTGCTTTTATACAGTTACTGGTGCTGAACCCTCAGGATTGGGCAGGATTTAAATAAGGTGGAACATGTAGTATTGGCAATACTGTTTTAAGGGTGTAAATCAGGGTTGCTAGCTCTGTTGGAGTCAGTAGGCACTGTGGCTAAACAGCCATTAAGAAGATGCAGAATTGGACCCATCAGAAAAGCAGTGTAACAATATTAGACTGTCACGTTTTGCTTCCAGACCCCAAAAGGCTTGTCACTTTAAAGGTATTAAATGCTCACTTAGGCTCCCAGATCAGTGACCTCTTTCCCAAAGCGTCAGTTACTCTGACATTTGGTGCCTAGACGCCATTCATGCCTTGAAAATCTCCCCTTTCCCTTGTGTACTCTAGAAAACCATTATGCCCACTGCAAACCTATTCCATAGTCCAGGCACATTAACATTGTTAGCCAGCAGAGGGAGTCAGTGCTTCAGAGCCTCGATCGTAATTTTTCAAGTTAGTTTAAAAGTACATCCGTCTTACCAAGAGTGCTAGTTTTCTTTCCAATAGCATAACAAGGTTCAAAAAGAGACTTGTAAGTTCTTGGAGGATGGGACCATAAACGGCTATTAATCAGGCATTGAGACCTCTTGACTCTCGTCTACGGTTGGAGACAGGATGCTGGACTCGATGGTCTGCCCCAGTCTGGCATTTCTTATGTTCTAGTTGGAATGATCTCAGCAATGTGTATTTCAAAAGTAGGCCCCATCTGTCAGAGGAGGGGAAGGGCCGAACTCCTGTCAGCCTAATGGCCAAAGAGTGAAACATTGAGGAGGGGAGATTCCAGTGACTCTCCCTCCCACTGTCTCGTGCGCTTCGCCCACTCCCCAGGGCTTTGCCTGCTTTGAGCCACCAGGACTGCACGTACAGTTACGCTTGTACAAGCCAGTTACTCATCTCTCCCTCATTTAGAGACACCTCCCCTAACCATGTTGGCAACTCTGATCCTTCTCTATTTATGATGTTTCCAGTAACAATAGCCGTTGGAAATGAGATCTTCCCTTTTTAATGAAATTCTCTGGTTTATTTTTAATATGTTCCATTGTAAATTGATCTCTGTTGGGTTTTTTTGTTTTGGTTTTTTTTTTAAAGTTAGGATTAGCATAAAGCATAAACATTTCTTGGAGAGGGGAGATGCTGGCAGAAATTTTGCAACCTTGTCCAACAGCTTTTGTTTTCATCACTCGTCCTGATCTACATAGAAAATACCGTGCTTTTTTGTCCACTCTGAATTTGTAATTTCCTTTTTCTGCCTGTGAATTCAGGATCTGGGTATGTTTTACTACTTGCTCTATAGCAGGGGTGACTAATGTCCCTTCCCTCCTCACCCTGCAAGAGCCACATGCCGCAGGTCTTCACATGGGCGAGAGTCACAAGACATGCACATGTTCATGCACAAACTTCTCCTGGTTTGTGATTGGCTGGCAGAGCGATTGCTCTGTGATTCTGGCTGCTGAGATTCTAAGGAGCAGCTGTGGTTCAGCTGCTGAGGCTTACATGAAATGATAGAAGCCACAGCGCTATGATGGAAGCACGGGGCCCAGGACCAGCCTGGTCGAGAGCTGCACTTGAACTGCCCAAGACCTGCATGCAGCTCCCAAGCCACATTTTGTCTACCCCTGCTCTATAGTTTTATAGGGGAATTCGCTATAGTGAAGCCTTGCTCTAGCAAACTCCTTCTTATAACGATCTTGCTGCTACCATTTCAGAGATAATGGGTGTTTTTACACACACATATCCCCTGCATATTTGCTGTTACATCCTGAACTTTCTGTGTGTCTAAATCACTCACCCAGATCTTAAACATCTTAAACATCAGTCCAGTAAAAGCTATCACTATAATACTTTGTCTCTATTGCCTACAATTCCTCAATGGGTGGTGGCATGTGTGTATATGTTATAGAGGGTTACATTTAAGCAAAAATCTTGTCCATTCTAATTTTTTTTAATATTTTTTTTTTTGTAGAGGATCCAAATGACAGCTTTAAAATTCATTGCTAACCTGAGGACACATTCTGATGAACTACTTGGATTTAGTTAAATCAAAGTAATTCACTTCAGTACTGTTCTCGCTGCAGCTGCAAACAGATGTAGTTACTTTGCAATCTTCCCCCAATGATGATGGCAAACTATGATACCCAAACACCAATAGGGTTCACACTGCAGTTACTCAGAAGTTATATAGTAATGGGGAGTATGTGCTCTCAATTTTTCATGAATATACGCTTCTCTTCCCACTCCTGAATAACTTCGGTTCAGAGTACGAGCAATTCAGGAGTAAAAGTGATTTAAGACTTAACTTCTGTGACGTAACTGTTCTTGGGAACCAGTCCTAAGATGAATTTCTAATTTCTGCAAACATGAGGCCAGATTCTTCCACTGTTACTTACTCCAAGTGGTACCCAATTCTGTAGGTAGTTCCAGTGGCATTGCAGTTACTACAGAGTTTCACATTCCAGAGTAGTGTGCTTCTCAGGGTGAACAAAGGTGGCAGAATCTGCCCCTCTGCATATGTTAGTGATTTGCATTTAGTACATGTGGCTGAGTCAGAAAATATTCCTTATCTTGTGAGCAGGATAAATACAGCGTGCAGATAAGTTGACTTGGTAAGTCTTCATATTTTTTGAAGACAATATGAAGCTGTGCAAAGCTTCTACCATTCATTAATGTGAAAGATCTGGCTCCCTTGGATGCTATTAAGTATATTTGTCTAAAATGGCAAGCCTGTGGAATTTGCTTTGATTAGAATACAGATTTTCATGCACTCTTGGATGCAAAAAGATTCAGCAGTGAAGCTGGGATGATGATAATGTGCCAAACCGTACTGTTCATTTGTCTGAATGTGACTCTTTTTTAAAGATAATACGTATGTGGGATTAGTGACCTGACAATGTGTTCTTCTGTTTTGGTGCTTGGATACCACACCATGAAAAGGGATTATTTTTTTCAAGATGCCACATCACATTGCTGAACAGAAATCCAAGTTATGTAGCCTTTCCAATGCATTACCCTAATGCGGAGAGAAACTCCATCCAAGTCTGTGGTACCATTATTCTTCTAGTTGCTGCCGTCCATAGATGGTAGTAAGATGGATCGTGCCTCAAAGAGTTACATGCTCAGTGTCACATTTTGAGGTGCTTTTTCTCAAGCAGGAACGGTGCCTTATTTATTTATTTATTTTGATTTATATCCCGCCCGATCCACTGAGGCTCAGGGCAGCTCACCATAAATACAAAAAATACATATACAAATATAAAATACATCATTAAAAACCCATAATGTGACATTCTTGTTAAACTTAAACTAAACTGCCTAACTGAGTCAGACCAATGGTCCATCATAGCCCAGTATTGTCACAACCTGACACAGCAGCAGGGGTTTCAAATTCGGGTCCAAATCTGGCTCTTCCAGGGTCTCCGGCAGAGGCTGTCCCAGCATGCTACCTGAGACCCCTCCAAGCCCCCAGCAGAGGCCTCCCCCAGGAGTGCTACCAGGGATCTTGAAGTGGAGATGCTGGGGATTGAACCTGGGACCTTATACATGCAAAGCACACGCTCTTGCCACTTGAGCTATGGCCCCCATAGCTCAAATTGATTACTTTGTGGATAGAATTGCTCGTATTCATCAGGACTTCACCACCGCACTTATTACGATAGGAGAACCAGACGTTATGGACTGATTTTATGGGATCAGTTCAGTGGGTGTCGCCCACTGATGTGGGGAATGTTCTTGGGGCAACCAGAGCCACCTGTTGTGAACTGGACCCGTGCCCGTCCTGACTGGTTAACGCCAACCAGGAGACACTGGGGCCGTTGCTGGCATGGGTGATCAGTGCCTCCCTTCAGGAGGGCAGAGTGCCAAGCTGCCTCAAAGAGACAGCGGTGCGGCCTCTGCTCAAAAAAAAATATTCCTTGACATTGATTCCCTCACCCGTTATTGGCCAGTGTCTAACTTTCCCTTTTTAGGGAAGGTTATTGAACGGGCTGTGGCTTGGAGCTTCAAGAGCATCTAGACCATATCGGTTTTCTGGATCCCTCGCAGTCCAGCGTTTGCCCAGGCTATGACACTGAGACTACGCTTGTGCCTTTGGTCAGTGAACTCCACCGTGAATTGGATCAGGGTCCTTCGACCCTGCTGATTTTGTTAGACCTGTGAGCTGCTTTTGCTACAGTTGACCATGAGATGTTGGTGACCCGTTTGCGGGAACATACCAGGGTGGGCAGGGATTGTTCTTGAATGGTTCCGCTCTTTCCTGGCCAGAAGAACTCAGCGAATGATACTCGGAGATTATTTTCCATCTTCCCGAGACCTCTCTGTGGAGTCCCGCACAGTTCTATTCTGTCCCCCCTCCTGTTCAAAGTGTATATGCAGCCACTTGGCGAGGTTATGGGAAGGTTTGGTGCCTGGTGCCATCAGTATGCTGATGACACCCTACTCTGCCTCTCATTTTCATCTGACCCAGACCGGGCAGTCTCAGTGCTTACTAAGACAGTTGATGATAGTGTGGAGGGCGGTGGGGCTGGCATCCCCCATCATTGATGGGGTTCACCCCCAGTGCTCCCCCAGGTTTGTAGTCTGGAAGTACGCCTCAATTTCCAGCTCCACCTGGATGCCCAGGTGGGGGCTGTGGCAAGGAGTGCATTTCACCTGCTACATCTGGTGCGGCGGCTTTGCCGTTTGTCTCAGACTCCAACCTGGTCGCTATCATCCATGCTTTCATCACCTCAAGACTGGACTATTATAACGCGCTCTATGTGAGGCTACCCTTGGTGACGGTTTGGAGACTGAAGCTGGTGCAGAATGTGGTGACCCATCTCCTTACAGGGATGGGTCCCCGGGAGCACATTACACCAGCACTCCATTCTCTGCACTGGCTGCCTATAGTCTTCCAAGCCCGATTCAAGGTGTTGGTGCTTACCTATAAAGCCCTATACGGCCTGGGACCCACCTATCTCCAGGACCACCTCACTCCCTGGGTTCTGGATCGACCCCTGCAGTCGGCTGGGAGCGCTTTCTCAAAGTCCCCCGGGTATTCTGGGGGTCGACTATGGAGACGGCATTCTCGGTGGCTGCACCAAAGCTGTGGAATTCCCTTCCAGTGGAGGCCAGGGTGGCACTGGACCTCTCCTCCTTTCGGTGACAATGCAAGACCTGGCTGTTCCACCAGACTTTTGGTGAGGGAGACGGGTGAAGGGGGATGGGGGTAGGACTGGGTTAGGTGGGAAGGGTTTTGGTGTGTTTTTGTTGATGCCTCCATATAAACGAAATGTTTTGTTATTTATTTATGTTATATTGATGTTTACTATTGTATTTTCTGCCTTGTTAGCTGCCCCGAGCTGTTTTAGCAGGAGGGGCATGGTATAAGTCTAAATAAATAAATAAAATAAATAAAAACACCCCCCCTCACACCCTCTCCAAATCTATCCCTGTCCATTAGATGCCTGGCCAAACAAAAAGGTCTTATGCTACCTCTGAAAGTCATTCAAACTAGGGCTTAGGCAAACCTCCAAGGGAAGGTTACTACATGCCTTACTCTGTGACCATGCTGTTGATTTCTTCTTCTTCTTTCTTTCTTTCTTTCTTTCTTTCTTTCTTTCTTTCTATTTATTTATTTATTTATTTATTATTAGCAAGCATTTATATAGCACAAGCAATGTACCTGGTGCTTTACAAAGTAATGGAATAGACATGGTCCCTGTCTTAGGGCTTACATGTAGAGGAAGGTAGGGCTGAGTATCCCACTCCAGTCCTAAATAGACAAGGCATGCCCCCCAAAAGTACTTTGTTTACTGCACATGTGGGCAGCCAATCTGGATCTCAAACGGAATGTGGACCAGATCAGAGCAGTCTGCGTTCCATCCGACTCACATGGATCCACTGGAGACAAGCTCCTCCTGGATTTTTTCAGCTTGTTCCTGTGTGCTCAGAGGACAAGGGATGTGACTTGTCTACATTAGGACATAGTCAGGGACCCATGTTCACTGTGTTTTTCCTCCTTGGTGCCAGCAAGAAAAATTCAGCGGACACAGGTCTGTGGACATAGTCTAATTTATAGTCTAGCCTTCAGATTATTAAGGGATGGACTCTGACCCCCAGACTCCTTTTATTTCATGACAAATCCCATTAAAGTCTCTGGGCTTACTTCTGGACTAAAATAATACTCTGTGCGAGTCTTGTTGGCAAAATCTGCAAAAAGATCCTATAAGTCAGTCTTGCAGCCCTGGACAAAATAACACACGCACGCCTTCCAATTTCTCTTATTATTTGCTTCCCACAGCTCAGGCCCTAGTCTGGGACTTGCACTGCTCCTGTTCAGCAGCTGATTGTTAGGGAGCAGGATTTCTTCTGTCCGTAGGAGAAGTCCCAAACCGGGGCCTGCTTTACTCGCAGGGTGGCTTGTGTGTAACAGGCGAATGCGTGTTCCATGCCAAAATGAGTGGCTCACTTCCCCTCTGATAATGCCCTGTGTGTCATATTGTTGTTATCAGATCCTGTGCCTGAAGTCTGCTTGTGGCCTCGAATTCATCGTGATCATCAGTTTGTGGTACATTTGACCTAATCTGTCTTTTGATTGTATTCCTTTATCCCCAGCTTTGCCATGTTTTACAATGTCAGGATACCCAAAGAAAACCTATTGAACAGAACTGGAGACGTCACAGGAGAAGGGCTATACACAAGCTCATTTAAGGTATGAGTTAATCAACCTGCTCAACGGAACTAGTCTATAAAATGTCTTATTATTTATATAGCGCCAGCAGTGTACCTGGCGCTGTACAATCAATAGTTATAGACCGGTCCCTACCTCCTGGAAATCAGGACGAGAGTTGGCTTTTTATCCCATCTACTTTCCCTTTACATTTTCTGAGCTGGCTGGGGCTTGAACCCTGGGACTCTCCATGGAAAGTTAATGGACATTAGCTAAATCTGTATGGGATGCTTTGAAATCTCTGCTTGGGAGGAATGTGATCCTGTTGGTGCAAACACGGAATATTGGAATAAAGCTTCTGATTGCCCTTCTGGCTCGTGTCTTTCGTTCCCCCAGGATCTCAAGCAGCGTTTCGGTGCTTCCCTTGGCGCTTTGTCCAGTGGCAGGGTGATGATTATACGAATGTCTGTCATCAATTTAAAGCTTGCCTTATCGATAGCGATTCGCTTCTCGGCAACTCGGCGTCAGTTTGGACCAACCGAGGGTGAAGAGATACCAGTTCTTGAATATCAAATGCAGGTACAAACGGCACCTTCTGTTAAACACTGTGGAAACCACTCAATCCTGTGGAAACCACTCAAACCTTCAGCAAACCACTCAATCCTGTGGTTTGCTGCTTTTTTTTTTTTTTTTTTT